>CM050412.1:66275025-66789664 GCA_027564155.1 Gymnocypris eckloni scoliostomus | reverse complement strand
TTAACACTTTCGAAGGTGATTGGGCTCTCCGGCGAGATCCCATTAGTCAGTCACTCTGGCGTTCGTCGAGCGTGACTGACTGATGAGAACTAGGCCTTTATTTACAAAACATCTTGAAGTGTTCACAAATGTTATTCCCCTATATTCTTATTTTCTTCTGAAACATTTAATTCCCATCTAGTCTTCTTCATCTTCTTATTTTCTGTTTTCTCTGCCCCAAAAAAGTGTCAGATTTGAAAAATTTGAGACAGATCATATCAAGACCCTCATGACAACAAGTTATCAAATGAGTTTAGATGCTTCAATAAGCATTGTTAAGTTAAAAGATGTTGAATATAAAGTCCAAACTTAACAAAATTTTTAACACATAGACAAGAGGACATTCTGAAGATACAGGTCAAGGTATGCCAATCTATGTGCATACAGTGCTCAAGGTAGAACATCTATCATGAATTATTTACTTCAATGTACCTGACAGATGAGGGCTGTAATAATACCACAATATATCCTTTTATGTCTTATCTTCTTCCTTAATTTTTTATTTATTTAAGTTGGCCGTGACTGTTGGAAGTATCCTATATTTTTCAACCATTTCATGAAGATTTAAAACTGTTAACTTTGCAGTGATAACACATATTGGAAAAAGATACATGACAAATGTGTCACCTAGTGATCCATTTGAGCCGTTCGTGCTTGATTGCCATTTGTGGTTATATTTATGTAGTCAGTAGACTGCCAGGCAGCTCACAGAGTTATAGATCCATCTCTGCCATTACCACACACATTTTATCAATAACACTGCGTGTGTGTTGTGTGTGTGTGTGTGTGTGTGAGTGTTTTAAGTTAATGAGTCACAGAGACTGAGAGCTTCATTCATGTTTAAATCGGCACTCCCTGCTGAGATCAGACATCACAGACACGCAACTGTCTGATTGGATAATGAGATCAAACTCTGCTCTAATTGGATAATGACACAAAGTAAGCCATCTCTTTGGCATCTGGATCCAATCAAGGCTTCTTCTTCCACTTTAAATCCCATTCTCTGCATTTAACCCATCCAAGTGCACACACTTGGAGCAGTGGGCAACCGACTTTGCGCCCAGGAGCAGTCGTGGACTTCCTGCTGGAGCCGGATTCAAACCCACAACCTTGGGTTATTTCAGGTTTCAAGTCCAATGCTCTATCCATTAGGCCACGACTGCCCAAAGTGAAATGAATAATCCCGTTCAGCATGCTTCTATGTGGATTCTAGCATATTCTAGATGATTTTTAGCCAGAGCTGGGTAGATTACTTATGAATTGTAATCCATAACTGATTCCACATTGCATGCCAACAATTTTAGTAATTAACATAATCCATTACATTACACATTTTAAGTAATATAATCAGACTGCTTTTAGATTTTTACTTTTAGATTACTTTAGATCTGTTTTTTTTATTTATATTGATATAAAATACAAAGAGTACGACAATATATTCCATTTGTTGTAATTAACAAAATGAAGTGCATTTAACATTAGAGCTATATTGCATAAAGGTTTTCCAAACTAGGTTTGTGAAGGAACTGCACAGGGTTTATGATAATTAATAATGAATTAAATCACAAAAATGTTAAAATAAAACAAATAATTTTAAAATGAATTAAAAAAAAACACTTACCGAAATGATGAATAGATTAATGCAATGTCTATTGTCTATTAGCAGATGCTTTTATTCAAAGCAATTTACAAATGAAACAATTTGTTTTACATGTAATTTAATCTAATTAAAAGTACTTAATTTTTTTAATCGTATTACGTAATCCAGATGCCATGTAATCAGTTACTATCCCGCTCTGTTTTCAGCATGACTACAGTAGGGTGTTGTGAGAAGTCACTAGTTTCTTACTTGCCCAAGTCTCTATAATTATGTTTCCATGCATGTTGTGAACTACACTTAACATAAATGTTTCCATTGTAGTTTATGCATCACACTCTCCTCAACAAGACATGCTGTAATTTCAGGTCTCATTTGTGAGAGTTTAGGTAGGTAATAATAACCTCGATGCGGGTGGTAAGGAAAGCCAGTGAGGGTGAGGTCAAAGGTCATGCATTGTATCTGAAAAGGAAACAGTAAACATCCTGACCTGTTTACTGAAGGGCTTGTTGTCATGGTGAAAGTGTCTATGAGGTTAATGACTAGAACGTGTGTGTGTGTGTGTGTGTGTGTGTGTGTGTGACATCTCATTCAAGACCAGCATTCCAGAGCTAGAGGAGTGCTTACACGATTAGACTCTGTGTGTGTGTGTGTGTGTGTGTGTGTGTGTGTGTGTGTGTGTGTGTGTGTGTGTGTGTGTGTGTGTGTGTTTGTTTGTTATAACACTCTCTTCAGCATGTCTCTGTTTTCCATCTCCAGCAGCTCTGCTATCGATTTATCATCATGAAGCTTCTTCCACTTACTGTTGAGATCCACTGTGTCTTCCTGCAGCATCCTCGTATCTACAGCTGGACAGATATCACGAGCAGAGCGACGCTGACATGAAAGACTCAGGGTACGGCTGCACAGACGGATTTGGTTTAATGCTTGTCAGTAGATATGTGCAGTGCATGCCTTTACATGGAGATTAATGGGATAAAGAGTATTCTTCATGTTCTGTTCAGAATCAGAAAGACCCAAAGGTGCTTTTAATAGCTCAAAAACATATCTAAAGCTGAGCTATCATGTCAATGCTACTACTTCATAACTTCATGTTTTATAAAGTCTGTAAAAAAGGACCAAAAATAAAATGTTCATATTTATATTTTTTTGTATCTTATTTTTTACAGGTGATTTGCTTGTATTTTTTATTATGCATTGCATTGTTTTGTGTTTTAGGTTTAAAGGATATATGGTTAAAGTGCACTGCCAAATGTATAAATGTAGACATTTGTAGCATTTAAAGTAAACTAAAATACACTTTAATGCCATTTCTATTAAAACTTGTATGCCATTTACAGTATTTAAATATATTTGTAATTGCACATTTCTATTGATGACGCTGTCATTTTGTACTATTAAATTAAATTAATTCTAATATCAAATAATACACTAGGTAAAGGTATTTATTTAATTGACATGTGATCTAAGTATGTCAACATACTCATCAAAATAAGAGTACTTTAAAGCACACATGCTTGTAAAATAAATGTAAATGTGAATTTAAGTGCTCTTAGGTGTATTAAAACAGTCAGGAAAGCAAACTCTATAACTGTATAAGTGGTCTTCTATTTCATTAATATATTATCTGCAAGTACAGTTTTTTAACAATATATGTTTTTAGACCTGAAGTTCAAGCGCACATTCAATACACTTAAGCTCCCTTCTTTTTCACATGGGCATGTTTTTGCTAGGGTCAAATTGACCCCATATGTAAATGATTTTACTTTGATGGACAATCACCTTTCTGAAAATGTGGACTTCACATATGAAGTCAATCACAGAACCACGCGGCTCTCACTAGAAAAGCTACAAAACCACTAGATGGTGATATTGCACTTAGTCTGCTGTCTGAAACAGCTCTCACTCTCATTCAAAGTCAAATATTATCTTCTGAAAACAATCTTAACAGTGACATTTTGTCACACTGTATGAAATGAAACAAGATTTAGAAAATGACTTCAAGTTACTCTCAGAACGAAAGCACCTGATCTAATCAGAGGAGAGATTTAACGCCTTCGGACACTCTTCAGTCATAAATGACCATTCATCACTGAGAGCATTTGTTCAAGCTGCTGTTATCTTTACTTCCCCTGGTTAAAACCTCCAAGAGATGCGGGTCATAGAGACGGCAATGGCCCGCTGTAAACAGCCCAACAAAAGAAACAAACTGTGCCTGCGCTCTTCAAACAAACCCCACAATGCGTGTGTGTTGGTAATCACAAGCTATTCAAGTATGCAAATACTGCAATTACAAAAAGAAGGACGGGAAGCACCGTGGGACTTTCTTTTCAGCGTGACACATCTCTTTTGATGAAGTCTTCATGAGTTGTGTGACTACCTGCCGGATAAGAGACAGATGCCCTACTGTAAACTATCCAGTAAACACATATTCAGCAGGCCTTTGGAGGCTTGACTGTGAAGTTTAGTGTGCTACCTATGCATAGCGAAAAGTGCATTTAAATGTTTGGACACTATCTTGAAGGGCTTATATAAGTTACTACACAAACTGAATTTCAGAGAAAAAAATGAATTCAAAAACGCATTTCAGTTAATTCTATGATTTTTTTTCTTAAAAGATTCATATTTGATATTTGCTGTCATGAGGATTGTTTTATACTTTGATCAGAATTGTATTCACATTTCTTCAGTGCTTTTGACCAGTTAAATTATGCCCAGAATGCTGTCTAGGAAGACAGATCGTTGGGTTTTGAGACACAATGCCCATTACCACGTCAATTTTACTAAGCTTTTTCTGCACATTCTGCAATACATATATTCAGTTATTATCAGTGATCTAATTGTATAACCCACAGAGCAACCGAATTATAGTTTTCAAAGATGGAAAAATCAGTGCAATTAAAGTTTAAAACAGCTTTTGTTGTTCAGATATGCAGATACATCGGTTCACAGATTTACAAGTGTGTCTATAGATATATTCAGATGTACACCTGCATTTATATATGTATATATATATATATATATATATATATATAAAGAATATTATTAAATGTTAGGCTATTTATCAGTTAACAAAAACTGAAAAAATATTTAATAATATTAATTAAAGTTCACAGATTTGAGTGTGTCTATATACACTCTAAAAATGGTGCTATATAGCACTAACAGTGGTTTTTGGCTCGTAGTCAACTTATGGTGCTATACTGCACCTTTGTCAAATGATGCTATGTAGAACCATAAGAGGTGCCATACTGCATTTTATTTCTTCAACAATGGTGCTAAACAGCACCAACAGTCGTTATTTGGCTCGTAAATAACCTTTAAAGGGGCTTAACAGGTTCTTTGTACGGCAGTGGTGCTATATATTAATCACCCCAAAGAACTGCAGAAGAACTGCTGAAGCACCAACAATGGTTCCCCTATGATTTTATGTTTTACGTAATAATATTACTTTTTTCAAGTACTAGTAAAGTAACGCATTATTTTTTAATTTACTAGAAAATATCTGAGTTACTTTTTTTCCATTTATTGATGACAGTGCGCTGTGTGAACATGATCTTACTGTAGTTTTAATCTAGACTAAATGTGAATGTGTATTAATTCATCCCACTCGCAAAAAACAGATTCAGTATTCATCAAAATCAATTAAAACAGTGAAATGCAAACTCAGAATATGATGCAAACCTGCAATAATTAAATATGTTAAACAACACAAATATATCTAATCTCATTTTATTAACCAATGTGTTTGCTGCTGACCTTTGATCCAGTTCAACCATACTAATAATCAAAAATGACTTTACATTAACAATTGTGCTTCATTGTTTTTATATTGCTGAAAAGTGTTGAATCTTCTCCTGCATTCTTCTGTACAGATGTGAATTACTCTTCCTTCAGCCTGAGGTTTATTTTGTACACTTTTTGGTGTGAAAGTGCTTTTAAATTTGCTATAAATATAACTTATTGTATTCAAATCAAACAATCAAGCCCTGCTCATATTTAAAAATTAACACGAAAGTAACACAAAATTAATGTAATGCATTACTTTACATAAAAAGTAACTAAGTAATGTAATTAGTTACTTTTTTAGGGAGTAACGCAATATTGTAATGCATTACTTTTAAAAGTAACTTTCCCCAACACACACATATATATATATACATGTATATATATATATATTTTTTTTTTTTTTCTTTTTTTTTTTTTCAGAAGTACGGCTTTATATTCAAATATTAACTCATTATCTCTTTGGATCAAAAATATATTCAGATATTACTATATATTTGGTTTTATATTCCAAATAGAAATAAATAAACTCAGGGTCTGAATAACATAGTTTAGAATGTAGATTCAAATTTAGATTTAGCTTTATATTTGCATTTTAAACGATACATTTAGACTCACAATATTTATACTCAATTATATAATATAAAGTGCATAAACTATATGTATACATAGGGTCTACTTCCGATTTATACTCAATGTATAACTATTAAACTGTAACTTATTTTGAACAAATATAAAGTACCACTATATACGTGTATTTATATTGTCAGATTTGTATTTTGTATTTCAATAGACTATTTATAACTTCTTCTATATATAGTCTACACACACACACACACACACACACACACACACACACATATATATATATATGATGTACTTAATTTTCATTTCATTAAACTTGAAATGATTATATGTAACTTTCTAACTCGAGGCTTTGTCCCTGTAAGATTTTCGTGATGATGCCGCTGGAGCTTGTTGACTGTTGACTCGTGTAGGAGCGTGTGTTTGTGCGCTGTGTCAGATGAGTGGGCTGGTCTTCAGAGAGAGACACTTCACAGCATTCTGACTCTCACTTCACTCTCAGTCTCTACAGAGGAGAACAACCCAGGATACCCTCTAAGACAAGACACCAGCTTTGGGACGGAGAACTCGGACTGAAGAAATCTAGCAGAAATAACTTCAGCGCACTTTCTCCAACAAACTCCCTGCATCTCCATATTGTGTTCCCTGACAAGTTTGCGCTGCTGGAAGACAACAAACACAGCCAAATCACATTTCCATCAAGACACTTTCGCACTGGAGGATTTAACCCAAAAGAACAAGGTAAGGAACTTCACGTATATTTTAGATGTTTTAGGTATTGTATATTGAGTATAGATTTTAGTTACCAGTTCATAGCAAATGCACGATGCATTTAAATCCTCTCCGGATCTTTTGCACTATTATGAGACAACATATCTCCTAAATGCGTTCAAGCCTCATGAAAGAGTCACGGGGAAACGGAGCGGGACTCCCCGTGCTCTTTGAACCTTCTGCCAGAACACGAGCGTCGGCAAACTCCTGGAAGTGAAAGATTTCAAACACCTTTCCATCAAGCCCGAGCTCGCAGGCTCTTTTAATGTTCGCCTGGATCTCAGAGGAGGTGTGATGGGAGTTTTGGGACATTGTGTTGGAGACGCGGTTCCCATGCGCTCCCATGCGCCAGACGCAATTCATCACAACTCGTCCTCGCCCTCTCAATTGTGCGCCTGTTATTCAGTCTTTCAAAGTGTTAAACGTCTCTGTCTCCACTGAAGGCAAAGGCATGTGGGGAGTTTTCTTTTAATATGTGTTTGTTAGGAACTTTTCAAACAGTATCGCATAAAAGCACCTGCAAGATGCGTTTTTTTGGCCCGTGTCTGCACGAGTACTTTACAAAATTACTGTTCTTAGCTGTTTAGAGAGATTAATGGTTTGACGTGAACAACTTATTTCACAATTCTGCGTTTTTCTTTGCTTTAAACAGTGAGAAATACGCCACTTTTCAATATCAAGGTTTTAGGTTCATTTGACAGTTTTGAATGAATAAGAAAGAGTATATTTTAGATTGGAGTGCAAAATTGGCTAGTTTTTAAAATGTATTCCCAAAAATCAAAACAACCACAATCTACATTGTTTCATCAAGTGAAATAGGATATTTAAAATTGGATGAGTATTTAGTTGTCAGCATTGAAAAGTTAATAGCATAGTTGATATCACTGAAAAGCATAACAAACAAATCTCAGAAATTCAATTTTAATCAGCTTTGTGGTTTACTTAAATATGTGTTTAATTACTTTTTTAAAGTACAAATATTCTGTGTGTGTTAATGTAAACCCATAAAATTGCATGATCAATAATCACTATATGATAATAAAAATAGCTATTTAAAGATTAAAACATATTGCATGTCACTTGCTTGAAATTGTAGATCATCTCCCCATCTGTAGCATGCAGCGAGATCTCGGTCCCATTTGCATCCTTTTCTTTTCGATTTTCAAAATAGTAAATTGTGTGGATTTTTTTAATCTCTCCAATGGGATTGCTAGGATTAGTCTCCTATCAGACACAAACATATACGAAGTGGACTGCTGGCTACCTGATGTGGTTCCTGGTGAGAGTGATACTTTTCTCTGGGCTGGGAGACGTAATGAAAGGCAGACTCAGAATGAGGGAATTTGAATGACTGTATTTAGCGGCGAGGCCAAGCTGCACTGCCTCCCATCCTCTCTCGGAAAGAATGAAACAGGAACAAAAGTCTAAGAACGGGAAGGTCTGTGTTGCATAGCGTATCTAAACCCTTATTTGCATATGAAAACTCTGGCAGCGAAAGAATTCCGCCGCTGTTGCAACAGCCATTTGTGTGTCCGACGGAGTGACAGTCCGATGCGGAGATACAGTCGTCCTCACGCTGGTCTTTGTGGGGTCTGACGTGACTGTGTGTCATGTCCTGTTGAGGAGAACCAGGGATTTAATCACAGCTTTTCGAACTTTTTGTGACCCCCTGCTCTTTAATTTCCATATCTGTTTGTTCGCAAAGCTTCAGAGCTCAAATTCAGTTTGAGATGGTTCATTCAGCGCGTCCTGTCGGCGAAACAATGCCGCTCACATAAGATCATTTTCGTTCTCGGTAGGTTGATGATAAATAAACGGCAGTGGCTTCTTTATTTCACTGCATGTCCATTTGTGCGCTTCCTTAGATATGCTCGTATGGGTGGGGTGAGGAGGACAAATTGTCCCTCGAGTCTGTGAATATCTGTGAGATTTCAAATTTTTCTCACAAAGACAGCAATGAAGTGAACATCAGTCAGGGGCCTTCCCATTCAATGGTCTGTTTGTGTGGCACTTGGAAAAAGTGGCCCCTACACCTTCAGCACAGCTGCCTGAGGAACATTCCCAAACTTTGTATTAATTGGGAGTCCTGAGATAAAGACCTGTGTGAGGATACTTAGAGTGGGACATCTAGACACGCTTTCTTGAGTTGGTTTGACTTTATTAATTGAAATCGCCTGGAGACATTATAATTCACAGCTACTCTGTGTCTGTCTCAATTGTGCCTCAAAAACACAAATATCTTCAAAGATTTTACTCAACAAATGCCGTTCTGGGTCCTTGCCAAAGTAAACAAGCAGCAGACAGCCAAGTGTCCACGGTGGAGTGCTGGACTTCAGCTCTCAAAACCGGCCTCTAACAATTAGTCATTGTGCCATTTGGCTGTCCAAGAGCACCAGTGCAGATCAGGATTGGCATAAAGACAGCCAAAGTACATGTCAAGTACCTCAGCTCGAAAGTGCTGATCTCATTTATAAGAAATCATAACATTTGAGGTGAGAAGGACACATAGTGGCTGTTTGCGTGCACACTCATTCATTTTTCCATTAAAACCAAATACCACATGATGAGGAAATTGAGACACAGCTGATACTGCCGTGTATGTCCAGCGCTGCTCCTGGAGGGACAGTGTTCTGCAGACTTTATTTCTAAATCTAATTCAACACACCTGTCTCTAATTTGTAACACTGTGGTTAGCTTGTTTGGGGTGTTTGATTAGGGCTAAACTCATCAGGACATTGACCCTAGAGTTGAAGAGCCCTGCCATTTACCCGTATTCACTATTCCCCACAATAATCCTCTTAAGCCCGATTTGGACGGTAATTGTTTCTCATATGGATATCTGTAAAATTACATTTACACATAACCTCAGTGATAAAACTCATGTATTCGGACGGCGATTTATTCAAAGTGGAGGAGCGAGTTCTGTGATGCTACGAACCCGGGATTGCGCTGCTGTAAATAATATACATTTTATTTAAAAATTTATTCTTATTATTGTGTACAATCGATTTAAAAATATGTATTATGTAAAATGTATTCTTATTATTTGATTTATTATTATCTGTTTAAAAATAGGAAAATAGACATGCTAGAGTTGTATATATTATACACGATATATACCTATTTATAATACACATTTTAAAATTGTATTGCATACTGCTGTCATAATAAAGACCCATTTTGAATGTTTACGTGTGTTTCTTCTCTTTCTGCTCCCAGTCGCTGTGGTGGAGCAGTTATGAAGTATTGTTCTTTTAAATACTTTTCAGCATTTCAGAAATAAATATGTATGCAAATTACAACGAAGTACAACTTTACCTTACAGTGTTTGGGAATGCTCAAAAAGGGTTTAAACACTGAATTTGAATACATTTTTTCTTGTAAACTCAGAGATGTGGATTCGGACTGCAATTAAATTATGACACGACCTTGGTGTTTGTCAAAAAAACAGTAGGTAATTCGGCCGGGGATATTTACGAGGGTGGTGAGAGGAAAAAAACACTGACATTCTGGGTTCGGACGGCATTAAAATCAACAACTACCTCCTGTAAATGGTGAAAATCGCTTACGCCCCCCTGAGAAACAATTACCATCCGAATGGGGCTTAATATAGTCTTTCCCAACCATGTTCCTTGAGGCCCCCCAACATTGCAGTTTGTATGTCTCCCTAATCAAACACACCTGATTCAACTCATCAGCTCATAAGTAGAGACTCCAAGACCTGAATTGGGTGTGTCAGACAAAGGAGATCTGCAAAATGTGCAATGTTGGGGGGCTCCAGGGATGTGGTTGGGAAGCACTGCTCTGATATAGTACACCGAATGAGTGAATGAAAACAATTGAGTGAATTCAGACTCTGAGTGCACCGGTAATGATGAAGATGGCATCTTCTGGCAAGATGAGTTAATTAATTTGCATGAAGCTCACAATGCGTGGGTTTTCTCTAGCTACTAGTCATTAAGTGTACATAGGTTGTACAGTCATTATTGAGGTGTATTATGGGATTGAATGACTGCAGTCAATAATGTCCACTATGGTTCCAGACACCACCACTAATGGCTGTCCCTTCTAATAGTGCACATCAGTGGTTCCCAATCATGTTCCTGGAGCCCCTCAACACTGCACATCAATCAAACACATCTGATTCAGGTCATCAGCTCATTAGTAGAGACTCCAAGACCTGAAATGGGTGTGTGGGAGAAAGGAGACATGCAAAATGTGCTGTGTTGGGAGGCTCCAAGAGCATGGTTGGGAACAACTACATAAGGGTATAATATGTGATTTTGGATACAACCTGGGAGTTTCTAAGAATCCCAAATACCTTGATTTGCAGGTAAAGTTGTGTTTAATTAGAACTGGAGCCAGACTCTGCAGGATAGTGTCCCTCCAGGTGCAGGACAGGACATGTCGCAAATGATGAAAATTAAACTAGATATGTTTTATTGATTGTGGTTTTGAATCTGGTTTATGAATATCATATTTGAGTTGATTATACAACAAAAATGGATCACATAGCTTGGCTTATTAGTGTAGCGGGACGGGATTTTCAGAAAAGATGGACTAACCACTGACTCTTGTCAGAGCTGCACTGAATAAAACTGCTCTACAAAATCCAACATTGTCCACATTGTGTTCCACTGTTGACATCTGGTTGGTCTTTAGATTTTCAGCTCTGGCTCTGTATTTATGACAGGGCCGCGAGGAGCCCAGGGGACGAAGCTCACAGTAAATGTCTGTTCAGAGGTTTCGGGAAGCGCTGACAGAAGCTGAGGGAAACTCACCCATTCTCCAGTTTCAGGGTGTCATGCCTCGGTTGAAACTGAATCTATAATGTTTCCCTTATCTCGGTGGAAATGAAGGCTTTTGCAGCTCTGGTGTGATATAGGAGATTTCACATATGTGACACCGAGCTCCATGGGGAGGAGAGTCAGTATGGAGGCAGAGTGTGTGTGTGTGTGTGTGTGTGTGTGTGTGTGTGTGTGTGTGTGTGTGTGTGTGTGTGTGTGTGTGTGTGTGTGTGTGTGTGTGTGTGTGTAAATGTGCAGTCATACATGTTTAAAAAGCGAGTGAGACAGAAGTGACACCCCCACACAGGTTGGCGTGGTAATGATGGCTCTCCGTTGTTTGTGGCCCGGGCCGCTGCGGTTTGATTGACAGGTGGTAGCTGCTCTGGTGCGATGTGTGTTTTCACCCTGTCAGTAGTGCTGCTTTTCATGCACAGTACATGTGTTACTCATCTGTGTGTGTGTTTCCCTGGCTGAGCCTGTTAGTCCCTGTCTCACTTTGTGCTTTAACACTTCCTGTGGCAATTAATCAGTCTATTATTTGACTGATTGAATCATTAAATGACAGGCTGATATAATTATCTGCTTTTAATTGTTGATCAATCAGACAGACTTTGCTGTTGCTTAAAGCCTCTAGACTCCCAGTGGAGATGAATGGTTATTTTATCTGATTTGGATAAACATATTTCGAAGAGAATTACATTTCTGTCTCTAGAGAGAAAATTAGAAGAATTGTAACTAAAGTTCATTATGTGTTATCCAGAGTGGAATGCAACCAGATGTTTCTGCAACACCTGACACATGATTCTTGAAATGCATTTGTGTTGCAGAATTATCTCTAATGGCTCTTTAGATCATAGAACGATAATAAAGGAGGTTCAAACGAGGTACATTTCTTAAAGTTACAGAGTAAGCTGTTTAAATAGCACCATTGCATTGTCGTTTTACTTGCATGTGATTAGGAGCATTTTGAGGAAGACAATTCAAACATTACAGCTTGTTGCGTTCAAAGAGTTTAAGCTGTTTAACATCATGAACTTGACTCTATGACCTTCCCACAACACACTCTCTCCCGAAACCACTTCAAGGTCCAATTCATCACACATCTCAGATTTGTACATGGTGCATAAGTGATCCAGAACCCGAATAAACCCGTTTCCGTCTCAGGAAAAAAGTTTGGTAAAAACAAATTAATGCAGAAATAAAAAATGAAAAGGAGCAAAACAAAGTTGACACGATTGCGGCCGACTCTGCCTTCAAATTATCCTCCCCAAATTACGATCAGACATTCTCCCCAGCTCTAATTAAACATTAGCTTTTATTTGTTCCAGATGGGGCTTTGTTTTGAAGTTTTATTTTAGAAAGAGAACTGCTTTCTGCTCTGGGAAACACAACTACATCCAAACCTGACGGAGTTGCAGAGGAAATCCATGTTCCTGTGTTTCTTTGCTTTCTCCTCTTGGTTGTAAATTGGAATTTGTGGCAAATCTTCTGCAACCACATCCAAAGAGATACATTATTATAATTATTACCAAAGTATCATAAATGCAAGGTGCATACAAGGTCTTCCCAGTCACAAACTATACACTTTTGTTTTTCCAATTCACTTCCGCCACTGACTTAATTTCTGCAAGGCTGAGTTTCTACATGTTATGTTAAATCACTGATCTGGACTAGAAGATATCCTTGTATACCACATGACTGTGAATTAAGATGGAGTGTTTTCATACCAGTTGCAAACCACACCAAATTCATCAAATTATCCCAGACCACTTTTTCAAGCAAACTCAATGCCGTGCTTGGAAAATCAGTTTCACCACAACCAAACAGACATGGGTCGGCACCAAAAGAGTTCGAAACAAGTCCTCAAAGTATCCTGCATAAGAATATCTGCATCCCCATATACCTATTTAACAATATAAGATGAGTCTTGCAAGAGAGCATCACTTTTCTGTGTGAGAATCTCCTATTAGACCATCAGAGCACAAGAGACAGCAGTGCTCTCTTGTTGTGGGAGACAGAGGAGAGGAAATCTAATGCATGATAAAGCAGTGCTTTGTGTGCAAGTGCAGTTAAGTACATTTTGTGATTGGCCGAAGTGAAAAGCCCAAGTGAAAAGGAGGGGAAGTGATAATGTGCAACTTTTATAAGAAAGGCAAGAGGAAGACACGTAAAGAAAGAGAAACAATGGATGAAAGCAGAAGAGGAGAAAGAGAGAGTACCATCTGAGCCTGGCAAATAAAGAGTGAGCAAAGGAGGTCAAGAAAAGTGGGAATAAAAGCAGCAGGAGGAGGGATTCCTGGAGAGGTCATTAAGAGGACAAGCACTCACTTGCTGTTAATGACAGTGGAGTATCGCTCTAATCTGCCATCATTAGCCTGATTATATCAGGGGGTTTGGGCTTTGCCTTCAGCTCCAATCAATGGCACCAAATCAATAGAAAGAGGATATCATGTGACCCCTGCAAAGCCAAATCCAGCATAGAGTGTAGCCCAACACAGCCAGACTCAGACCAGCACAGATGAACCAAGTTCAGCTTATTCTAAGCCGTCTCATCACAGTCTAATTCAGAACAGCATACTAAATTGTAGTCCAGCTCAATCTAACACATTTGTGTGGTCTTACCCACTCCAGAACAACGAAAGCCAGTTAAGCACAGACTAACATAGTTCAGCACTACATGTGACCAGACTGAGTACAAGCTTTTTTATTCTATTTCAAATAAATTATGTTCTTTTAAACTTTCAGCTTGTTAAAAATCGTCAAAATGTAAATAATCATATTAGACGGATTTCAGAAGGATCATGCGACACTGAAGACTGGAGTAATGATGCTGAAAAAAATCAGCTTTGATCACAATAATAAATTACATTGTAAAATATTTTCAAAATAGAAAACAGATATTTTAAATTGTAACACTATTTCACATTTGACTCTTTTTACTGTATTTTTTATCAAATGAAAGAGGTTTAGTGAGTGAGGAAGAAACTTCTTTCAAACATATTACAAAGTCTTATCGACCTCAGACTTTTGAGCAGTAATTTGTCTGTTTAATATCTGCTCTAAAGGCTCATTTCAACATTTTAACCAAAGTAATAATAATACTAATAATAAATATACTATTTGTCATTCACTTGGGGTAAAATGGAGTAAACAGTGCACAGGACCGATGCAGCAGATCAGTGAGAAAGAAAATCTGTGAATAGTTACAAGCAGGTGTTTAACACCAACCAGACATGGATATTTTTGTACTGAGCTCGGACACTCTACACAGGCATTCGTACGGTGATTAGTGTGTGTGTGTGTGTGTGTGTGTGTCTTCAGTGAGCAGATGTGTGCATCTGTGAGTGTCTGAGTGCCTGGATGTTCTCATGAGCTGCTGAATGTTGTTTGCGTGCAGTATCAACCACTGCATACCCGTCTTTTACCCCAGCTGTACCGCCCTTTGAGTTAAAAAAGCACCAGAACTTCAAAGGTGGTCAGCGAGGACATTAATTTGAATTCTTTATCCCAAATCTCCTGTAGTTTTTTTTTTGTTGTAGCATGATGGTGCAATCCAGTCATTTAGCTAAATGTTCAGATGCATTTGCTGTTCTTTTAGATTAGAATAAGGACATAATGGAAATATTTTTATGTTTTTATTTTTTTTATTAAGCTCAGATGAGCTTAACCCCCGTTAAGCTCAGTCTGTTAACTGTCCTCTATTAGAGTTTTTAAACAGTCATTAACTTCTCCTGATGGTTTAACTGTCCTTGATGTATTGATTCTCCAGCTTTAAATACTACATGCCATCAACATTTGAGTTGAAATACTTCAACTAAGGTCATGTACATGATTAATGCACTCAAAAATTCACTTTCAGCAGATAAGTGTATTTTTTTTCTCCTTTGGCGAAACAGAGCACAAATATTGATGACTCATCTTGCACTGAACAGATTTTTGTCCAATCAAATGCTATGTTATATGTGCTATGTCCCCTCCCCCAACAAGTCTAGAGACTATAACGGCCCTGTCCCAAATGGAACACTTCATGTGCACTTGTGGTCTTACAGACTTACAATGGCCGCCACGTGCGCATGTTCGTTATGTTCATGAGACCGTGGGGTGTCCCATTCCTCATTTTAGCATTCAGAAGGGTGCTCGCGAGCGCGAGTTAGTAGAATGTCTAAAGTGGACTATTAAAATAAAGTGTTACCTAACTAATACATTTTTTTATAATCATTCAAATTCTATGAGAATAGTCAAGTCCAAACAAGAACTATAACAATAACATTACAGTGGAACAATATCATTGGAAATACTTCCAGAATGATTTTTTTCCCAGCCGATAAATGATAAAAAAACATTGTTAGTCAGTCAATAAGAATCCTCCCAATAACCGGAGTTTTTGTGCTGTTAAGAAACAGAGCATTATTGTGCTTTGATGTAGACGCTAATATAGTTGGTGTGAAAGAAAAAAGGAAAGAAGGATGAAATTCCATTCTCCTGTTCAGTCACTGTCAATCTCTCTCTCTCTCTCTCTTTAGGATGACGTGGATGTGTGGATGTTTTGGTTTGGTGTTGCTGGTCTTGGGGGTGATGGGACAGAAACTGCCCACGCGTGATGAAGGTCTCTTTCAGATGCAGATCAGGGATAAAGCTCTGTTTCATGACTCTTCTGTCTTGCCAGATGGAGCCGAGATCAGCGCATACCTGTTCAAAGATACACCGAAAAGGTGGGATCATACGTCACACAAACATACACACTTTTCTTTACATATTTGCAGATATAAAAAGGTAATTAAAACTAGTATATATTAACAAAAACCTGAATGAATGAATGAATTAATGAACGAATGAATGAATGAATGAATGAATGAATGAATGAATGAATGAATGAATAAATGAATGAATAAATTGAATTAAATAAAGTTTACATTCAGACAGGTAAATGTTTAATTTTTATTTTACAATTTTATTAAAAACTATATACTTGTATAAGTTTGCTTGTTCGTTTGTATATATTTATTTATTTAGGTTTTCCCATATTTCCTCAAAAGGAGTTTTAGATTTGGTTATTTGGTTATTTTTGGTGAAGATAATGGTGCAGAAATTGCTTGCTTCACCTATATTCACGATCTTCGTGTTGAATTGCAGCATACATTGTTCATGTTTTTCTTCATGTAAACACTTTTTTTAAGTTTGAACATCCTATAATCATGTGCATTTGTGGAAGTGTCTTTGTGTGAGGGAAGAAGAAATATGGAATCTATTATAGCTATAATGCATCAGATGAGTGTGAGACATGCATTATGAATGAGATGCTGGAAACGACTGTGTGTGTGTGTGTGTGTGTGTGTGTGTCTGTGTGATGAAGCATTGTTTTGAGTAGCAGGTGCACTCAAATGGATGAATATCAACCGTGTTCACCACATCTGTCAAAATGCACAACATGCAAGGTCTCAGCAAAAGGCTACATGGTTATTTTAGCTGAGGATCCTGGATGAATTAATCACATACATACAACAGATGGTCGCAGGCTGAGCTATTCGCAATATAACACGCTTTATCGTAACAACGAATCTCCCCGTTTCCCGTTTGATATCCACGCCAGTGTTTCTGATGTCATGTCCTGCTAATGAACTGCTGTGTTCTCAAATATAGCTGATTACACAGAGGACTAGCATACATCTGTCATAATTATTTTACAGAAAGTGGAGTTGAAAGGTGTTTCTGCTCACAGCAAGTCTGATTGAAATTTCAGACTGTTTGGAATAACATTATAATGCTACATATACTAATTTAGAAGTATATGTACTGTAGATATTTCATGCAAAATCTAAAAGTGTTGTAACTAATGTAAATGAATTGTATATAAACACATGATGCTTTCGATTTCACATACTTTGTTTTAAGAAATAGTAGGCAGTATTCAGTCTGTACTTGCACTAAGTAGTATGCTAATATTTCAGAATAGTATTAGAAAGAGGTTACAGCTAAAATACACCAGCTGTGTTTGGTGTGCCTTTTATAAGACATCTCCCATGTGCAACGCATTGTCAAAAGTATGCTAATTCAGTGGAAACACAGTGCTAAAACGCTAACAAAGCTAGCGGAAATGTGTTGAGACAGCAAGGCTACTGTAGCAGCGCAGTGTTTGGGGAATATGGTCCTAATTCGGTAGCGGTCTCCAAAAGGCCAGCTAGTTCTAATTTCAGTATATTGTGTCTTGGGACATGCTTTAATATATCTCAAGCACTTTTAAAGATGAAACATGACTGCAATCAGAGGCTATATTAGCAACACCATTATGCATGACCTTGCTAAAATATCAGTCTTATACTTAGGGACCCTTTTTCAGGCCCTAATGTGGAAAGTATTTTTATACACCTTGTTATGTAACCTTCTATATAATTGTATGCTAAAGAACCTGCACCTGTTTATCTAAAAAGACATGAAAATAGAATTGCCTGCAGATGGCTAGTTTTCACACAGTCATCAAATGTGATTCAGTCCAAGGAGCACATCTGCTATACAACATAAAGGTTTAGTCAGGTTTAATTTCCTGTGTAATGTCTATGTTGTTGTCATTTTTTTCAGTGCATGCTAACTTTCCTCACTCTTGAAGGTACTATTTTGTGGTGGAGGAAGACAACACTCCTCTGTTGGTGACGGTGACACCTTGCGATGCCCCTCTTGAGTGGAGATTGATGCTGCAGGAGCTCCCAGAGGACCGCAGCGGGGAAGGATCAGGTATCCAAATTAAATCTCCCAATCAATATTGCAACTCTGCAGTAATTTAAGACTTGTTTTCCATGTAAACGTTTATTAGAAAACCTGATCTTAGATCTGTGGAACAAGAGAACATCTCCCATAGCCATTCGATACAGCTTAATGATTAAAGTAGACAGTGGTATCTCCTTCCATTTATCTCAAAATGATTAAACTTGATTTGAAAGGAAGTCGTTCCTAAACTAAGAATAATTTTGATCTTAGAGGATTAAGAATTTATTTCTACGTTTTGACTAAAAGGTAAAATAAACTGAAAGGATTAAAGAAATGATAGCATAAAAAATATTGGGAATATTTTGGTTCTGTTCTAAAATCTAGTGTGCAGTCTTCATAGGCAGCATTTTAAGCTCGGAATGTTAAGGCTGTCCTAAAATGCAGTTACCTGTTAAAGCACTGTGACAAAAGATGAGGCTTATTATAAAATATAAATATATATCAGGCCTAAATTATACTTAGATTTTAATTTATAACAGCAAATACATTTGTGTTTATTTTCCTATGGCTTGCCGGAGCAGCACTGTTTACATTATACGGTTCCGTTGTAGGGAATAGACAAAAAAATAATTTAACCAAAAGGCAAAGTGAATGTCCTACAGAGGCTCCCCCTTGGAAAGTTTTATGCAAAAATAACTCTAGTTTTATTTGAAAAAAATAGCATGGCTGCAGGTAAATATGTGTTTTCTGTGAAGTACTGTGGAGCGTGTCCAGTGAGGGTCAGTGTTTTCCACCGTGGTCAATCATTAGCCCGGTTCTAGTGTGTCAGTGTGTTTTTGGGCCCAGTGTAAGCACACTTGTTGTGTTGATGGACTGCATCTGAACGTTTGCAGATGTAAAAGCCTGAAGCAAGAATGAAAAAGAGTGAAATTGAGTGAATCTTGTATAGGGATATATAAGGGTGAATCTCACAAAACCTGTCAGGAACATGACCCCAAAATGGCAAAGTTAGTAGTGAAATGTGACCTAGACATGCTTTTAATCACACAGCCATAGGATTCCTCCCACTGTTCCCATCAACTGTATGCAAAAAAAAGGTTGTGACCAGCGTTCTTCTTCAAAGCTAAATTCTTGCTTGTACTCTTGTTCTCCCTTTTAGCTGTACTCTCCCTCCTCTTTTTGCCCTCCCTCTTGGTATTTTTTCTAATTTATTCCATTTTCCCTCAAACACTCTCTCTCTGCATCTCTCTTTTTCCATCTGGACAGTATCCTAAAAAAGAAATCAATAAAGTTCCACAAAACACCCTTGTATTTTACTCCACACACATAGAGCAGCACAGCAGTTTTAGTTCTGCATGTCTGTGAAACCTAATGTATAGGACCGAAACTGGGCAGAAACTGCTGTATCAGAAGCGTACTGTATGCGCAGAACATGTCCATGTGTGAGCTTACATAAAGACACGAGTGTCTCCCTGCGAGACGACAAGCTTCTCTGATCATTTCTGACTTTTTGTGCCTTAATGACTCCCAGGCCTTGGGTTTCCTCCTTCCATCTTAGTCTGTGGTCCAATATGGCTGTCCTGGCTGATGAAATGCAGAGAGCCCCATCGTTCACTACTGTACAGTTGGGTTGTATGCAAAGTATTAGGATTTTTTTTACACACCGTGTAATGATCATCCTGCTACGGCATGACTTGGCTGTGATCGGGAGATCCTGAAAGACAAATCAGTCACAGTTGATGATATCCGCCTTCAGACTCATTTCCTTGCTTTCATACACATTCAATCATTTAAAGTTGCAATATCTCAAACACGCTCACTCTGGTGGGACTGGACCTTAGGAAAGAACATTTCAAATGAAATCTCTTCAATATTTAATTTGTTTCAAGACAGCAATGGGATCAAATGGAAAGCAAATTAAAACTTGAAGTGAATGAATGAAAACTGGAGTTTAGTAACTGGACTACTGATTTAACATTTTATAAGACCCCAGTTTCAGAAAAGAGTTCAACAATGTCTTAAACTTTGCTTTCCACGTGTTTTTATAGCTCTATGCCTTTGTCTTTATGCAAAATGTTGATGCTTTTATCCAAAGAACTTCACTCCATGCAACTTCTGTTTATATCAGTCCTTGCATTCAATGGGAATTGAACGCATGACCTTAGTGTTGCCAGTGCCATGCTCTGCTGTTTAAGCTACATAAATACTTAGTGTATCAACAATTGTCTCATTTTGTTTCCCTTAAAGTATTTCAGGAGACACATCCGAGACGAAGTTGCCATTTTTAAACAAAAGTGAGAACTCTTATTTTGAGCTGCTTCGGTGCAATACTTCATGTGCATTTTTCTGGTTAATTGCAGGACTACGTTATAAATGAAAAGCAAACAAGGACATGGAAGCACTTTTAATTTTTGTAAAAAAAAAAAATGGTACAGCCGTCAAAGTAAATAAATACTCATACACAAGTCTTTTCCGATGTTTGCGGAATATATCCACTGGGAGCCGGTCTTTGAGTGCAACGCGTGTTCATTTAGTTCTCTTGTTGACAAACATAATATTATGCTTCCTCGCCCAGCTGAACGGAGAGGGCTTGGAAAGGAACTCAGGGAACAGCGAAGCCACAAGGCGTCTCTGTGTAGCTTAGAGTTCCCTGGGAAGGCAAATTGAAAGTCACCCTCTGATCTGCTAGGTTGTTTGGATACAAAACACAGCAGACGAGTGGCTAACGTCCACTGGAGCAGGTAGCTCCCTGTTACCTAACATGGATTAACAAATTAAATGATGCTCTTTCCGTTAAGATGGAAATGGCTGCTTTCTTTTTTTCCAGTGGTGTTAATCGGGGTGTGGGGAGGAAAACTAGATGAGAGGATTTGGAGTGGTGAGGGAAATGCGTCATTATGTGGCAGTTAATGTTAAATGTCTCAGTCATTGATGTTCAGAGAAAGCCTAAGTGTGCACATCCATTTGTTCAAACAGTTTATGTGGCTTGTGTTTGTGTGTGGTTTAAACAAGTCATCATTCAAAATTGCATCTCCAAACAGTTTTATCCCACAGAATGGGCCTTGTTTTTTATGTTTGTGGTTTGTTCTGTGGGGACACTTAATTCCTCATCATCTTTTGATTCTGTGCTTGTTTCCCAAGGTCTAATTTTGTGAATCTGTCTGTGTCTTTTGTGTCCCAGGTGAACCAGAACCTCTAGAGCAGCAGAAACAGCAGATCACGGCCAACGAGGGGACCGAACTCTTTACCTACAAAGGAAATGACGTTGAGTCGTTCATCTCCACTAGCTCCTCTTCGGGCTTGTACCAGCTGGAAATAATCTCCAACGAAAAGGACAGCAACTTCAAAATTTACTCTACCACAACTCCCGAGTCTGACCAGCCATACCCGGAGCTGCCTTATGACCCCAGGGTTGATGTTACCGCATTGGGTCGTACTACTGTCACGCTGGCCTGAAGCCCACTCCTACTGGCTCCATCATGGGCCAGCCGATCCAATACTGTGTGGTTATTAACAAGGAGCACAACTTCAAGAGCTTATGTGCAGCGGAGGCCAAGATGAGCTTGGATGATGCCTTCATGATTGCTCCAAAACCCGGTCGGGATTTTAGCCCCTTTGACTTTGCTCATTTTGGTTTTGTACCATCTGAGAATGATTTCAAGGATCGTTCCCTCACCACCAACAGAGCTCTGAGCAACAGGATGAGTCGCACATATATCCCCAAGCCCAAAGTGGCAGACATAAAGAAGATCTGCATAGGCAACAAGAATATTTTTACCGTGACGGATCTAAAGCCAGACACACAGTATTACTTTGATGTGTTTGCCGTCAACACTGGCACCAACATGAGTACTGCATACGTGGGTACTTTTGCCCGCACCAAAGAAGAAGCCAAGCAGAAGACTGTGGAGCTCAAGGATGGGAAAGTAACCGATGTCTTCATTAAGAGGAAGGGCAGCAAATTCCTTCGCTTTGCCCCGGTCTCCTCTCACCAACGCATCACGCTCTTTGTCCATACCTGTCTGGACGCAGTGCAAGTTCAGGTGCGCCGTGATGGGAAGCTTGTTCTCTCTCAGAATGTGGAGGGTGTCCGTCAGTTTCAACTCCGAGGAAAGCCCAAAGCCAAGTACCTGATCGCCTGCGGGATCCCGCAAGGGTGCCTCCACCTTGAAAGTACTTGCCAGCACACGTGCGGAGGCAAGCAGCCTTTCCCTACCCTACCTGAGGATACCCGCATTAAGGCTTTCGATAAGTTGCGTACCTGTTCCTCCGTCACTGTGGCTTGGCTTGGCACACAGGAGCGCAGCAAATACTGTGTTTACAGACGTGAAGTTTCCGAGAGCTACGGCGAAGAGCATCGGCGCCGAGAGCAGAATCAGTGTGCTGGACCAGAGAGCCGTCCTAAGTCTGATAAAGTGCTTTGCAAGTACTTCCACAGTGTCAACCTGCAGAAGGCAGTAACTACCGAGACCATAATTGGCCTCGAGGCCGGAAAGAGCTACCTCCTGGATGTTTATGTGGTGGGACACAGCGGCCACTCAGTCAAGTACCAGAGCAAACTTGTGAAAACAAGGAAGTACTGTTAAAAAACAGAGACTCCGAAGCACAGACTCTGCACAGAAGTAAATATATTATATATATAAGGAGAAAAAAAATATGTTTATTTAACTCGAAGTGACATTCTACTAAGGAGAGTTTTGCAGACTGACTACTTGCGCACAATGCTAATGCTAATGCTGCATGTGTTGCGGTTACCGAACTGCCTGTAGAGTGAGATATCAACCTCTGTATTTATGTTTACATTACCAAGTCGAGTCGAGTCTGGCGCCTCAGGCGACCTTAGGCACCTGAAGGTTTGTTCTCAGGGGTGCCATCGATGTTGCTACGCAAAGAGTCCCTGTACTGCATCCTCAATGCCGTGAAAATGGGAGTTTGGAGGGGTTGCAGTTCTCTTTAGCCACTGCATGCACCATTTGTCTGCCTTATGTCTACGTTGAATTTATTTGTTCGTTTTGGTTTAAACTCCAGCCAACGCATGAGGTAAGCTCCATGACTCCTTCTCTCCGCTTTCCTGCCCTGTATTAAAAACATGGTTTAGAAGACTTTTAAATTATTTCATACTTCTTAATGTTTTATTTTTTAACTGTAATTTTTGGGTTGTTGACAACAGTTATTAATGATAAAAATGTGTTTTAAATCTATATGAAAGTCAACATTGTTGAAGCATTTATCCACTGTCAGATTGTATGTGTATAATCTCAGTTTGTGAATCTGGTGTGTGTAAATGTGTCTCATCTCTGTGTCACATGTACAGATTTTATCTGCCAATATTCATGTACATAAAAGACTAAATATAGATATCTGTAATCCCAGTGGTTCTGTGTTTCTCTGCCAGGATGGTATATACATACTGCAAAATATCCACATGTATGAACAACTGCAAGTGTATGTTCTGCTATGAAGTAAAGCATATTTCATATGACTCACAGTAATGCACGTCAAGAATACCCTAATGACCACTTGTGTTTGCCAAAATTTGCAGTATACAACAGAGCACACTGCACGGAATACTCAATCCCACAATGCAATGCACAATAGTAATATTTCCTGATTATTGTCCAGGATTTAAGACATTTTAATTTGACAAACAAAAAATGCAAAATAACTTGTGTACTACTAAGATGAAAACTCAATGCTACTGGCTGTATTAGGCGTACAAGAAATGAAGATTTGTGACTACAGTACTAGCTTACTATTTTACCACTTATTATTACTTGTTGCACGACACATTCTGATTCACACTAGTAAGTAATTCCATTCTGCACACAGCCAAATTATCTAGGTCTGTAAAGCGAATAGACTGTGTAAAATGTCACATTTGTATATAGCATGTTTACACATTAAGTACACACTATCCTTTTCACTGTTCATCTCTCTTTTCACAGTCACATATAGGGTTGAATTTGCGCACAATGCTCAAACCAAACTGCAGTGTCTTTCCTGAGGAGTTCAGTTTGAGCTCCCTTCAAAGCCTGTCAATCACTACAGACATAGCAGACCCTCGCCTGTCTTAAATTATCCTCATTGCTGCCCTGCAATAATGAGGAAGAGTACTAGAAATGATGCGGGAATGCATTGGGAATGCTTGAGGGAATGGTTTGGGAATGCCATGGATGGCCCTTTACAGAGAAGCTAATAAGAACGGTTAGCAGGAACGGTGTGTGCAAAGCTTACAGAAAGAGGATCAGTTAGAGAGTGAATGTGTTTTTAATAAAACCAAAATTCCCTGGATCCCAAGACAATCAAAAGAAGAGTTGGCCAATGCATTCACATTTTATTTTCCTTTTCCAACCTCTAGAGATCTCTCACTACTGTCTACATAGCCATTTTCCTACTAAGTCCATATTGAAATACACCTTTATAATTGACTCATTTAGTAAACTAGATTTGGCAGCAACACTGTGTATCACCCAAAGAAGCACATGGGAGACATCCTCACATAAACTACATGAGAGACTGCCTCCAATACATTTTATTGGGGATTCTCTTTAGCACCTAATTGCAATTCTTACAAAATCATGGTATATGTACTGTAGTTTGAACTACATTGTAATTAACAGTAATATCTATTTTTGTAAGCTCACATACTAAGATAGCATGCATATATATACATGATTAGCCTGATAGCTTAGCTTGTACTCTGCATTTACTCTATTCACATCAGTCTTTATTTATTAGCAGTTTATCAAGTGAGAGAAATTACATTATGTCCAATTTGTTTGATAATGAACTTTAGTAAGCAAGTATATACATTTTTTTTTTTTTTTACTAGTTCAACTGTTAATAATAGTTGAAAACCGAGATTGTCGCGATGCATTCTGTGATTGCTTTATTTCATAAAGGATATCTAGCTTACAAGGAACGTTTTCACAACAGTACTTAAAGTTTTATTTTTTTATAGTTATGTAAATGTTAGGACAAAATTTTCTTAAATTAATGTTTATTGAACATTAATATTTGATATGCATTTTCATAATGTTGAGAAAAAAGTTCTTAGAACAATATTATTGTAACATTCTTATGATGTTATTTGAACTTGGTGAATATTCTCGTAATGTTGAGAGAAAACATTAATAGAGCATTATATTTTGGGTAAAAAAAGAAATGAGTAGGATGTTGTGAGAAACGTTTTTAGTAACATTTGACATTCTAATCACAACAACAAGAAAACATTTTAACATTAGATAATTCAAAAAATACTTTCAAATAACATTGTATTTTGGGTGAAAACAAAGTTAGTAAAACATTGTAAGAAATGTTTTTGTAACCTTTAAATATTATTATAACCACAACAAGAAATCTGGACATTTTGAAATATTTCAAAACAATGTTTTCAAAATTTTTCTAACCTAAATATGTTACTTGGTATGTGCTATGCTGCTTTAATATTTGGCCAAAAGAAGTGGCAGCTAAATTTTACTGCCTTTGTTATTGAACAGTAATTGCACACCCATGATATTTTAAAATGCTTACTATTGGGAAGCTCATTAGACTTTAGAACAGAGCTTATGTTTGTCTTTCAATCTTGTATCTTCCTCTCCCACTCACATATACACAGTCTTTACACACACGTACACGCACACACAGACACACAGACACAGACACACACACACACACACACACACACACACACCATTTACCTTGTTGTATCCTCTATTCTGGAATTCTTACGAGCCACAGTTGCTGCATTTGGCCGCCAACACTCACTCAGAGTAAGATGATAACAGCACTATCAAAACAAGTCTTCTCTCTGTAAAAGCAGTTCACATTGGTGTCGTAAAAGAGGAAAATACTCAAATACACAGAATAAACGGTTTCATGCTGACCGTCGGCTCTCCGGGGACTATAAAAGGAGAGAGATGTGGTTGTTAGGGGGAAGAGTGAGAGATATACAGCCAGAGAAAACAGTGAATTAAATAAATATAGAGGGATGGAAGCCACATCACAGAGTGATGGGTTTCAGCTTTTAGCACTGAACTTTGTTCTGCTCTTATCTGATTTTTGGAGTGTGTGTGTCTGTATGAGTACATGTATATGCATGGTTTGCGTCCCAGTTCCTTAGAACTCAGTGACACCTTTGAAGATAGTTTGTGAAGAAGGAGTCTGAAGTAACTCTCTCATACATATTGGCTTGACATCCACATACAAACTATGTTTATGATACTTGTGTGTGAAGGTTGCTCGTAAGACAGAAATACTGATACCATCAAAAGGTCTCAGAAACCACAGTCCTGGCAGTTCCTCTGAGGTCAGACCATCTGTACCTAAAGACCTCCTCACGTGGATCAAAATCCTCAGTTAAAACCCCTCTAAAGTGGTTTATCATCATGACAAAAATAAGAGAACAATATACTGCTTGTAAGGCGGCTATTTCACAAAAAGCTTCCCAAGGTCTGTTTCGAACTGGAAGTAGGGTGGTTCATGATGACTTTAAGCTGACTAGATTTCTGGGTATCATAAATATTTTTCAAGTTAAATCAATGTCACATAGCTGTAACTCATACAAATAGAGTTTCCAATTAGATCAAGATCCAGAAAGTCTGATGCCACAGGAGTTTATTGCTATACTGACACATTTAGTGTCAGATCTGTAGTCAATCACCATTGATTCCCATGTGTCATGTGACTAAATTTGACAAGGTAAGTGGTACATGGAAACATAAACCTCAAGAAAAGTCAAGGTTTTACACACAGTCTTAAAAATCAAGGTTCCTCATTGGAATTAGTGGTTCTATGAAGAACCTTTAACATTTATAAGGGCTTTCGCACCGGAGGAACCTTTTCCTAGAACTATTGATGAAAGTTCCCACTTTTGGGCGTGTTCGCACCACAGGAACTAGGAACATATTTGGTTCTAGGAACTCCATTTGGGGGAACTAATCAGTTAACTAGCTCACTAGTTAGCTCCTACTTCAGAATAGGGTCTAAAACAGAACTACCAGTGACATAAGCTTCTGCATTTTTAAAAAGCTGTGTAAGAAGATTTACTCCATGAACATGGAAAACAGCGATAACGGCATTTACCTGCTGTCTGCAGTGTTGTGTTCTTTTCTCAGCCTTGATGATATGTAACACTGCCAGGAGATTTAGTCAGATTTTCATGCTCTTTCAATCGTGTAAATTGTGCGTTTACATTCCATCTCCGTTATCATGAAACCCATGACACACAACAAAAACTGCTCCGATCACGGCGTCCTCCATTCACTGGTTGCTGACGTTTGTAAATGCCATGAATAAAGATGCTGCTGTCAGAATTCCCGATGCTGATGCAACCCGTAGAACGGCGCGAGGGGGAATTAGTTCTAAGAACCACCATGCTGGCTAGTTACTAGAACGAAATTCCTGGAACTATGTTGTGCAAAAGCCCCTTTTGGAACCTTTCCATTGCACAAAATGTTCTTTGTAATATAAAAAAAGGTTATCATTAAAATGTTTGGTAACACTTTAGAATAGGGAACACTTATTCACTTTCCCTCAATACATTCCAAATTTGCTGCTTATTAATAGTTAGTGAGGTGGTTGTTAAGTTTAGGTATTGGGTAGGATTATGGATGTAGAATAAGGCATTAATATGTGCTTAATTAGTACTAATACATGGCTAATATTATAGTAATATGCATGCTAATAAGCAAAAAGTAAAGAGACCCTAAAATAAAATGTTTCCAAATGTTCTTTAAACTAAAAAAGCAAAAACAAATAAAGTTATTTTAAGAGCTGCTCATCGAATAATACTGGATCTTCTATGAAGAAACCCACTTGATTTTTGAGTGTGCTGCCTTAAAAGTAAAGGGTTTTGCACTTTACACGTACATTTGAAGAATCTATAATGCAACATCAAGAAGCTCAAGAACAGTATAGCCCGAATGCCAAAAATACTGCTGAATCTATAGAGTCACTGAAGAACCTTTTATTTTTAAGAGTTTTTACTTGCTATTATTGTCTCCGTCTGAATAAAGGGATTCAAAATGAATAAATGGAGACAGGGTTTTGTTACACCCTCATAAAGGGTGGTCTGTGTTGTCCTTCATCAGATGTCTGTTGTTAGTGGCAGTCATTTTCTCACACATTATCTTCACTGTAATCTCTCTGTCTCTCAGGAATATCTCTCTACCCACCCTCTCATACTCTCTCAATCAACGCTTCCCATCCTGGTGGCCCTCAAGAAGCAGCGGGGGCTTGACAAAGTCAAACACAGTGTATATAGTAACGTCAGCAGTTCAGGACAGGCCAGAAACAGCATTCATTGGGACGTTGGTTTGGAGTGAGGTTTGGATGATGGAGAGACCTCAAGTTTGAAGAGATCTCTCAGTATCACATTTTCAGAAGTGTCTCTGAAATATGGTAAAACGCTGGGGAAAATCCTGCATGAAGGCGGTTGTGTGAACTGCCAAAATTAGGTTTGTCTGCATAAAAAATATTTGCGTAAAGAAATAGAGACCCTTAGGAGTGAGAAAGAAAGAGAGCATTTTTTGGCGGTATTCAATGATCTTCTGTTAGGATCTGGTTGTGGATTCAGAAACAGATGCAGAAATACTTCACTCCGGATGATTCTGCCAACAGTATCATCTAGTTAAAGTTAGGATGAATTGCTGTTGATCCATTATAATGACTAAAACACTTTAAACAACAAAAGCTCATTGGAAATACAGTATGCTTGTGATTCCATTTCGGCAAAATAATATAATGGTGCTTTTTGGATTGATTCATTTTTTGCAACACTAAAGTGACACTTAAAGTGCATCCAGTTCTGTATGAAAGAGATGAATATAACAATGTTTTATTACTTTGGTTGTTGTAAATAACACGGCATTCACGTTTTAAAATTATGTAGATCTTACACTTAACCCTATGCTAAACATAACCAATAATGTTAACAAAATCAAACAAGATACAAATGTATTTGCTGAAGCAACCATGCCATTTTACCCTGCTTTCGCAAGACTTTCCTGTTCTTTTATCCTGACTCGTATCCAAGTGCTCCACATTGCGTAGTGCAGTGCTGTATCAGGTAAAAAATGCCATATGAAGCTGCCTGTATGATGCAAACAACAACATGTATTAGTTTTCAAATGGTAAAAGTCATGAAGTCAGTAATGTGCAGGGAATTGTGTGAACATAAGTATTTATTAACTGATAATCATAATACTAGGTTCACTTCAGATACATCAGTGACTTGAATATATGTGATTTCGGAGCTCTGCACAAATGTTTGTCTAATGAGCCAAGGTTGATTTTAAAGAAATAACTCACTCAAAAATAAAATTGTCACCTTTTTCATTCAAACCCATATAATTTTTTTCAGAGGATCATGATAGAAGATGTCTTTTAAGAATGTCAATGCTACTCCTTTTGATTCAATGGCAGTTGACCGGGATCTGGGAACTCAAACGAGATATAAAAGCAAAAGCATGTATGCAACAGTCCATGTCTTCTAAAGCCATATTTTAGCTTTGTGTAGGGAAAAGTCTGACATTCATTTTTTAAGTCATTTGTCACTGAAAAACTTGCCTCTCATCATAACTGTCAAATTTGCACCATTTCAGATTCAAATTTGACAGGTCACAATCGGATTTTGCTGTAGTCATGTTGTCGCAATTGTTGTGATATCAGGATGTAACAATATTCTGATTGTTTACATTATCAGCTCAGATTCAGAAATAATTAGTTTCTGTGGAGACAATATACAAACAAAAAATCTCTTTTACTACTTTGGTTGTTTTTATTCGAGGTCACAATTATCAAGTGAGAGATATCAGAGGATTCCAAAATTATGAAAATGTGACTATTTACCAGACAGAACTTAATTCAAATGCCAATAAACCAGAAACAATTATGTTAAACCTTAAATGACAAAACAAAATCAAAACAAACAAAAATAATTATGGTATATCCAATAAATTATGATTTAAACACATCATCTTTAGTTATTTTGGGAAAACATAAAAAAATATTATTCACGCTATGTTAGTCTTTTCTTTATTTTTGGTCCAATCAGTACTTTTTAGCACAAGTATGTCCTTCCCCCAAATACCACCTGCCACTGACAATAGCTAGTAGCTAATCAAGGCTTTGCTGAGCTGTGACGTAAACTGATGTCAATTGGCTAGTCACCCCCCCCCCCCCACACACACACATGCAAGCAAACAACAGCAACATCAACACAAATTATTTATGATATTCTGCCTCCACTTCCTTTTTCAATCAGAAGTAATTCAACACAAGCAATAAAATGCATGCAGTTTTAGCTCAGCTGTTTAGTTCAGATGCATGTGTGTTTGTGTGTGTGGTCAGCATTAGACTGTGATCAGTGACTCTAGCTGAGAGAGTAAAAGTTGATGCTCAAGTGTGTGTGTGGGTGTGTGTAGGGTCAGGTCAAAGGTCACCGAGTCCTAATCGACGCAGCTCTCCATCCACAGACTCCTCACTGCAGGCGTAGCGACAACAGGGGTTAGTGGGGGCCCGGGGGTCACCGGAGGTCAGGGGATGGAAGAAGATGGGCCACACAGAGATCACTCTCACAACTTCTGTCACTCCAAATACTCTTCATATCTTCAAAGCATTCAGTAACCTCACAAAAAGACCCAAATGAAGTGGCGTGACAAGCAGTTTTTCCCCTTTGTTGATGTATTTCCTTTTGAAATAGAAAGTTGAGGTGGGACATATTGATGAGCTTGATGGGGCTTCGTATTAGACTACCATTCATATGCATTTAAATGGGGGGGGGGGGGAGGGCATTTTATTTGGCTTTTTTTGGACCTTGTGGATTTCTTCAAACAAAGATTTTTCATATTGTTTTTGTTCTGTTTTCCCAAAAGAGTATATAACATAAATATGTGCATTTGCTATTAATTAAGTTACAAATTAAAAAATTAAGTCATCGTACTGATGGTCTCAAACGTACTTGACAGGGATTCAATGCCACTAAAATTATTTCTTGGGAAGTTTTCTGTTGTCTGTATAAGGGATTTTCAAAAAAAGATATCTGTTTGCAATGGAAACTTTCAAACTGAAATAACTACATTTACTACATAATAAACTCTATTTACTACATTGACTGTTCCCCTTGATTTGTGATCTGGAGGAGCCAGCGCTAGTCAGAGCCAGTCTTCAGATTTTGGTCAGTCGAAGTTGACAGAAAATCATGTTGTGTATGATAGACAAAGACATATTAGCTTCAGACTATAGGCTATTAAATCTGAAGGTTTTTTCAAGTCTATAAAATGCACAGGATGGTGTGGTAACTCCAAAAGTGATTTTGGATTGTCTTTTTGAGGCAGCATAATAGTTTAATGATAAACAGAGCAACTAAGCAAATATTTACTGTAATTCCTACAGCACTAATGTTCCACTTGAAATTACATTAACAATGAAAACAGTAAGTAAAAACATGATCACCAACCGCAACTTTCAGATGCCATTTTTACTTTTTAGCTCAATTATGGAATCGAACGCAGATGATTGAGGGAAATCATCAATGCTTCAGTAGACAGGAAGTGACATGAACATGGTCCTATCTCACTGGTTGGTCTTTCAGGGTGGCCAGCTGACTTTCAAAGAGCACATTGCAAAGACTGCTCGATCTTGCAGGTTTGCACTTCACCACATCAGAAAGATCAGGTCCTTTCTGACAGAGCATGCTGCACAACTTCTTGTCCAGGCCCTTGTCATTTCTAGACTGGACTACTGCAATGCTCTTCTGGCTGGACTTCCATCAAACAGTAAAACCTCTACAAATGATTCAGAATGCAGCAGCACGACTGGTCTTCAGCGAGCCCAAAAGAGCCCATGTTACACCTCTCTTTGTCTCCTTGCACTGGCTACCAGTTGCACCTCGCATCCAGTTCAAGACACTGATGCTTGCATATAAAACAACCACAGGGTCAGCACCCTCCCACTTCCACTCACTATTTCAAATCTACATCCCCTCCAGAAGTCTGAGATATACTAGTGAGCGACGCCTCGTGGTACCATCACAGAGAGGCACAAAATCACTCTCCAGAACATTCTCGTTCACCGTTCCTGGCTGCTGGAATGATCTTCCCACCCCCATCCGGAATGCTGGATCCCTGTCAATCTTCAAGCAACAACTGAAAACTCATCTCTTTCGACACTACTTGACCTAATACTTTAAAAAAAGAAATATTAAAAATAACTTTAATAATAATAATAACAAAAAAATGACTTTTTCTATATCTTCATCTTTCTCTTTCTCTCGTTCCCTTGCTAGCTTGTACTTATTTGAACAATGCCTGATATTTGGTGTTACGAGCACTTCCTCTGTCTGTTTGCCTCTTCAAGATTAATCGCTTTATGTAATTTGCTTGTTGTAAGTTTGCTTACAAGTTCTCTTGTTCCCAATTGCAAGTCGCTTCGGATAAAAGCGTCTGCAAAAGGATTAAATGTAAATGTAAATTTAAATGAACATTAGATTCGGACTTTCCTTGTTATCTTCCTACATCCGTGTGCTGCCTGCAGAGGCTGCGTTTCTCAGATTTGGGACGCAGTCTATGATTCCGTCCAGCTGGAGGAGATTAAACATGTTTAGACATTTATTGTTGGTAACACTTTTGTATATGAACTAATTCTAATGGTTGCTTATTATAATTACTATCATTAACATGTTGGCTGTTTATTAGTGCTTATAATGCATCCCTACATCCCTATCTCTACCCAATAACTAAACTTAACAACTACCACACTAATTATTAATAAGCAGCAACATATGGGTTTATTCAGGCAAAATTCATAGTTAATGGCTGGTTAATAGCGATAATTGGACCTTAAAATAAAGTGTGACCTTATTGTTTTCATTTGTCATGTGACTCTGCAACAAGACGCATGTTTCTCTATGAGTTCGTTGTGCTCAGAACGACTGATTGAGTGACGGTCTTCAGTCATTTAGTTTTCCTCTGTGACCATGTACAAAGTCAGCAAGTGTTTTATGCCTAGTATTTTAATCGTTTGTACACATTTGAATAGTTGTGCAATGTATGCCAGCCTTCATCAAGAGATGTGTTGAGATTGTCTAAGCAGGTTCAATGTTAATACATACGTTAGTACACCATTGGTCTTCATAACAGATCACACAGAAAGCTGAAATACTTACTGTACTAATGTACTGAGGTGGATCTGGATATTACTGTCCTGTATACCTGCACAATTCACAATACAAACCAGATAAAATGTACTAATAGATTGAACAACACCCACAGACATTGGTTTTAGTCTAATGGCCCTTGGCCTTAAAAGCCCTGTGCATCTGTAGGCTATTCCTCAGTCATTCTCAGCAGAAAGCTGTTTTTAATACATCCAGGTTGGTTGAAGGGTCATTATACCGCATCTAAACATGTGTAGCACACAAACACTGCTGTGATTGCTAACGGCAAATTATATTCACATCCATCCTCCATTTACTGCGGCAGATTGTACGGCCAGGTTGTTTATAAAACATTAAATCAAATAGCTTTAAAAATCAATTAAAGAAAATACAATGTGCACATGAAACAGAGACCACACAGACAGTATGAACATCAGCCTCTGGTCCGTCTGTGTGGTCTCTGTTTCAGTAAAATGGTAATGTTAATTTAATTTAATGCTGTTATGTGTTTATATCAGGACCATCAGGCCTTTTACATTTACAGGCATTTATAGGTTCTGAGGCAGTTTTGTTATGGGACGTCCCTCACTACCTCCAATAAGTTGACATTATAACAAGAGGCCCTTAGTGGCCCCCTTTTGTCACAATCTAATAAATAAATACATAAAGCATTGTAAAAGATAATAATATAAATGATACAACATCTGTTATTATTATTCTTAGCCACACGATTACTATCTTTGTTTTGATTATTTAAGCGTGATTTAATTTTTCTAGAATTATATGGTGAACTTTCCCGGGAAAGTAAAATATGTAGCTCACGGGAACAAACTTTCCACCAATCAGAGCGCAGAAACCAACTCCATAACTGCCACTAATGTGGAGTTTCAGAAACTTTCCACCAATCAGAGCGCAGAAACGCGTTCCTGTACGGCCAGCAGCCAATCGGAAGGCAGAGCCAGTCTGCTGTACAGACAGTAACATGGAAGACCAGCCTGGACTGAGATTTAGAAACACAGCGAGCAGAGAGAATCACAGCAGCTCCTAATCTGTGTTTCCGAGCGCGTTTCGTCTGTTGTGTTTTGAAGAAAGGCGTTTTTCTGAAGTAATGAGAATGTTGGGCATGTATGTCCCGGACAGATTCGTGCTGAAGTCCTCTAAAGTTCAGGACGGGATGGGACTGTACACTGCCAGAGCAGTCAAAAAGGTTCGTGCATATAAAACAAACTCTCAGCATGAAAGATGAAGTATGCAGGGCAGGACGCTTCTTTTCTTAGCCTACTGGTTTTAATTTGCACATAAAGCATTACGTGTATAAGCCTGGTTTTAGTTGCATTCCTCTGCGTATCTGCTTACGTGTGCTGCCACGTCCCTTACAAACAATCACCATGGTAACCATCGCTTCCGCCAAAAATTCACCATACCAACCACCATTTCCACCACTGCGGGAACGTGATATTAGTTTTCTTACTGTACTTTAATAAATATCAAACAAATACCAGAAAGAGTTTGCTCTTTTTTAGCAAAAACAAGAAATCATATAGTTACAATGATATTTGTCTGTAAATGTGGTTAACAGTAGAAATAGTTTGTAAGATGTCTGCATCTGCAACAAGACTTTACAAGCAGTGTGACAATATCACAAAGCACATGGCCTACTTATATTTCACCCCAACATAAGAAAATACACAATTTTAAAAATAACAATAACATATTTATAAAATTGTGCAATTATCATTACCCTAAATACATATAATATAATAATAATAATAATAATAATGCATATTATAATATTTGCATGTAATCATTTAAACAGTTTTGCACATAGCTGCACTTATTTGCTAATATATACCCTTGTAAAAATAAGTACACTTTAGCATAACTTTAAAAAAAGTACTTAATAATATACTTAAGAGCAAACTAAATGTAATGAATTCAGACACTTACTTGTGTGTTATTTACAATTAAATTAAAATGTGTAAGTTTAAATTTATTTTAAAATGATAAAGTACTTCACATGTGCTTTAATATGTTAGTCAACACATCAAGATAAGTGTACTTCCTTAAAGCATGACAAAAGATGATTAAAACACAGGCCTGGTTTCACAGACAGGGCTTAGACTAAACCAGGATTAGACCATAGTCCAATTAAGACATTTAAGTCATTTTTGTAAATGTGCCTTAGGGAAAAATCTTCACTGGTGTGCGTTTTGAGAGAAAAGAAAGACTTTACATGTTTTAAGATCAGTCGTTAGTATCCTTTTCAGTTGAAACCGCTCAGATTTGCATTTTAGTCTGGGACTAGGGATTATTCCTGGTCTGTGAAACAAGAGGATAATGATATAAATTATACTTTAAAATAAAACTTTTTAAAAGTGTACTTAAGTGTGTTGAGAAACGTGGTCATGAAATTGTAGGCTACTTCCTTTAAGTACACTTTAGTGGCATTTTTTATATACTTTTACGATTTGAAATACGCTACACTGCACATTCAGTAATGTATGGAATATGAAAAAAAAAAAACAATCACTCAGAACTTGTTGGTAAATTTCACAATTAGTTACAAAAATATAAATTCTATCTGCCTACATTTTTTATAATATATATATATAATCACTTTATTTCTTAATAAGATTCAACCTGGTATCTCCTGTTTCTCTTTCTTTGCTTGTCTTCAGTTTTGATTTGGTTGCATCTTAATTAGGTCAAGTCACCTGAAGCGTACACGTCGTCTGAAGATTTTAGACCATTTTTAACATATGCCGCATGTTTTGAAACCGTATTCTGAACATGTTTGAGTCGACTTGACATCTGTCTAAATGTGTATATCTCAGAATAAGCTCTATGAGTGGAGAACCAACCCATAGACTCTTAGAGAGATCCTTTCCTTGATCATGTTCAGATAGCACACAGAAACTGCTGGAGGTGACATCAAAGCCCAGTTACACACACACACACACACACACACACACACACACAGAGTCACACACATGTTGGTTTTTATGGTTTACGGGGACTCTCCATAGGTGTAATGGTTTTTATACTGTACAAACTGTTTGTGCTTTTGCCCTACACCTAAACTTAGCCCTCACAGGAGACTGTGCATTTCTCCCAAAAAAAAAAACCCTGTATGATTTATAAGCATTTTGAATTATGGGGACATTGAAAATGTCCTCATAAATCACCTTATCCTTGTAATACCTGTCATACCATGTCATTATACAAATTTGTGTCCTCATAAACCACATAAACACACACACACACACACACACACACACACACATGTCTACAAACACACACACACATGCATGCACACACACGTCTACACACAGACACTCACACACAGACACACACACACACACATACACAGACACTCACACGCATGCACACACTCACACGCACTCGCTCTTTCTTCACAGGGTGAAAAGTTTGGTCCGTTCGCAGGTGAAAAGCGGATGCTGAGTGACTTGGATGAAAGCATGGATCCACGACTGATGTGGGAGGTGGGTGACTAGACTCAACAATCTTTCTGTCGCTTTACCCACAATGCATTGCTATACAGCTTTTGTTTTTGTTTCACTTGGGAGCATTTCAAAGGCAACTCATATCTTATCAACCCTTTCAAAAAAAGCTAGATGCCAGTTTATATCTGGACTATTTTATGACATAGCAACTGTAACAAGGTTCGTAAGAAGGAAGGAAGCGGACAGGGTTGGCTCGTGAAGACGGGTAATTTATTAAACAGATAAACTTAAACAGGTGCGCACTCTGCGCCTCCTCGGTACATCAACCCTCTCGGTCGTCTCAGTGTTCACTCTCAGCATTCGCTCTCGCTGTCTCTCTCGATCACAGATCATGCGCCCCCGAGTCTCCACTCCATCTCTCTCCTCGAGTTCCCGCTCCACGGTGGCTTTATTGGGTCTCTCCAAGCCAATTACTGCAATCAGACACAGGTGTTCCTCATTTTGCACTTGACGCACTTACTTACCGCTGTCTCCTGAGTCTTTCTCCCGCTGCAGGCTTCGCTGAACCACGCCCCCTCGCCACATACCCCCACCGCCCGACTCAGGCCGGAAGCCCTCGGCCTGCAGCCCCCATTCCTGGAGAGGAAGTCGGCTACAGTCATCTGCGTCCCGGCCTGTGGATCACCTTGAATTTGAAGGGCTGTAATGCCAGATACCAACGGGCGATCCGCGTTGGTATCCTTCATGCGGTGGAGCCACTGCAAGGGCGTGGTCCGAACAGAGGGTGAATTCCCGTCCCAGGAGATAATAGCGGAGGTGAGGACCGCCCACCGGATCGCCAAACACTCCTTCTCAATGGTGCTGTACATCGTCTCTCTCTTAGAGAGCTTCCGACTGATGTACAGCACCGGGCGCCCTCACCCCTATCTCCTGGGTCAGGACAGCTCCCAGCCCCCGGTCCGACGCGTCCGTTTGCAGCAAGAAGGGGAGAGAAAAGTCAGGAGAGTGCAATAGCGGCCCGCCACACAGAGCAGCCTTTACTTGGGTGAAAACCTGCTGCACCGCTCCGTCCACGGGACCGTATCTGGGACCTCCTTTTTAGTGAGGTCAGTCAGCGGGCTGGTGAGCTCCGAATAGTCCGGAATAAACCTCCTGTAATACCCGCCAGCCCAGGAACTGCCTCACCTCCTTTTTGGTCTTGGGTCTCGGGCAGGCCGCAAATAGCTGCCGTCTTATCAATTTGGGACGCACCTGCCCGTGACCCAAGTGGAAACCCAGATAACGAACCTCCACTCGCCCAATCGCACACTTCTTTGGGTTGGCCGTTAGCCCGCTCCCTCAACACTCTCAGCACCTCCCTTGGGTGCACCATATGCCGCTGCCAGTCCTGACTGTAGATGATAATGTCATCCAGATAGGCAGCGGCGTATGCGGTTGATCGGAGGATTTTGTCCATGAGGCGCTGAAAGGTGGCGGGCGCCCAAACAACAAGCGAGTGTGACAAATTGGTGCAATCAAAGCGGCGTTGTGAAGCCTGACTTTTCTTTGGATAAGGGCGATAAGGATCTGCCAATATCCTTTGGTTAAGTCCAGCGTCGAATAAAAGCAGCGGTACCCAGCCGATCAAGCAACTCATCAACCCGCGGCATTGGATAGGCGTCGAACTTCGACACCGCATTCACCTTGCGATAATCCACAGAACCGAACCGAGCCGTCTGTTTTCGGTACCAAAACGATCGGGCTTGCCCAGTCACTGTGGGATTCTTCTATTACTCCCATCTCTAACATTGCCTCTAATTCTGACTGAACCACTTTTTCTGTGTTTGATCGCAAACGACGGCCTGCGCACTCTGACGCCCGGCTCCGTCCGCAATATGGTGCTGGATGAGATTGGTTCGCCCCGGGCGGGGCGAACACGCCTGCAAACTCCTTTTGCAACCTGGCTACATCGGTGAGCTGGGAGGGCGGTGATCTCCCAGGGGCCAGAGTGAGTGACTGGATTTTGGTGATCACCTCTGGCCCGAGATCGTCCTCGCCACTTACCGCCGTCGCCAGCATCACCGGCTCCACCTCGCTCCATTTTTAAGGAGATTGAGGTGGTAGATTTGACGCACTCCGGTCCGTTCGAACCACCTCATAATTGAGATCCCCTACCGCCGTGTGACCTCGAAGGTCCTTGCCACTTGGCGGTAATTTAGAGCTAAGTGGGGAGCAATATAAGTACTTTATCTCCCGGTGCAAACTTATGCGTAATCTGGTCCCCGATTGTATAGCCGGCTTTGCTTGTCCTGGGCCTGTAACAAATTCTCCATGGAGAGCTGCCCCAAGGTGTGGAGCTTTGTTCTCAGGTCCAGCACATGCTGAATTTCGTTTTGCTCTCCGAAGGTCCCTCCTCCCAAGTCTCCCTCAGGGACGTCCAAGACCCCAGCGGGGCTGGCGCCCATACAGGAGCTCGAAGGGGAAAACCCCATGGAGGCTTGCGGGACCTCCCGCAGCGAACAAAGGGGTTCCAGCCATTTGTCCCAATTTTTGGCTTCGTGAACGAACTTTCGAATCATTGTTTTTAACGTACGATTAAATCGTTCCACCAGGCCGTCCGTTTGTGGGTGATGACGCTGGTGCGAACCGACTTAATTCCCAATAATTAAATCAAGTTTGCGAATAGTTCGTGACATAAACGCCGTGCCCTGGTCGGTGAGAATCTCTTTGGGATTCCCACCGGAGATCATACTGAACAGAGCCTCCGCTACACTTTTTGCAGAAATGTTGTGGAGGGCCACTGCTCCGGGTATCGGGTTGCATAATCCACTAGAACTAATGCAAACCGATGCCCTTGTCTTGTCGTTCAATGGCCCGATGAGGTCCATACCAATTCTCTCGAAGGGGACCTGCATTAGCGGAAGGGGCGCAAAGGCGCTTTTGGGGAGGCGGGGATTCACTAGCTGACATTCACGACAAGCCGCACACCGGCGTACATCGTGAATGCCCGGCCAAAAAAGACGGGTCATTAAACGGTTCAGTGTTGCTGCCTGACCCAGATGCCCTGCCATAGGATTACAATGAGCCGCCTGGAAAAGCATTTCCCGACGGCTTTTTGGTACCAACAACTGGGTTGTATCTTGTTTTGACTGAGCGTCCTGGGTCACTCGATACAACCTATCCTTTAAGATAGCAAAATAGGGATAGGAAGCGGGCCGTGCGGACTGGAGAGGCTGGCCGTCAATGGAACGGACCTGATCAAACGCGTTTCTCAGTGACACGTCCTGAGACTGCTCCAGAGGAAAATCATCACGCTCCGTGAGGACTAGCCTCTCGACGGCGTTCCGTTCCCCTGGTGCTGCCTCCGCGGGTCCTGGCTCCGCCTCCCCCGTTCGCACGTTCTCGTCCTGCGGCCCCATCTTCTGTACCGGTATGTGGGTGGGCGGGGCCGAAGCCGTTGGAATCCACCCGGCCCGAACCTCCCGGTCCATCCAGCTCCGGAACAGCTCGCGGTCCTCCTGCTGGTTCTGGACGAGGGCACAGAAACGTCTTTCCTGGTCCGTCCTCATGTCCAGCAGCGCTTGATGGTGTTCCTGGTGGAGTCCCGCGAGCGACTGGATGACATCCGCAAATGGCGATCCCGTCGGTGAGGACATGATGGCAGCGGCGATACGGCTTCCTTCCCGGGTTTTCGGCACCAGTGTAACAAGGTTCGTAAGAAGGAAGGAAGCGGACAGGGTTGGCTCATGAAGACTCGGGTAATTTATTAAACAGATAAACTTAAACACGTATGCACTCTGAGCCTCCTCGGTACATCAACCCTCTCGGTCGTCTCAGTGTTCATACTCAGCATTCGCTCTCGCTGTCTCTCTCGATCACAGATCATGCGCCCGAGTCTCCACTCCGTCTCTCTCCTCGAGTTCCCGCTCCACGGTGGCTTTATTGGGTCTCTCCACGCCAATTACTGCAATCAGACAGGTGTTCCTCATTTTGCACTTGACCCACTTACTTACCGCTGTCTCCTGAGTCTTTCTCCCGCTGCAGGCTTCGCTGAACCACGCCCCCCTCGCCACAGCAACATTTATGTTTTTCTGAAGAGAATGTGAGTGGTTGTCCATACAAACTCACCGTGACCACACTTGACTGTTGGGATTGTTCATATTCAGTTGCCAAGGTGTCCTGAATGCTTTATAATGTGTTGATATATAGTTTGCTAGGTATTAGCTATAGTTCTTTTACCCTTGTCAAACAGAAGAAGAGATTTCTGTCCCTACATTGACAGTCTATGCAACTACTTTGACGCTTCAAACAGAGTGTGTAAAACTAATGCATATGATCAGTGGTAATATTAGTCAACATTTTCTGAAGAGACTCGATTGCTTAATATGATGAACAGATTTAATTTGAAGTCAGTTATGGCAAATTAAGCATGCTTGCTTGACATGTGAGAACCAATGAGGTTCAATCTTGTGAGTTACACAACACTTTGAGCTTATGCAAGACCAATGAGGTTTGTTCTCACATGTCAAACAAGTACTGTTGAGGTTCTGTTTATGTTCGCTGATCGATATAAATATGTGGATAATAGCTTAAATTCAATCTGTTCATCATATAAAGTGATCGTGTCTCTTCACAAAATGTGGACTAAACCGTTATATTCATATGCATCAATTTTATGATCTCTTTGTGAACTTTTTGAAGCATCAAGGTTGTAATTGGATAGACTATCAATGCAGGGACCGAAATCTTTCATATTTCATTAAAAATATCTTCATTCGTTTTCCGATAATGTGCAAAAGTCTTAGAGGTTTAGGGTTGCAAACAAGCAAAAAACGTCCAGCAAAGTTCTGCAAACTTTCATATATATATATATATTTAAAGTGCATTTTAAGTAAAATAAAATGTATTTTGTTTTAATAATATTTGTCTTGCTTTAAAGAAGTACACTTAACTAACATACTAATCGCGTTAAATAATTAAAACTGTAGTGCGTTATTGAGTTAATACATTTTAAATGGACTAAATTACAACTTCACCACAAATGTGTAATTACAAATATATTTATAAGGGCAGTCGTGGCCTAATGAGAATAGAGCATCGGACTTGTAACCTGAGGTTTTGGGTTCAACTCTCGGGTCCGGCAGGAATTGTTGGTGGGGGGAGTTCTCTCCACCTTCAATACCACGACTCAGGTGAGACCCTTGAGCAAGGCACCGAACCCCCAACTGCTCCCACAGCATCGGCTGCCGACTGCTCCGGGTGTGTGTTCACGGTGTGTGTGCATTGGATGGGTTAAATGCAGAGCACAAATTCCGAGTATGGGTCACGATACTTGGCCACACGTCACTTCAAAAAAAAAAAAGTAACTATGCGACATACAAGTTTTAATAGAAACAACATTACAATTATAATCCAGTTTACCATAAATACTTGTTCTTAAATTTGACAGTGCTTTACACTTTAACCATATGAAGTCACTTAAGTGGGTCAAAAAACACTTTAAAGTTTAATTAATTGCATTTAATATCAATTTAAGCTATACTACTATATCAGTATTTTGCATTTAATATGCAACTGAGCGTCTGAAATATTACATTAGTTTAGCAAAATCTGGTAAAAAGTGACATGGCTTAATTTTCTCTCATTCATTGTACGTCTGTTGGACTTTTTGCCAGTTTTATTTTTCACCAGACAAAAAACATCTCTCAACAAGTCACATGACTCATGGTTTCATTCATGTCTGTAGCACAAACAGTGCGGGATGAGTTACACCAATGTTTAATACTTTGGGTTAGAGGTTTGTTCATATAATACTAACATTTGTAGCCATGTTTGTCTTTGCAAAGACCACTAATACCGTTTTCAGTTTTGTTTGTGTTTGTATCTCTCTGAACTGTGATCTTTGAGGTCTGACTGAATTTTAACCGTCTCGGAGAAGTTGTTGCCCCTCTCGTTGAGACAGACGCATCACTGCTCCTCTCCAGGCAACCATTAATTGGACGAGACGTGCCAGCATGAACTCAACTCACGCTGACTCTCCCATGCCAGACATGTCTCCCAGTGCATGCCGTATCTAATATCCCATCAAATATCTGCTCTCCAAACTAAAGATTTGGGTTTATTTTCAGCTGCATTAAAGTTTTAATTATAACGCAGACCAGGTCGGGTTCAACCACATTAGAGTTGTGATTTATTGATCTGCCTGCCCTGATGACACACAGTATGCACAAAGTATAGTGAGCTTAAATTCTCCCAAATTACACACTTGTGCATATAATTATTATGATAGATCATCTTAGTATGCAATCTTTGACTGTGCCGCTCTTTCATTCTGCTTGTGTTTTGTGATGCAGGCAATTTACCTTTCAAGGTGAGTCACTATTAGTCGTCGTTTCAGTAAGTTAAGAACGCAAAATGTCTCAAAATAATAATTTGTATCCAAAAACAGTGTGACCAAGATACTCGTCAGATTTGGGAAAAGAGCATTCCTGATTCAAGACACCCATTATCTACAATCTGTGCGCCTACAATAATGAAAAATATGTCCTGTTTGGGAATGTCTGATCACACCCTAGTAAAAAAGTAATACATTTAAAATGCATTTATTTCATACTAAGTATAGTTCAAATATGGAACATATTTATTGACATATTGCTCCAGACTTACTGATATAAAAATTGTAATGCAACTTTATTTGGAGTACTATACTTGTGCACAATGCACATTTATTAATATTAACGCTAAATATCAATATTGATGAGGATTGTATGGTCTTTGAATAATATCAGACTTTAAATGCAAGATATTTGTACCTGAAGTATACTTGCAATAGTTCCACTTTAGCACAATCAAATATGCTTCAGCATATCTTTAGTTTAACTTCAGCACAATTAAAGTGCATTCACTACAAAAATTGTTGTTCCAATTTTATTATGCTAAAAGTAGAATTGTAGGGTATTTGAATATGTATTTTACATAAATATATAAACGAGTGCTGTTAAACGATTAATCGAGATTAATCACATCCAAAATAAACGTTTTTTTTTTTTACATAATATATGTGTGTGTATTGTGTATATTTATTATGTAATGCACACACATACAGTATATATTTTTAAAATGTTTACATGTATATATTTATATTCATACAATTTATATTATATATATAAATGTTTTTAATATATAAAAGTTATATTTTTTATAAACGTATACATGCATGTGTTTGTATTTATATGTACATAATAAATATACACAGTATACACACATACTATGTAAAGAACTTTTATGTTGGGTGCAATTAATCGTTTTACAGCACTAATATACATTTATTTGTTGTATTTTCAATCACTATTTAAAATACATTTTAGTTAGTATACAGGTACATCTAAAAAAGTTTGAATATGGTGATTTTTTTTTTCTTGTAATTTATTTCTAAAAGTGAAACATTCATATATTTTATATTCATTACATGTAAAGTAAAACACTTCAAACTTTGTTTTGTTTTAATTTTGATGATTAGAGCTTACAGCTAATGAAAGTCAAAAATCAGTATCTCAAAATATTATAATATTTACATTTGAGTTTCAACAAATGATCATCCATACAGTATAAATTGTGTGTATCTCTTGTTCTTTGTAACCACAATAATGGAGAACACTGCTGTCTTGGCAATGGTCCAGAAGACGAACATTGACGCCCTCCACAAAGAGGGTAAGTCACAGAGGGTCATTACTGAAAGGGGTGGCTGTTCAAGGAGTGCTGTATCAAAGCATATTAAATGTAAAGTTGACTGGAAGGAAGAATTTGGGTAGGAAAATGTGCACAAGCAACAGGGGTCACCGCAAGCTTGAGAATACTGTCAAGAAAAGCCGATTCAAACACTTGGGAGAGCTTCACAAGGAGTGAACTGAAGCTTGAGTCAGTGCATCAAGAGTCAACACGCTCAGACATCTTCAGGAAAAGGGCTACCAAGCCACTTCTGAAACAGAAACATCGTCAGAAGCATCTTACCTTTTATTGTACTAATCTAATTTTCTGAGACACTGAATTTTGGGTTTTCATTATCTGTAACCCATCATCATCAACATTTCAAGAAATAAAGGCCTGAAATATTTAACTCTATGTGTAAATGAATCTATATAATATATGGGTTTCACTTTCTGAAATGAGTGACAAAAAATATTGACCTTTTCCATGATATTCAATTTTTATTTTTATTTACACAAGCACGCACGCACGCACGCACGGGTGACAGTTGACTATAAAAGGGTGTTACTTAAAAAAAAAAAACACTTCCCATTTCATGCTGTCAGCAATGGCACCACATGGAAGAGAAATGTCACAAGACCTGAGAAAGAAAATCATTTCTTTACACAAGAAAGGTGAAGGCTACAAGAAGATCGGCAAAGCTTTACTTATCAGTCAGAATACTGTAGCAAAAGTGGTACAAACATTTAAAAGATGGAACTGCAACCATCTCACAGAGCGTCCAGGTCGCCCACGGAAGTTAACACCTCGTCAGGAGCGTCTTCTGATGAGAAGGGTTGAAGAAAATCGACATGCAAGTTCACTGCAGCTATCTAAAGAAGTAGAAAGCCAAACTGGGGTGACTATTTCCCATGACACAATATATGGCGTATACTGCAGAGGAATGACATGCATGGGTGCCGTCACGAAAGCCTCTCCTAAAGCCCAGGCACAAAAAGCCTGCCTAGAGTTTGCCAGGGCCCATGCTGACAAAGATGAAGACTACTGGGACTCTATACTCTGGAGTGATGAGACCAAGATAAATGTTTTGGAACTGATGGCTTCAAAACTGTATGGCGCATAAAGGTGAGGAATACAAAGAAAAATGCATGGTGCCTACAGTGAAACATGGTGGTGGCAGTGTCCTTATATGGGGCTGCATGAGTGCTGCTGGTGTCGGGGAGCTGCATTTCATTGATGACATCATGAATTCACAAATGTACTGCTCTATACTGAAAGAGAAGATGCTACCATCTCCGTGCCCTTGGTCGTCGTTTCCAACATGACAATGATCCTAAACACATCTAAGGCCACTGTTGGATTTCTGAAGAAGAACAGGGTGAAAGTGATTCAGTGGCCAAGTATGCCTCCTGATCTGAACCCAATCGAACACCTATGAATTCTGAAGAGACAAGTTGAGCATCACTCTCCATCCAGCATCCAATCTCTAAAAGAGGTAATTCTTGAAGAATGGAGATAGATCTGGCAAAATGTCGCCATTCATTCCATGTGCTGTCATTAAAAATCATGGAGGCCATACAAAGCACTAGATTTAGTAGTTTTTGTTGTGGGTTTTGCATCACCCTAATTTGAGTAAAACTGAAAAATGTGTAATCGAAGTTATATTATTAACCTTACTTTAGTTAAACAGATGTTATATAAAACTTAGTCTTGTCAACATTTTGGAAAATGTTTTTGTGTTCATTGAGATATTGTTTAAAATGTTACTTTTCAAAGTGTACTCATTTATGCTGAGCACTGTATATATATATATATATATATATATATATATATATATATATTAATTACCTCAGTTGTAGGTTACATAGTTTCTGTAAGTTGTACTTGTAACTGCTCTCAATGTAATACAGTTGTATAAGCAAATTTGTTAGTAAAATAGTGCTTGATAACTGCTGTGTAGGTTTATGGTAATGCATTGTCATTGGATACACTTGCCAGTCTTGTTTTATCAATAAAGAATGCCACTATACTTGCAGAATAAGCAGGGATCCGTTATTAAAATTCTCATCATGTCATGTTATGGCAGATTAAAATGTGTTAAATTTCTGTCTAAACAAATTAAAAATAAAATAATAAACAAAAATCGTAGTGAATTTAAGCATCATGACATTATAACATACTGTATAAAAAAGGAAATTAATTTTGAGATTTGATATTAAAGATTGCAAGGACTCGAGACATGGTTTGCAAAAGTAAAATTTATTATAACTTGAGGTACATGCAACGGTGCGTCATGTATGAGGCGTAAGTAAGATGTCAGTAAATGTAAAATAGGGGAAATTAACATAATTAAATATCCAATATTGACTGATGTATCCAATATAGACTGATACCAATAAAAAATTATAATATTAAATTTCGACCAATATGGTATTGATATACAGTGGTGGACAAAATAGTTTGAACACCTGGCATATTTAAGAGGTTGCAGTTGAATTGGCCATTATAATACCCATCAAACAAACTATTGCCGAACGACCAGCGACGCAAGGAATCTACTGAACATTGAAAATGATGGACTGACCCCCTCAAAGTCTAGACCTCAACACCACCGAGCAAATTTGGGCGAATTGGAAAATAATCTTGACAGATCTATTGTGCATTCAATTGAACGCCTTTGGCTTGAATTGCAGTAGGCATGGGATACAATTAGTGTTGTTCTCAGGAAATATATTGACACTATGCCAGAGAGATTTGCTGCAAAAGGCGGAGACACCAAATATTAAAATTAAAAATGGATAAAAACAGTATGACTCACTTAATCTCATATTTTTGTAGCATTCGTTAATAAAATATCACAAACATCACAATCATGCTTTTTTAACCAGCATTAATCTGCATGGATCTGTGATTGGATTCAGTGAGATTATGGCAGATACCTCTACTATTGATCTTAATCAATATTCACTGGAGAAGAGGCTCTGAGTGCGTAATTTTGGGTCCCACTTGGACGGATAATTTTGAGTGGATAAAGCTTTGGATTGCTAGTTGGACGCTGTGCTTTCAGTGACTGTTTAGAGGTTGGTGAGAAGCAGCTTTGAGGAGCTGCATTGCCAATTTGTTTCTGTTGGGCTGGCTTTTGACCTTTTAATCTGTGTGCTTCTGCAGGTTCGAGGGAATAAAGGTGACGTGCTTTATATCCTGGACGCTAGTAACCCTCGCCATGCTAACTGGCTTCGCTTTGTTCATCAGGCCCCTTCACAGGAGCAGAAGAACCTGGCCGCCATTCAGGTATGAGAAGATGCCACAGCCTGATAACCACAGAGATCTCTTCACACACTCACAGTTTGGGGTTAGCATGATGCTAAGCTAACACTGCAAGACTCTAATAGTGTGGTCACATTTACATGTGAGAGTAAAAGCTTTCCTCAAACAGATCTTGCTGTACATTTGCTGAACTGATCAACAGAAAGCTGCTTAGTTTGAATGTTTATTTTTTTTAAAAGTAATAGTTCACCCCAAAATTAAAATTTGTTAAAAAATATATTCACCCTCAGGCCATCCAAGGTGTAGACGAGTTTGTTTCTTCATCAAATTTGGAGAAATGTTGCATTGCGTCACTTTTTCAGCAATGGATGGTCTGCAGTGAATGGGTGCCGTCAGAATGAGAGTCCAAACACTGATAAAAACATCACAATAATCCACAAGTAATCCACACCACTCCAGTCCATGCACATTTTCATATTTGGGAAAACTATTCCTTTAATTTGTAATTTTTTTTATCTGATATTTTTGATGGATTTTTCCGCTAAGATTGTCGTAGTGCTTTGTGGGTTTGCCTTCAGAACGCGTGCGATGCAGCCTCAAGCCCCGTTCACACCACCAGCGACAGAGCGAAATTATCACATGCATTTTCAATGGAGAGCTGGCGACAAGAGTGACAGTGACCGTTGGCGACAGAATATGGGCGTGTCAAGCGATGCGGGGCAAGCGACAAAAGTTAAGAATTGCTCAACTTTATGCAAATGAACAGGGAAATTCGCGAGCGACAACCAATAGGAGTGAAGAATCTGTCAGCCGTGCTCACACATTACCGTCTCGAGTGCACGCAAGACCTCATTTTTTAAAATGATTTGACTGTAACGACATAAAAACGATGTGTGGAAAATAAACTGTTGGCAGTCTAAAGTGAGTTTGAGTTATACATTGATAGTTTGTGTTCAGCACAGTTAATGATTTAATGCACTGAGCACTGCTTTAGTGTATTTAACAACACTCTCCAACAGCAGAATGCTACTTTTATTTCAACAGCCTTCGCATATAGAGTATACCAATGATTCCTTAAAGTGCTGCCTACTTGGGCACTCATTAGGTTTGGGTACAGAGCCACAGAGTGAGACAGCAGCTTTGCATAAGGCTCCGAAACCGAAGCAGGCAGCGGAGGGAATGAGATGGAATGAGTTGTTTGTTATGTCTGGCAGTGTTGATGTGCTTTCATACTGCCAGAGATCTGAAAACACCAATGATTGTGGAGATAAGAGGAGTGTAATGAGCCTTAGATCAATAACACACACACACACACACACACACACACACACACACACACACACACACACACACACACACACACAAATGTGGGCGTACACATTTGAGGTCACATGAGATAGATATGGCAGTCGATGATGCAGTGATCTGGCAACCTCCAGTGCCCTAATCACAGTCAGTGTTAATCTTCCTGTAGCACCTCATGATTCAGATGCAATTATGGGAATAATGCTGTGATTACAGAATGATTTCACAACTCCTCTCAACACGTAAAATCATAACTTATCTTTGTGCTTAACATGCAATAACTCGCTGGACGGTTCACTATAGAATCATTTGCAACAAAAATGTAAATGTGCAGTATTCTGTATGTTAGACCTGTTCTTAGGGTTGCATGATAATGACAATTGTTATACTAATAACTATTTGAATGATTATTTCCCTTAAAATTATAAACGTGTATATTAATAATTTTTTTGTCATTTAAGAAATATCTTCATAATTTCATGCAAGCATCAATCAAACTTAAACGCATTGTTTATTTTAGCTCATCTAGTTTGCTGATTTATTATATTAATCATATACATTGACATGCTGTCTACCTTATGAAAACTGGTATAAAGAATCCTCTAAAGCTAAATCAAAAGTTAAGAAAGTGAAATGCCTAATTTAATTTCTAATAATGGCAATTCATATTTAATGTTTCCAATGAATGCCAGTAATTTAATAATTTTATATTGTAAATAATCTTGAATTTAATTAATTTAAAAACAAAGTTTTTTGAAAAGTGAAAATTCGGCAGTCAGATGTTTGACAAATCTTTACTGTAAACAAACAAACAAACAATAAATACATACATACATGTATACATAAAAATGGTAGCAACCTTTTTTTTGTCAACAAATTGAAATTAAATGTACAGTAAATATAGTTAGTGTCATAAACACAAATGACATTGTGACAAACATGACACTAATATAATACAATAAATAATAATTTAACAACATACATAATTATGTGAATATCAATTTACATTATTTATTGCAATTTTTATAATATGAATAATTGTTTTTCACTTCCAAAAAACTTGATTTTACAGTATTGTTATTTAAAATCACAAAATGAAATGTCCAGTGATTTCCGTTACATCTTTTTCTGGTATACAGTACAGAAACTTAATGTTCACCAATTAACAACTTTTACAGTCTTTTACTGTTATTTGCTAGTAATATCTCAGCAAAGATGGCTAAACTCCAACATACAGTTTGATTATGATTCATTCATCTAGAGAAGCAGAACTTGTGATTTTGTGGTTAAAATACGATTATGTGAAGTCCTGTGTGTTCCCATAATATCAAGATGTTTCATCAGTAACATTTTGTCTTGTTTTGTAATTAACTAACTTAATGCTATACTACTACTAACTATAAACTATATATATATTTTCAAATCGAATGGTGCATTTCTATTTTCTATTCTGAATTCTTTCACATGGATGGAAGCAGACTGTTTTGCTCAATCGTTGCCGTGTGTCTGTGAACGGGTCTCTGGTGAGTTTGGGATGTTGGCGATCTGATGGCCATTACAGCAGAATCAAGAGAAAAGAGTCTGTGTTTCCTCACACATGACACTTCTCCAACCATCTCCCTACGGAGAAATCTGGGGCTGTGTTTTTAACATAATGTACAGCAACTGTGCTTATTTCTGCATGACCTTTTAGGAAATGAAGGTCTGATTAAGCCATTAAACAGAGGTTCAAGTGTTTGGCCTTTGACCTTAATCAGGAAGCGCTGCCGATCTTACGCTTCCCCTCGTGTGAATGTTTGATTGCGTCTCCCAGCAGATCTCTGTTGTGTTGTCTGTTTAGTGTCAGACGACACCTGGATCTTTGCTTTTCTACATCTAGTTCAGTTTACAACAGTTACTTCTGGTTCTCTTGGCTAAAAGTCTTATTGCACTATTTTACCAGTATCCACATGGGAACTGATAATGTGTTGAAAATGACCCAGCAAAAAAAAAAAAGTTTTACTCAAGTCAATAACATGTGAGCTGTAATATTTTTTTGGAAGTCTTTGCTGTCACTTCTGATCACTTGTATGTGAATGAAGCAGCCGACACTGTTTCTTTAAACAGGATGGAGAGAATATCTTCTATCTGGCTGTTAATGACATTGAGACAGATGCAGAGCTTCTGATTGGCTACCTGGACAGCGATATGGAGGAGGAAGAGGAGGACCTTGAGGACGACCAGGACATTAAAGATGAAGATGGAAACAGTACAGAGAGCAAACACCTCAGTGCAGAAACAGGTATGTGTGTTAAGTGTCTTTCTAAAATTGATAATTAATTAATGGTTTTATGAACAATTTACACAGAAATGTGTGATTGGGTCTACTAGATCACAACTATTTGCCATAAATATGGCATAAAAATCAGGCCATCCGAGATGCAGATGAGTTTGTTTCTTCATCAGATTTGGAGAAATGTAGCATTGCATCACTTGCTAAGCAGTGAATGGGTGCCGTCAGAATGAGAGTCCAAACACTGCTAAAAACATCACAATAATCCACAGCACTCCAGTCCATCAGTTAATGTATTGTGAAGCAAAAAGATGCTTCTTTGTTAGAGAAACCATCATCCAAGAATCCATCAATATGTTTTTTTTTTATACAAAATTGTATTCTGTAATCCATAATAACATAAAAAGTCCATCTCCTGTTGTCCTCTCTTATCAAAATGCATCAACACATTTGTTCAGAACTGTTTTGGACTGTTTTTGTTTGTAAACTGTGCTTGTTCTGTGCATATTTCTCTCCTGATTCACTTATTATGCCATTGTGTTGTGTTTTATGATAAATATGGCAGCATTATATCAGCCAATGCAAAACTCGTATCAGCCGAGCACTGGTTCATAAAGTACATTTAATTGTGTGTGTGTATAGAGCTGGTGATTAAGAAGGAAGATTACCCATGTCTGCTGTGTGAGAGCAGTTTCCCCAGTGAAGAAGTGTTAGCTGAACATCTTCAGAGTCTTCATCAGAGAGGAAATACAGAGGACAAAGAGTTCAAATGCCGCACCTGCGGAAAAGAGTTTCCTGTCAAACAAGCCCTGCAGCGCCAGTCAGTACCACACACACACACACACACACACACACACACACACAGTTGGTTTTATGGTTTACGGGGACTTTCCATAGGCGTAATGGTTTTATACTGTACAAGCTGTATGTGCTATTGCCCTACACCTACCCTACACCTAAACTTAGCCCTCACAGGAGACGGTGCATTTCTATTTTCCCTCAAAAACTCACTCTGTATGATTTATAAGCGTTTTAAATTATGGGGACACTGAAAATGTCCTCATAAATCACCTTCTCCTTGTAATACCTATGTCATACCCATGTCATTATACAAATTTGTGTCCTCATAAACCACACACCCACACACACACACACACGCACGCACGCACGCGCACGCACGCACGCACGCACGCACGCCCACGCACACACACACACTTTCACATTATACAGCTTATCAGTGTCTCATGTATTAATGCTGTTGATTTGCAGTGTTCTTCACTGTACAGAGAGCCCCGCTTCATCAGGAGACCCTTCAAAAGCTCACCGGTGTGTCCTGTGTCACAGCACGTTCTCTTCAGAGTCCAGGTACATCAATATTTATTCGTTTACATATGTCACATTTCAGAAGAGAGCAACTAAAATTGAGTGTGTTTGTTTGCAGTTTTGAGCAGCACAAAGAGGTGTGTAAAGGAGATGGTCGGTTCATTTGTAGGATTGAGAGCTGTGGGAAAAGATTCAGGAGTAAAGATGCCCTGAAGAAACACAAAAGCAACGTCCACACAGGTTTGTCTCACACAAACACACACACACACACACACACACACACACACACACACACACACACACACACACACACACACACAAGTATAAGTGAGACTGAGGCGAGTGCAAAATTACCCGTCTGTAATGAGAATCTAATCAGCGGCTGTTTAACATCTTCATTAATCTCTTCATTTCTGATCCGCTCTCCATCCTATCTGTCTGTCAGATAAACGCTAAGCGCTCCCTCCCTCTCTACACTCATCTTTTCACCAGACTCTCAGCGTGTCTGTCTCTCTGCCAGAAGCGCAGACATCTGAGAGAATTAGTCAAAGACCCCTAATCGGCTGATGAAAGCGCGTATCAGAATGTTTTCAGTGTTATTGTCAGTAATTATAATTGGACAGTTTAGCCACATGCAAGTGAATCAGTCATTTGCAAATGAATCCAAACAGTAAGCTATTAGCGATTAAGCCTCAGCGCTTGTGGAAGTGCTTACAGCTACATTAATGATTGTGTGTTTTGCTATAATAAGAGTCTTTAAAGTGTACATGGAAAACAGGACGCTGTTTTGAAATAAAGGCTTGATGTAAACGTTACAACACATAAACCCAACCTCTTTTCCTTTGTTCTGTTAAATTGCGCTGTAAATATCATCTCTGTCAAGTTTTCAGACAAAACATTTAAAATGAAGATAAATGGTACAAAAGTAGATACCTCACATTATAATGAACAAAACATTATACGCTTTGCATGCAAACAGCTTGACCATGTCAATTTTACCTGTTTGTTTGCAAAAGTTTAAAACATTTTTGTTATTTATTAGAATAACTTCTAACCGTTACATTAAAGCCAACACAAGCACTCTGGAAGTTAAAATATTCTCACAATCACAACTAAGGTCACATTTGTCATTGTACAATGAAATTCAGGGGGCTAAATTCAGTCATTTCAATAGAAATCTTGGAGTTTGGAATTTCCCTGTGCAGACTTTGCACTGGATTTAAGTTTTGTTAAACTTTGAACACACTCTGTGGTGATCAATATATCAATAAAACACTGTTTTCATTTACTCAGTTGTTCCAAACCTGCATGAGTTTCTTTCTTCTGTTGAACACAGATGAAGATATTTTGAAGAACGCTGGTAACCAAACAGTTGCTGGTCCCCATTCACTTCCATTGTATTTTTTGTACATATTACTGTAGTCAGCGGGGACCAGAAACTGAAGGAAGAAACACGTACTTGAGGGTGAACAAAGTCAGTTTTCATTTATTGGTGAACTATTCCTTTAAGATTTAACAGTATGCCTGCATGCTGAAATTAACCAATCACAAGGAATTTAAAGAAGAAAAAATATATATACAGTATATAATAAAACAATTACAAATATTAATAATAACTCAGTGAGAAGATGGGAAACAATTAAACACTAAATGTTGACGTTTTTGCCACAAGAAACATTGACTAACATTAAAGTGTAATTATTACCAAATAAAATGCTAGAAAGTGTAGAATATGACTTCTTTAAAGGCTTTAAAATACCAGTTCTTTAAGAACTGTTTTGAGGTGTCCACTTCCTTTTCTGTGGGAAATACGTATTAACTGACCTGTCACCCCTGTTAAATATAGTTGTTTTCGTCTTGGTGTTGTACTTCATGTTGAACCAGGAACTGATTTATGTAAGGACTTCCTGATGTTTATATGGAACTGATGCAGCGTCCCCATTAGCAGCTCCTCATGCCATCAGGATGTGTCCTGCTGCTCATGTGATGTATGATCTCTGTGTGTGTGTGTGTGTGTGTGTGTGTGTGTGTGTAGGGAGTGCTCGCAGGAAGTTGGTATGCACCATCTGTAATAAGTGCTCATCCTCACTCAACCTGCAGGAGCACCGCAAGGTCAGATCATCCCTCCATAAATCTCCTCTTATCATTCATCCAGTCCATCTCTTCATATTTCTTACCTTTCGTTCCTTTACTTTGGCTTTAATCTTTCTCCTTTGTCACGCTATCTTAGTCTGTTCTTTCTCTGGCCCTGTCTCAAATGGCACCCTCAGCACTTGCAGAGATCCATACTTTGAGTCCACTCTTTAGCATTAAAGGAATTATGCAAATCAGGTAATTGAACGAACATGATCAAAACACTAGCACTGAACAAAATTGGCACCACGTAATTCGCCATCTTGTAAGCTTGATTTAAGTGCTCTGTTATGAAGGATGTAGCAGATTATTAAGATCTGGCATACTTTTCTGGGACCATAGAGAGCCATAGAGCACATTTGTGAATAAAACACAAAATTAAAGTTAAAAATTAAACTTACTTTTATGAGCTTCTCCAAGAAAAAAAATAAAGAATTAAAAAACAGAATATGAGTAATATATGAGTCTCTGATTTTTGGAAGCCCGTTTATAAAAAAAAAAAAAAAGACAGGAATTGCGTATGTTTCACACAATTCTGACTTAAAAAAAATCAGATTGGCCTGATATAAACTGCATTTCCAACTTTGTTTTCTCAGAATTGCAAGATATAAACTCACAAATGCATGTAATAAAGTCATAGTTGCGAGATATAGTCGCAATTGCATGTTTAAAGTCATAGTTGCATGTATAGTCACAATTGTGAGATATAGTCAGAATTGCATGTATGAGTAATACAATTGCAATTTCATGTTATAAATTCAGAATTACGTGATATAAAGTCAAAATTGCATGATACAATGTTGCAGTTGTGTGTTGTAAAGTTAGAATTGCATGCTATAAAGTCAGAGTTGCATGATATAAAGTCGCAGTTGTGTTATAAAGTCAGAATTGCATGATCTAAAGTTGTAATTGCATGTTATAAAGTCAGAATTGCATGATATAAAGTCACAGTTGTGTTATAAAGTTAGAATTGCATGATATAAAGTCACAGTTGCATGATATAAAGCCACAGTTGTGTTATAAAGTTAGAATTGCATGATATAAAGTCAGAATTGCATGATATAAAGTCACAGTTGTGTTATAAAGTTAGAATTGCATGATATAAAGTCAGAATTGCATGATATAAAGTCAGAATTGCATGATATAAAGTCACAGTTGTGTTATAAAGTTAGAATTGCATGATATAAAGTCAGAATTGCATGATATAAAGTCACAGTTGTGTTATAAAGTCAGAATTATGAGATATAGGGCCCTATTTTAACGATCATGGTCTACAACGCACGTTGTAGTGTACTCAGGGCATGTCCGAATCCACTTTAGCTAGTTTAACGACAGGAAAACGATCGGCGCGTCCGGCGCATGGTCTCAACAGGTTGTCCCTATTCTCTTAATGAGTAATCTGTGTTTTTTTGGGCGTAACGTGCAATACACCAATAAGAGTCTCATCTTCCATTCCCTTTAAAAGCGAGTTGCGCTCGCGCCAGGGCGGATTCGCTATTTAAACGGTGGAATTTTAAGGCACGCAGACTGAACACGCTCCAGAGAGCAAACGGATCTGCTCATGCGAGCAAATATGTGCTAATTCTGATACCTGCAATGACTATCCATTATAACATGTTTGACATTTTATAAGCCTACACTATAATGTTCTTTTACACTGTAATCCTTTAATTTTTCATATTTGGCATGTTTGTGTGCTGCTGCACGTCTCTGTGTGTAACAAGCAAAGTGAATCCGAAGTGAATTGTGGATCCGCCCAGAGGCGCATTTTCTACTACGCTCTTTAAATAACAAAAATATATATATATTGCGCCAATGACTTTAAACCAGGTTTGAGTTGGTCTATGATGCAGTCTATTTTCAGTTCCTCAAAATGCCTGAACACACCTCGTTTTCAGATCAGCACGCCCATGAGCACAAATGGGCGCAAATGCATTTTCTATTTAAACAACGCAGCGCAGGACGTGAAAATGAGACCTGCGTTGGGCTGAAACTAGCAAAAACACTTTCGCTGCATTGTGCCGGTGTATGATTGGGCCCATAAAGTCATAATTTGCAGGTTATATAAACTCGCAATTCTGATATTTTTTCTAACAATTGCAAGTTTACATCTCACAATTCTGACATTGTTTCTCAAAATTGCAAGAAATACTCACAATTGCAAGTTATAAAGTCAGAATTGCAGGATATGCAGTAAACTCGCAATCCAGACTTGTTTTCTCATAATTGTGAGATACGTCAAGTACACCATTTAGGATGAGGCCTCATCTCTTGTATCTCACTTGAGTTCTCGACTTCCCCTTTTTCTCTTTCTTTGGGTGCTGTCTGATCCATATGTAATTATGTCCTAATCTGTTTCATTGTTTTGAAAAGCTGGAAAAAATAAGAAACGTGTAGCTGTCTTAGACTCTGGTTTGCTCTTGTATGCTGTCTCTCAGTTGGAGGTGGGCTTCATGTTGATGTTGTAAGGTTTTCCACTGGTGTGAGTGTGTACTGAAAGGCCGTCTTTTGTTTCACAAGCTCATCCCCTTGGCCCTTGTGAAATTTAAGAGTTGGGGAGTCCAGACTGCCCGACCTTCCTGCAGGCGTCAGGTTTCCTCGGCAAAAAGACCTGAGGAATATTAGACAAATAGCTTTATCACCATCTCCAAATCACCACAAAAGTCAGAGCTCTTAAATAGTTCCTGGTCCATTTTCTCTTGGGAAGATTCATGGAAAGGCTGTGGGCGACCTTTTAAAAATATATACCACTTTTAGATGCTTTTCATTGAAACGCTAAACTTTGGCAGAGCGAGTTGAGAGCGACAAATGAAGGTAATTTGATTTTCTGACTGAAAGAGGTAGGTAAAGAACCACAATTCAGGTTTAATGTTCTTACGACTGGAATGCATCCCAAACTTCCACTGCTCCACCAAACCAACATCCCGCACTGTTTTGGCCTGGAGAATGCTATCGTCACTCTCTTTGCCTAAACTTGACGCAAAACAGGCACTTCCTCCTGTCAGCGTTCACTCATCAGCAGTTATCAGCGCAGCCGTTCTGAGACCGAGCCTTACCGGTCGCAGCTGTCCGGATTTGGCTTCAACCTGCAAGAGCATCATGATGCTCTGGTGTGCGTTTCTGATTGTTCGGCAGCGGTCAATCTCTCTCGAGAGAGGAAATGCTAATGTTTCTGTAAAAGTCTTCCCGCGGGTAATGTTAAATCCAAACCTGTTTGGCTCTTCTGTGTTATTTTGTTTTATTGGACATTTTCTTGCTCTAAAACAAAGATGCATTTAAATGATTTAATATTATGTTATTTTAGAATGTTTTTATAATATTTCTGCTGAGGCTCATTGGATATACCAGGCTCATTGGAAATAGGTGCCTATTCCTAAATTTCCGCACAACTCCAAAAAAACATGCTTATATGTACGAATCAGTGCAGTTTCTATTTTAAATGAACACTAGAGGCAGTAAAACTCTGATAAATTGTATTCCTTTTCTCACAAATTATGATTTACAGGCCCATAGTTCAATTAAGAAAGCTTAATTTTCGCACAATTCCTTGCACAATATTATGTTATGACTTCAAAACAATTTTAACATGCTGTGAAAGTTGACACTTTTGAACATCAAGGTCCGAAATTTCCGAACATTAAAAAATAAATATGAGCTCTTGTTGTATCAATCATGTTTATACACTGCCTCCGAAACACGAACGGATACACTGCCGTTCATCCATAATAAAAAAATTTGGATCAGGTTTAATTTTCTGCGTTTTTGCATCCATAGCAAGCATTTAAATAGGTAATGATGACGAATATGAAAATAAAACGAAATACGCATAAGAAAATTTCGGACTTAGTGTGCAAGGACCTTTATCGTCACATATACAGCTTCATGTGTATGGATTTTCTAATGCAGTAGGTTTGCTCGGTAGCTCACGCTATACGGCGTTGCTCTTGTGAGATGAAGTGCTCCGATACGAATCCCATGAAACTACACGTCAACAAAACAGCTCAAACCCTCATATAAGGAAGTTAAAATACCACAGCTGCATAAGCAAATACATTTTTATAGCATTCATTAACACTATTGGGTAGGTTTAGGATTGGGTTTGGTGTAGGTGGTATGTTATTTTCCAACACGATAGAGCATTATGGTGTGTGCACACCAAAAGCAAATGTAATTATTTGCATGAGTAGATTACATACAAAGTCAATGCGAGATGCGAATTCGCACCGATTGAAGTGAATGACATGAATTTGGTGACGTGATTGCTACAAACCCATTGAGAAACACCACGATCGCATCTTCTGCACAAGTAAAAAACATTCAACTCAAGCAGAAAATTTGCATGATGCGTTGTCACGCAAGCCAATCAGCGAAGAGCTTAATGACATCCGGTCATATCAGAAAATTAAGGAAACACAATTATTTTATTTTCGCAAGTGACACGACAAATGTGTATTCTAGAGCGATAACATGATGCGATTTTGCATACATCATTAGCCTTTTAGCAACACTTCCCGCCCGAGACATTTTAAGTTTGAACTGCCAAAATACGTGCCTGAAGCAGAGTAATACAAAAGTGGCCACAGTCAAGTAATAAATAACAGTTTTAGTGCCATTCATTGGACATTTCACTTTGAAACTGCTGCGAAATGAGTAGTGAGTATGCACATGTACGTAATATCCATGTTGCAGTAGGTTGAATTATATCCTGGTCGATCCATTTAGTATAACCTTTATTCTTTATCAAAAGACAGTTGGGAAGCTGATCTATTAATGTTTTAGGTAATTTGTGCATACATAACCCATGTACCTTTCTCAACTCATTGATGAAAGAATTCTGGCATTATGCAAAAAAAATGAACCCCCCCCCACTAGGGATGATGAATCTAAGTTTAATTTAAGTTGAATAAAGTTTAAATCTCTGGCCTTACTTAATTTCCTGGGCTGCTCATTATACAAACACACAGTTTGGTCGCAGACCTTTTTCCTGGCTTTCCATCCCTCTCCATCTTTGTCTGTGTAATAGATGTCAAGTCTTCCTTTTTGCACCAGACCGTGTCCGACTGCAGGTCGTTCGTTGGAAAGCCTGTGAATATGATTTGCTCTGTGAGAGTGGATACTTGAAAGACTTTGTAGAGTCTCTTCCACATGCAGACAGTTTCTCTATACATTCATAAACTGGCATGAGAAGATTACAAATGCCAAGCATTTCACAGAAAACTAAGCCATAAGAGCTGTGAATGTTCTGCGGAGCTTATAGCTTTGCTTTCAGTATTTAAAGATGCAAAGAGACGATCTTAATAATGAGTTTCAGTGTTTTAATAGAGTGACATGTTAAATTAAATGACTATACAAAATCAGATACAATGCTCAGCGTAATTGAGTACACGAAATGGTAAACCAAGAAATGGTTTTTGTGTTCATTGAGATATTGTTTAAAATTTTACTTTTCAAAGGGGGTGTACTCATTTACGCTGAGCACTGTATGTTCACAGTAGCTTCGGGTAAGATGGATCAGTTTTACATAAAATAATATTTTATTTAAAAATATGAAAATTCTGTGATTTATTTATTCATCCTCATGTTATTCCCCATAAAATGTATCTTTGTTCAAAATACAAAAGAAAATATTCCCTCAATTGAAAATCCATTCCAAACCTGAATTTTGATGCTTCAAAAGTACATACACGAACAAACAAGTACAGTTGATCTTCCATTTACCATATTTGATGTGCTCAATACATGCATGCTGATCAACGTTTACTGTAAATGTCATAAATGTTTATATGAATCTGATTTATAGTTGGGGCATTTTTTTTGACAGCATCAGATTATTCACAGTTGCATACAACTTCAGTGAGTGTTTAATTGGACTATTACTTTGTGTAAAACCACTACATAGTTTCAACAGTGCAATCTGAGCAGGACTGCCAACACTATTTTATACAGTGCTACTAATTGCAATAGCATGACAGTAGCTCAGACAATTTCACATATCACAGCTTTTACAGTAACAACCTGTTTGATCTAACGAGCAGTGGGGAAGTTTGTGAGAACATGACTGTTTTTATACTGCATTGAATTGTGCACAAAGCTTGAAACAAGAAAACAATTGAACACGCTCCCAGAATGCTCAAGTTATTGAAGTTCTTAAAGTTCTAAAATGATTGTTAATTTGAGTCATCACTCAATTGTGTTCATTACATCATGTAACACATTTGTATCTATATTTAATTTAGTACAACTAGGCCTGGTAGCACAGACAGGGTTAAGGCTAAGCCATAGTTAAATTAGGACATTTAAGTAATTTTTATAAACGTGCCTTAGACAAAACATTACTGGTGTCCATCTTGAGACAAAACAAAGGCACTGATATATTTTAAGATCCATCAGTGCAAGTTTCTTTGACATAGCTCAGACTTGCATTTTAGTCTGGGACTTGGCTTAAGCCTTGTCTGTGAAACCGGGGGCTAATGTGCTTGATGCTGCCTCTTTAAATGGCTTCAATGTAGGTGGCTTTATGTTATTAGTTTGTAGCATAGCCAACTACACTTCAAAAGAGTTAGTAGCTACACATTTCTAAAAGTTTCAAGTAGTTAAACTAAATTATTAGAAGCTTGGAAAGATAGTGTTTCAAAGTACCTCAAACCGGTTTTACATCATGTATAGTGACACATGTGGCGCCTTGTTTTCATCACACTGGATGAAGTAGCAGAGAAAATGTGACAGTTTTATTATTGACCGTTTATAATTTTCAGCGGAAACTGACTGGCTGGAGTTCACAGTAATTTATACCTCCTGATTCCCTGTGAGAAATCGGACTGAAGTGTTCAGACAGACTGAAATGTGAAGATTTTTCAGCTGAAGAGCAGAATTGAGTTATTCAAAACCGCTCAGAAGTTACAATTACATTTTCACCTGTCCACCGTGTGTGTGTGTATCGTCCTCTGTGAGTTGGGTTAAGGAAATTTTCAAGGTCACACACCAAGAACAGGCTTCTAAATCTCACCCAAGAGTTCAACAATGACCCTCAACGATCCATTAAAAGACCTCAGATGTGTTCTGGTCATTACGTTCATACACCGAGCACTTGAATCTGGTCTGGTCTGTCAGTGTGTTGTACTTTCTGATTACTAACGACAACTGTTTTTAGCCCTCAAAGAGCCCTCATGTCATTTCAAACAAAGGATTTGTTTTAGAAACGTGTTTTAGTTCCATACAATGGAATTGAATGGTAACCAACATTGTTTGGTTAAAAATATCTTCTTTTGTGTTTCGTAAAATAAGTAAAGTCATAAATGTTTGAAGCGGCATGAGGGTGAGTAAATTATGCCATCTTTCACTTTCACAGTATTGTTTTGTATTTTTTGTACTTACAAAATACATGTTTTGGTGTATTTTCAGGTTCATGAGATATTTGACTGTACTGAATGTGATAAAAAGTTCATCTCCACCAATCAGTTGAAGCGACACATGATCACACACTCTGGTAAACAACACTACACTACATACATATAATCAGAATGGATAATGTTATTACATTTACTCGCACTGTAATTGAAGCTTTATTGTACTTCTACTTTTTAAAGTAACTTTTCAAATCTGTAATTTTACTTTTTACTTAAGTGTGTTTAGAAAGCGTAATTACATTTTAAAAGTAATTACTGAGTAAACATTGCTCCTGGAAACTACTGCAGCAAAAATCTGGGCAGGAGGAACAAACTGGCGCTAAAATCACAAGATGTAAGATGCTGCGGACAAGACAGGCGTTATGGTGACAGACGTCTACAAGAACCCCTGGTACCATGTGTTATGCTCTATTATCTGTATATTATGTCTTGGGAGACCAAACTAGCAGCTTTGTTTCAGGTCAAAGTCAGGCGGAGCGACAGAATTAAACAGGAAAGACATGTGGTTGGACGCATCAATCGATGACAGATTTTTAAAATAAACTGCTGTCAGTTTATCAAAGGTTTTAGATCTAGCCCAATCAGCCACTGTGGAGCCTAATCAAAATCTTCAGCCTAACCCTGATAGTAATTGTTGTTTTAAAGATGCGATTTGACATTATCAGATAACATTTTGCCAAAACCAAACAATACAGCTCTACAGAGATTGCCGTGAAGTCTAGTAGATTAGACTAATCACATGCATTTTGTGTTCTTTACGTGATTCAGTCTGTAAAAATGCGTTTAGAATGATCAACAACAATTGAAGATATAGTGTCTACATATAATGTATATTTTATATAATTTCATATAGTAAATCAACATCTACGTTAGAGTGCCATTCTTTTCTCCACAAAAAAGCATGATTAATCTATTCTCAAATACAAGTTATTAATTAGCAAGCTATGTGTTTAGACACCCTTATTGCCTGTTTTAGCTCTATTTAATTGCACAAAATAATTCCAAACACAGCCACCGAACAGTTCTGCATCTCTGAGCAACATGGACAGATTGTTTTGTTCTTGAATGAATCAACTATTTAAATCCAAACCAGAGGCGATTCGGTGAGTGGATATCCCTAAGCCCAAAGATCCATAGATCTCATAATTTCAAGCATATTCGATGATTTTGGCCAGTTTATATGAAGTTTATTATCAAGTTATATGTCAGTCAAATCATTCATGTCCTGTGTAAATACTATGCCATCATAGATGAAAACTTCAGTGTGTTTCCTCTGCATTGCAAATATTAATTTAGTTGATACTGATTTAATTTGCCTGGTAACTGTTCCAGTTCCTGGAGGCCTAGCGCCGAGTTTAGTTCCAAATCATTCATCATTCCATCACACCTCAAATATGGCTTTTCATCTAAGATGATAGTAAGTTTAGCTGGATTAGATGTGTTTAATTAGGGTTATAAGGTTTTATTATAGGGGCCTGCAAAAGACAGGCTCGTAATGCTCTTAAAATCTCCGTCATTTTGGTCATAAATAAAAGTAGCCTTTTACTTTTTACTTGAGGATATTTTGAGACTGGTACTTACTTGTGCACTTCAGTAAAATGTAATTAATGTAATGGTACTTTTAAGAGTAAATATTTTTAGGTCTCATGTGAACTTCTGCGTAACTTAGAAACCAGCAAAATAGTTTACTAAGGTGGTGTGTTTTTGATGTGTGTGTAGAAAAGCGTCCGAAGACCTGTGACATCTGAGTTTCAAGCGCCTGGATCAGGATTTACATAACTGATCATCCACAGTGAGGATAACACTGTGCATAATAAGCTCTGCTTTTCAGTTCAATATAATAACAAGAAACCACAGGTACCAATAAGGTGTGTGTGTGTTTGTTCTTGATGTCTTGAGAGGCTTTCGTTTGTTCCAGGTCAAAGTCAGGCAGATCGGCAGAATTAAACAGGAAAGACATTTGGTTGGGAGGGAATGGGAGTCATCCGACAGATTTTTGGCCAAATAAACTGCTCCAGTCATCTTATCTTAATGGAGATCTGGAGCCCAATCAGCCACCGTGGAGATCAAAAGTTTGTGATGCATGAAACAGGAGATGACCTGGTCTAATCGCCACCTGACCTTTACACCCTGCAGATAACATTAACCCCAAAACCCCACACAGCTCTGAACACAGAGAGTGTGTGAAAGAGAGAAAAGAACACAGACAGCAACATTCAAAACTAATAAGACAACATTTACTTACCTAATAAATTACTCTAATCAACAACAAAATTAAACTTGTGTCTACATATAATAACATGCTCTGCTTTTTCTTTTTCTTTTTTTTGCTTCTTACTGATTTGACCAAGGAAACAAAATAATCACTTTTTAATTTTTATGTTTTGAACTAAGTACTTTGCTTGTACAATTTTGCTGATGCTATTGTGTGCAAGGTCAGGAGTAGTGTTGTCAAAAGACCCGGTACTTTGGTACCAAGTCTGTACTAAAAAAATGAAAACGTCACAGTACCAGGTTCTTCCATATTTTAATTTGAATAGTAAATCCCCTTTATTTACCAAAAAATGTGCTTAAATTTCATTAATTAAAAGATAAATAAAATTTGGGTGAAACTTGTTTACTGTTTTTATACTTTATTACTTTCGGAAAAAAACTTGAAATACACTGTTAAATAAGTAAAATAATGACATAAATTTTTCTAAAAAAAATTGTGCTTTTTAATTAGCTTGTCTTTGTGTTTTGCTTTGGTACTGAAATTGTTTCCGAGGACTGTGGATTTTTACTGGTATCGGTACTGAATACAGAAATGTTGGTAACGTGACAACACTACTCATGAGTCTTCAAAGTTTTTGATTCAATGTCCCTCAGATATGATGATCACTTAGGATGGGACCTCTTCCCAAATATAAGGACTGCTTTATATTTACATGTATAGAACTCATTATAATACTATATATAACTAATTATTTTACTACTACTTATATAATTTAAAATAATAACTATTTATAATACTATATACTAATTGTGAAATTATAAAAATCAACTAAATGTAAATGTTTTGTATTAAATTAGATATTTTTTCAACTGGCCTGGTCGAGCCAGTGGATTACATTTTTACATGCCTTGCCAAAATTTGCACTGGCCCCACCACACACACACACACACACACACACACACACACACACACACACACACAGAGAAAATATAAGAATATTTTTTTCATTGTTTTTGACCCATATAACCTTGTTTTGTAATAAATAAAATGTTTAATTCCACCTTTGACACTACAGCAATTCTGTCGATCGTCCCGACTCATATTTCACGCTGGCCCCGGCACATCAGGCAGTCCTTATTGTTGAACCCTGATTATATTTATTTTATGTAAATGTCATTAATATCTAAAAATGATTGTCCATCCAATGAAAGTCCACACAATGAAAGTCTACTCAACCATTCTTGCTTGACACGTGAGAACAAACCTCACCTGTTCTTATAGATTATTAAAGCTACAGTATGTTTGAGCTTCTGTTTACCATATTTGATGTGAAAGTGTCTCTTAAGAAGACTTGTATTAAACTGTTGGATGCATATGGATTGCATTTAAGTTGTCTTCATTAACTTTTTGAAGTGTCAACATTTTGGGTAAGTTGACTTACAACGGTTCAGTTTTCATTAAATATCTTAATTTGTGTTATGAAGATGAATGAAAGTCTTACAGGTATGGCAATCTGGGAAGGTGAGTAAATAATGGCATAATTCAATTTTTTTGTTGAACTATCAAAATAATGTTGATAGCCCTAAAAATGCATTTTGTTAGAAGTTTTTATTTATTAATTTTTAATGAACCCCTACACCCATATTCATGGTCCACTGGGTTGAGGTCTTTGCCCGTGTGTTGCTCTGTGGTTTCTAGGGTGTTGTGGGTGGTTAATAGGTGGCTCATACAACCCAAGTCAATATCGTCCACTAGTGACAATCATAAGTCTGAAAAAGTAACACCAACCTTTACTGAACCAGCCACCAAAATATGTGAACATTCTGGAAGTTTATTGCACCATGAATGGTGTTGATTCATAAATGAAACCTTCAGCTTCTTGATCACTTTTCTGACCTGATTTCTGTCTGCAGACTCATTCAGAGGAAAGGCCTTTCCAGTGTGAGGAGTGCAAGGCCCTCTTCCGCACCCCGTTCTCCTTACAGCGCCACCTCCTCATTCACACCAGTAAGTGTTTGTATTTGTGCATATACTCCTGAGTAAACATGAGCAGCTCAAATCAGACCCCGTCCAGACTGACACGAGCCTCTCCATCGGCCCCCAACGCCCTTACTCTTAAAAATAAAGGTGCTTAAAAGGTTCTTCACAGCGATGCCATAGAAGAACCATTTTTGCATCCACAAAGAACCATTCAGTCAAAGGTTCTTTAAAGAACATCTCTTTTTTACCTTTTTATAACCTGAAGAACCTTCTTTCACCACAAAGAAGCTTTTGTGAAACAGAAAGGTTCTTCAGATGCTAAACGTTCTTTATGGAACCATTTAGACAAAAATGATCTACTATGGCACCTTTATTTCTAAGAGTGAAACCCTGGGCTCTGTGTCTCTGTATCGGCAAGATGGACCTCCGCTGCTCTGCCCAGTCTAGACTGATCACACTGAGATTATTGAGCTGAAGGAATTTCCTGCTGTCCTCCCCAGAGACTCTCTCTCTCTCACACACACACACACACACACACACACACAACACACACACACATTACACACACACACATATATATGGAAATACTGTGTGCTAACACACTTTTATGTATGTGTGTGTGTGTGTGTGCATGTGAGATCACTTACAGTGGGGCAAAAAAGTATTTAGTCAGCCACCAATTGTGCAAGTTCTCCCACTTAAAAAGATGAGAGAGGCCTGTAATTTTCATCATAGGTATACCTCAACTATGAGAGACAAAATAAGAAAAAAAATCCAGAAAATCACATTGTAGGATTTTTAAAGAATTTATTTGCAAATTATGGTGGAAAATAAGTATTTGGTCACCTACAAACAAGCAAGATTTCTGGCTCTCACAGACCTGTAACAACTTCTTTAAGAGGCTCCTCTGTCCTCCACTCGTTACCTGTATTAATGGCATCTGTTTGAACTCGTTATCAGTATAAAAGACACCTGTCCACAACCTCAAACAGTCACACTCCAAACTCCACTATGGCCAAGACCAAAGAGCTGTCAAAGGACACCAGAAACAAAATTGTAGACCTGCACCAGGCTGGGAAGACTGAAACTGCAATAGGTAAGCAGCTTGGTGTGAAGAAATCAACTGTGGGAGCAATTATTAGAAAATGGAAGACATACAAGACCACTGATAATCTCCCTCGATCTGGGGCTCCACGCAAGATCTCACCCGTGGGGTCAAAATGATCACAAGAACTGTGAGCAAAATCCCAGAACCACACGGGGGACCTAGTGAATGACCTGCAGAGAGCTGGGACCAAAGTAACAAAGACTACCATCAGTAACACACTGCGCCGCCAGGGACTCAAATCCTGCAGTGCCAGACGTCTGAAGTTTGCTAGAGAGCATTTGGATGATCCAGAAGAGGATTGGGAGAATGTCAGATGAAACCAAAATAGAACTTTTGGAAAAACTCAACTTGTCGTGTTTGGAGGAGAAAGAATGCTGAGTTGGATCCAAAGAACACCATACCTACTGTGAAGCATGGGGGTGGAAACATCATGCTTTGGGGCTGTTTTTCTGCAAAGGGACCAGGACGACTGATCTGTGTAAAGGAAAGAATGAATGGGGCCATGTATCGTGAGATTTTGAGTGAAAACCTCCTTCCATCAGCAAGGGCATTGAAGATGAAACGTGGCTGGGTCTTTCAGCATGACAATGATCCCAAACACACCGCCTGGCAACGAAGGGTGGCTTCGTAAGAAGCATTTCAAGGTCCTGGAGTGGCCTAGCCAGTCTCCAGATCTCAACCCCATAGAAAATCTTTGGAGGGAGTTGAAAGTCCCAAAACATCACTGCTCTAGAGGAGATCTGCATGGAGGAATGGGCCAAAATACCAGCAACAGTGTGTGAAAACCTTGTGAAGACTTACAGAAAACGTTTGACCTCTGTCATTGCCAACAAAGGGTATATAACAAAGTATTGAGATGAAATTTTGTTATTGACCAAATACTTATTATCCACCATAATTTGCAAATAAATTCTTTAAAAATCCTACAATGTGATTTTCTGGATTTTTTTTTCTTATTTTGTCTCTCATAGTTGAGGTATACCTATGATGAAAATTACAGGCCTCTCTCATCTTTTTAAGTGGGAGAACTCGCACAATTGGTGGCTGACTAAATACTTTTTTGCCCCACTGTATGGCCCACTGTGATATAATCTGATCCATCTGTGTCAATATTTGGTTTTGAAATAAAGCTGTTTTTGTGACCATCTATTAAACACACATTATCGTTTTTAAAAGGCCCGAGTGGCTCAGTAGGGTAAGTCCTCCACAAATATTTCACAAACACCTCCCCCTGTGCGTGTGTGTATTTGTAGTTTAGATCATCTTCACTGCATTACATAATATCGTTTACACTAAATCAAAGATCAATATTTACATTGCAGAAGCTATGGACAAATCCACTAGTCTTTTGTTGTTATTGGCATTGTGCTTGGTTGCTTGACCGATTAACAGAAGTGTTATCTTTCCCACTTCCAAAATAAAATTCCAAACTATATATGTTTTGCAGATATTGAGTAAATATGTTCAAAATGTTATGGCCTAAATGTGCACATTGCAACTGATGTAATTAAATTTGTCTAGCTTATGCAGTGCCATGCAAAGGTTTGGGGTCTGTAAGATTTTATTATATTTTTGGAAATAAATAATACTTTTATTTAGCAAGGGTGCATTAAATTGATCAAAAGTGACCGTAAAGACATTTATGTTTCATAAGGTTTCTATTTCATTCTGTTCTTTTAAACCTTCTATTCATCTCAGAATCTAAAAAAGAATGCTATTGTTTCCACAAAATGCTTAAGCAGCAACTGTTTTCAACAATGATAATAAATGTTTCTTGAGCAGCAAATCAGCATATTAGAATTATTTCTGAAGGATCATGTGACACTAGCTGTTTCCATCACCCTATTTGTATGCACAATTTGAAGTATCGCTTTAGAAACAAGTGATGGAAACGCCAACTCACTTAATTCGCAAAAATGTATTTACGCTTGCTTGTGGTTTTTGACTTGTGCGAAAAAGACTTATTGCAAATAATCGGAGATGGAAACACATTTAGCGAATAAATCCCGCATGAGCGTTCAAAACCTTCATGTGACTTTTACGCTTTGTGATGGCATAACCTGACTAACCAGTGGACTGATTTTGTTGCACAGCATCTGAAATGTTGTTATGGTCATTCTCAGTGTTGGGAGAAGTTACTTTTAAAAGTAATGCATTACAATATTGCATTACTCCCTAAAAAAGTAACTAATTACATTACTTAGTTACTTTTTATGGAAAGTAATGCATTACGTTACTTTTGCTTTACTTTCGCATTACTTTTTAAATATGAGCAGGGCTTGATTGTTTGTTTTTAATACAAAAAGTTATATTTATAGCAAATATAAAAGCCCTTTCACACAATAAAGTGTACTGAATAAACTTCAGGCTGAAGGACGAGTAAATTCACGTCTGTACAGTAGAACGCAGGAGAAGTTCAACTCTTTTCAGCAATACAAAAACAACGAAGCACAATTGTTAGTTTATCTAAAGTATTTTTTCTTATTAGTATGGTTGAACTGGATAATCAAAGGTCAGCAGCAAACACATCGGTTAATAAAATGAGATTAGATATATTTGTGTTGTTTAACGTATTTAATTATTGCTGGTTTGCGTTATATTCTGAGTTTGCATTTCACTGTTTTAATTCATTTTGATGAATACTGAATCTGTTTTTTGTGAGTGGGATGAATTAATACACATTCACATTTAGTCTAGATTAGAACTACAGTAAGATCATGTTCACACTGCGCACTGTCATTCAATAAATGGGAAAACGTAACTGGCGTTACTTTCTTGAAAAAGTAACTCAGATATTTTCTAGTAAATTAAAAAGTAATGCGCTACTTTACTAGTTACTTGAAAAAAGTAATATTATTAAATAACACGCGTTACTTGTAATGTGTTACCCCCAACACTGGTCATTCTGAAATGCCCGAGCAAAGTCTTTTGTCAAAGTATTTCTGTATAATTGCCTCCCAGTACGGTCTGCCACGACTGTGCTCCCAAACAGAAGGCATCCGCCTCCGAAAGTAAGACCGCATTTATTGTGTTTCATCTGCTCTCTCGAAGTGCAAGTAATTTATTATAGGCTATTTGAGAATTATTATCATCAGTGGCTTCTCCTAATTCTCTTCTCCTAATTTTCTTAGTGATATTTAGTGCCAGTTTATCAGGAAGTGACGATTTTGTTCTCTTTGACTCATTGGATGGAAACTGTGCTTATTCGCAAATGTTTTATGCGATATCCCAATTTTACGCATATGTTAAATTCGCAACTGCTGAAGACTGGAGTAATGATGCTGAAAATTCAGCTTTGTATTACATTTTATTAAAATATATAAAACAGTTGTTTTAAACAAATGTTTCACAATATTAATGCATTCTACTAATGAAACAATACTTCTAAAGCATTTATTATTAGTTTATTAATTTATTTTTCAACATATTAAAATCAGAAGTTGCATCTGTCAATGTTATTTATCTGACCTGAGCTAACATGAACTAACATGACCTTACTTTAAAGTGTTACCAAAAAAAACTATAAAAAATCTTACCAACCTAAACAACTGAATAGTTTAGTGTAAATCTGCATTATGTTCATCTGTTTCAGACTTTTCTGTTCACATATGACTGTCAGCAGGGCACAGTAATGGTGGTGAATTCAAAAACACTATATACTGCAAACTCACATTTAGATCTGACTCCATTCTGCCCACTTTTCACAATCCAATCAATGGACAGATAAAATCAAGCCTCATCCTACATATTTTCCTTTTTGGATATTGTTTCACACAGAAGTAAAATGGATTACGAATGTCATTTCAGGTTGATTGTTTATATATTTTTATTTCAATGAAGCAAAATGCTGTACAAAGGGACACAGTCACAGCCAGTGGGAACAGATTTGATGTAGGATTTTGGACCAGCTACCAAAAATAGTTTAATGGAGAATGCTGTTAATGATCAGGCAAATAACACAAGCTAGTCTCTCAATAGCAGGAGAGCAAATACACCCATCGCCTTTCCCAGAATTCAAATATCAGCAAAGATCTAAAATCACATCTTACAAGTGGAGTTTCAATACTGACTGAAATTACGGACACACCAACAAACCTTTGTGGATTGTGGACTACAATCAGTCTCTGACATGACCTGCTTACATGGCGGAGCTACAGAACCACATTACCAAGGCATCACACAAACTTATGAGCTCTGATATGTGTCCAAATACCAACAAAACCACCTCAAGAACAAAGAGATTCACTGGTACGGAAAAGAAGGCAGATTATTATCTCAAGTGATGACAAGGCTGGCATAGCCGCTCTATGTGCCCATTAATTTAAAGACGTTGTTCCTAGTCCAGGTTTTTATAACCCAGCATTCAGTCCGTTCTGCTGGTGATTAGATGTGGTGACGTGTTGGACTCGATTCAACCATTTATAGACCAGAACTAGAGTTTTGGCACAGACTCTGCGTATTTGCATTGTTTGAGAAGAAGAGCTTTTCACAGCACATGTGAATGATTTGAAGAAAGCAGACTGGCTTCTTCTGAAAATAAAAATTTCACCTCTTTTCCTACCTGAGCTTTTATCATTCCTCTTTAAATATCTCCATCTTTCAAAACAACAGGAGACAGAAGGTTCACATTCTTTGCTTCTAAAGCAAAAAGTGGCTCATAAAAGAATAATGTGACAATTTTGACTCTTGAGGGCAGCAAAGTGGGTTCAGACACAAAGCGAGTCCCTGTTAAGATGCGCTTTTAAAAGGGCCGTGAAGATTTTTCTAAAGTTTGGCGTCTCAGGGCGTCTGGTTTTGTAACGTTAGAATGGGATGCTTAAATTGCTGTGACTGCAATCATGTGCCTTTTCTGCTCTTCTCCGTCCAGGTGAGAGAACGTTTAAATGTGACCAGTGTGACGCCACCTTCAAGCGCAAGGATACACTCAACGTGCACATCCAGGTCGTACACGACGGACACAAGAAGTACAAGTGTGACCTGTGTGAGAAGGCCTTCGTCACACCCTCTGTGCTCAAGAGCCACAAGAAGGTGAGTTCAAAATCAGACGCTTAGCACTAAAATACAAAATAACCCAGGATCTCATCAGTGTCAAAACATTTCATAATAAGCTGACCAACACAAAATCTGTAGATGCAGATCTCTGCAGAAAGCCTTGACAATTTGAAACTCTATTTAGTCATAGTTCTTCATATGCCCAGACTCATTGTGTTTGCTTATTCAATATTTGTTGGCTAATTCGACAATAGCCCCTTTCACACAGTAATACCAGTAAATTGCCATAACATTACCGGAATGACTTTACCGGTAAATTCAAAAATGCGCTGTTCACACAAGCAACGACGTTCAGTCTTTTTTCCGGAAAAGTCTGTATGTGTGAAAGGGCTTAATGCTGTCAGCTACCAATAATGAATGAATGATGAATGGTTATGCATTTATATAGCGCTTATTGTGTATTGCTGTACACCCAAAGCGCTTCACATGGGGGTAGGGTCTCTCCTGAACCACCACCAGTGTACAGCATCCACTTGGATGATGTGACGGCTGCCACAGGACAACGGTGCCAGTGCGCTCACCACACACCAGCTACAGGTGGAGAGGAGAGAGAGAGTCATAGAGACAATCAAGTGTATGCACTCACCAAACACCAGCTACAGGTGGACAGGAGAGAGAGACATAGAGACAATCAAGTGTATGCACTCACCACACACCAGCTACAGGTGGAGAGAGAGAGAGTCATAGAGACAATCAGTGTATGCTCTCACCACACACCAGCTACAGGTGGAGAGGAGAGAGAGACATAGAGCCAATCAGTGTATGCTCACCAAACACCAGCTACAGGTGGAGAGAGAGAGAGTCATAGAGACAATCAAGTGTATGCTCTCACCACACACCAGCTACAGGTGGAGAGAAGAGAGTCATAGAGCCAATCAAGTGTATGCTCTCACCACACACCAGCTACAGGTGGAGAGGAGCGAGTCATAGAGCCAATCAAGTGTATGCTCTCACCACACACCAGCTACAGGTGGAGAGGAGCGAGTCATAGAGCCAATCAAGTGTATGCAGTCACCACACACCAGCTACAGGTGGAGAGGAGAGAGAGTCATAGAGCCAATCAAGTGTATGCTCTCACCACACACCAGCTACAGGTGGAGAGGAGAGAGAGTCATAGAGACAATCAAGTGTATGCTCTCACCACAAAAAGAAAGACGGTGCTTGTTGACAGTATAGTGTCCCCCGACACTATACTGGGGTGTTAGGACCCACACAGAACACAGGGTGAGCACCCCCTGCTGGTCTCACTAACATCTCTTCCAACAGCAACCTAGTTTTCCCAGGAGATCTCCCATTCAGGTACTGACCAGCTCAACCCTGCTTAGCTTCAGTGGGCAACCAGTCTTGGGCTGCAGTGTGATATGGCTGTCGGTATAAATAAGGGTATAAATGTGCGGTTTAATAGTTTTTGCAACGGGTTCAAGATGAGCTGTGTGGGAGCTGTGTTTCATACATCACTACATTATTGACAACAGACAATGGTTCTTTTTACCTACAACATTTAAACAAAATTGCCCCTAAATATTATTCGATTTTTTTTTTAAACATTTAAATCAATTGCACTTAATTCCAGATATTCCCCTCAAATCAGCCTGCACTTTCCATACTGGTCTGTACTCGAGTTTGCGTGCGCACACTTTAGACTTGATCAGCCACTGTATGGGTGGTCCAGAAATGAAATGTAAAAAAATAAATAAAAAAAAATAGATTTTTATTTTATTCTATTTTTTTAATTCAATTTTTATTTGTATTTTTTTTTTATCTTGAAAACATCTGATTGGTTAATCATGATATCCTGTGTTCAAAAACCATCCATTTATAACATAGCTATGCAAGTTTTATATCTCTTTTAATCACTCTTTGCTGGTTTTTCACATAAAACAATAACTAAAATTGTATGTTCATTTATTTTAGCTATGTAATAAGCAGCAATAATGTACAATCAGTCAGTCAGTGTCACAAAGATCAGAGCAATCAATACGCCTCCACTTAACTTTTGTGGTGAAAATGACATTTTGTGAGATTTACCAACAGTATGTTTTATGGAACAATTACAGTTTCAATATAAAAAGCAGTTAAGCTCTTTTTTAATATAAGCACTTTTATTTCTCTATTGAAAAACTTCAAAAGTTTGCTCACATATAATCCAGCATGTTAATGTTTCCAATCTGTTTCCTCACACATGGTGAAACTGAATTCCATAATCACCTTATATCCTGCACATTTTATAACCAGCAATCCCTCCAATCATAACAGAGCATGGCTCGATCATGATTTATTGCCCCATCCACACAGAAGATGATTGTACTCACATACCTTCAACTTCATATTCAATTTCATCTCGGGTTTATACTTCAGTTAAAGCACTTAATACGAACAGCAGCACAGTGACACCAAACTCTATATAGTTTTAAAGCATTTGAGATGGCATGGGCTGGATTTGACATTGTGTCATCCAATTTCAGACAGGACTGAAATGTGACCTGCTGCTGGCACAAGAGTAAAGAAGCTTTATCATATTCAATTACTTTCTGACAGCATGAGGAGAATAGAGGCCCAGCTGCATGTCAGATTGCTGATATGATCCTCTTAAACTTTAGTTATTGTGATTATGAAATCAAAATCGGCCTGTATTGTGTAGTAAATGTCCCTTATTGTGCACAATTCATCAGTGAACATTATCGAAATGTCAAGTATCAACTCTGCAGAAAGTGTTTTTCATAAAGTTCTACATTCGCTTTGTGTATTTGTTTATTAAAGCATTAGGCTAATTGACACACACATTAACCATCACTTGTTCATCAATGGATGCTCTGCAGTGAATGGGTGCCGTCAGAATGAGAGTCCAAACCGCTGATAAAAACATCACAATAATCCACACCACCCCAGTCCATCAGTTAATGTCTTGTCAAGAGAAAAGTTGCAGTTTGTAAGAAACAAATTCATCATTGAGAGATTTTTATCTTCAAACTGTTGCTTATGGCTAAATAGAGTCTTCTATCTGAAATACTGCTTTCTTCTGTGAAAAGTCCATCACCTTGCAGTGCAAAGATGTGATCACCTTCACTGTAGTTTGGCAAATCTTCACGGACGGAATCCAGCCATTTCAATAGGAATTCACACAATCAACTTTGTGTAAGCGCAAAAGATTTCCTCGTGCAGATTGTGCAACAGATTCAGGATAGAAAGCTTGAAAGTGACTTCTGTGTGCATGATTCATCAGTGCACGTTATTCTAAAGACAAAATGTCAGTTTTCATAAAATTTCAAGCAAATGTGACAACTTTCTTGCCATCTGTAAGGTCTCTCGTGCTGGCATAACTAAGACCACATGGGTGGCAATATGTCTAAATAAAAATAGCATAGCTAAATGCATTTCATTTATATTATGTTACAATATTTTTTTTTAAGAATCGTGAACCAAAAATTTAAATGACACCATCTATTGACTATCATTTCAAAACGGGTTTGAAAGGCCACCAGAGTAATCATAGAAGGTCCTGACCGCACACTCACACACACTTATATTTATCACTACTTCCCTATAATCTCTCTCTCTCTCTCTCTCTCTCTCTCTAAAAGCTATTTTAACTTGATGGAGTGTGACAACTGAAACTTTACTGTATTATTATGCAATTATTATGGAATGTGCATGCGTGAGTGAGTGTGACTGTTCTTCACCTAAGACCAGAGTGTTTGTTTAATACGGTTATGTAAGGAATAATATACATGGTCATTATTGCAGAATAAAGTTATTTTTTTTTTATAGTTGAAAAAGTCTCATGCTCATTAAGGCTAAATTTATTTAATTAAAATTCTGTAAAATCGTATTTTTTTAAATAGTATTACAATTTAAAATAACTAAATTTTCTATTTGAATGGATTGCAAAATGTAATTTATTCCTGTGATCAAAGCTGAATTTTCATAATCATTACTCCAGTCTTCAGTGTCACATGATCCTCCAGAGATCAGTCTTAAATGCTATACATTACGATTTATGTTGAAAACAGCTGGTATTTTTGTTGTGATATTTTTTCAGGATTTATCATGAATAAAGCGTTCAAAAGAACAGCATTTGTTTGAAACAGAAATCTTTATAATATTGTAAACAACTGTCACTTTTGATCAATTTAATACATCCATGATGAATATAAATATGTATTGATTTAACTGACTTTATCATTACATGAGAAGAAATCAGAGCATAAGAAAGATAAGAAACTTGTACAGTATAATACAAATCTTTTTGATTACAAAATGCCACAATTGACCAATCAGAATGAAGTATTGCAGGAAGCTATACGATATTTCATAGTACAATCATAAAAAGATCTGTTACAGTGTTTTACATAATGTTAAGTGCCATGTCCAGCTCCGTGACACAAACAAACCCCAACCTAAAAGTGCACAGATGCATCTGGTAGACACGTGCGAGTGTGTACAGGGTTCACATAACATCACAGGAGCATTTGAAAGGATCGACAGAAAGAATAATGCTGTTTTAAACGGCCCTTCTGCACTTTATGAGTGAGTGATGTACTGTAGAGGGGGTCAAGATAGAGGGAGATGAGGAGAGGAAGTGGAGATGGGAGGGGAGAGATAAGAGGCGGGAAAGGAAGTGAGAGGGAAAAGAGGAACAATATAAAGAGATGGAGGTGGAGGAGCTGGTGCAGTTATTCCCTCCAGCGCTCAGAGAAAAGCCCTGTTTACAGCAGCTTTATGGAAATATAGCCCAAGAATGATATGATTCATATGTTTTCCTTAAACTTTAACAATAGTGCTCATGTCATTGCTATGAATAAAGATCTGCGTGAGAATATACATTCTCAGCGGTTTACATAAGTGATGAAGGAATAGTGTAGCCAGATATGAAACGATCTCACCATTTTACATATGTCAGTATAAAATAACATTTGTTGTCATTTTAAACTAGTTTGACTTGCTTTAATAAAATCACATGCTCACAGGTTTTCGCTCGATCTACACAACCTTTATTGTGGCCATGGATGTTAAGCCCCCAAAATGAAAACCACCATAAATGTGACTCATGTACTCATTTATTTCGGTCCTCTAAAGCCATATGGCAGCTTTGCATGAGAAATAAAATCCAAAATCTAAGTATCTTATAGAGGGATTATATTCCCTCTAAGTAAACTGTTAAATAATCGCCGTGACCGATCAAGTCATGTCTTGCATACCTTTCCACTCTGAAACAGAGTCACTGGAAGATCGTTTGTTTCTTAGCTTTCCAGAATAATTCCTCTTTGCCATTCAGATCTCTTTTTGCAGTGCATTTGGCCTGTTTATACAAGACTAAATCCCCCTTCCTGTAAGCATCTTCTTTGGCCTGACGGATCTGTCTGAGTTTTGCAGTGAACCATGGTTTGTCATTGTTGTAGGTTAGATGAGTTCTGGTAGGAATGCACATATCCTCACAGAAACTGAAATATGATGTTACAGTCTCTGTGAGCTCATCCAGATCAGTGGCAGCAGCCTCAAAAACACTCCAATCAGTGAGATCGAAACAGGCTTATAAAACCCGCTCTGTTTCATTAGTCCTACCTTTATGAACAAAAATGACAACGTATTGAATTTGCTTCCACTGATGTCCTGAAGCGCGCTTCAGCTTCCACTCTCTGCACAAACGATTGGATATGCACCTAATAGCAAACATTTAGGTTAAATGTTTAAACTAAAATTGTGATAAGCTTGAAGTATTTTATATATATAGATTGTATTTTCGGCAAGTCGTAATTACAACTTCGGTATGACATTGTCTCATTTGATGCTCATAAGTTTCTTCATATTGCATTTGTATCTGATAACACCAAATCGGTAAAATAATACAAATTGCACTACGAAAGATCTCACGATTGGCCTGTTTTTGCACTTCTTGTTTTCCCTGCTTGAGAATTTCTTTCCAATGAATGGATGACTTTTGCACACGTGTGGTTTTGTTTACAATTACTGGTTCGTCAGCAAAAAGGGCGTTGTGAAAGCGAACCGCACCAAACAAAACAAAAACACAACAACGTTGTATTTGGTCCTGAACTAGCGGACTTTCCTGGTGTGAATGCACCCTTACATTTGGATCAGTTCAGGTTAGGGGTGGGCGATATGACAAAAATATCATATCACGATTTTTGTAGAAATATCCCGATTTCACAATTTGATCACGATTTTTTTGTCATGTTGGTTTTACTATTTTGCCTGAGCAGTGCAGCCAAAATAATTTCCCTATTATAAAGACAAATCCTTTCAAGGTAACACATTTTCAAAAATAATGGTGGATATTTAGGCCAAAGTGGGCGAAGATGAAAATCGTTGTCATTATTTTATATTTGTTATTAAAAAATAAGAACAAAGATACACATTAAAAATACACATCATATACAAATAAAACAAACAGTGCTTTATTTTCACGTACAATAGGCATATTTAGCAGAGCATTCAAGAAATTGAATGAACAAATATAAAAATAAAACACTATATAGATTGATTCCTATTAAAGCAGCTGTATCCATTGTTTTCAGTCAAGAGCAGAGAGTTGTTTTTTCTCTCTTTGTGTTTTGTTGTTTTAACATTAAGAATAACAATTCTGTCATCTGTCTGTCGATTCTGTCATAGTGTTTAATATTTATACCATAATTTACTCAAAGTTAGTTTTAAACCTGAATGGGTTTCTTTCTTCTGCTGAACATAAATGCTATTTTGAGGAACGTGGAAAACCAAACAGTCCACAGCTGGTCCACAGTGACTTCCATGTGATTTTTCTTCCTTCTATCAAAGTCAATGTGGACCAGAAACTGTTTGGTTACCCACGTTCTTCATAATATCTTCTTTTGTGTTCAGCACAAGAAAGAAATTAATATGGGTTTGGGATAACATGTGAGTGAGTAAATAATTACATACATTACATTTTTGGGTGAACTATCCCTTTAATGACAGTCGGCGGCATGTTTAGTACTGTCCCTTTAAGACCTGCACGTATCTAATATACAGGCTGCAGGCAGGTATCAGTTTCTATCTCTACTGTTTACTTTAATTTTAGACATAACCAACTGAGTCTATATGTAAACTTTGTGTGTTTTGACCTTATTAGGGCAAAATATAACTTAGTTGAGAAAACAGGCGCTGTTAGACAGGCATTTTAGTGCGTGCGCTTCAGGTGTACGGGCTCAAAAAAGCGCATTTTTTTCAACTGGTCTGACAGGCGCATGTTTTTTTTACTAATCAGTTCAGATCAGTTTAGCTCCAGATCTGTTCACATCGGCTTAGTCAAGACAACTCAGTTGACTTAAGCTTATGTCACTTCATATCAGATCAGTTAACTTCAGTTTGCACATCTTTTACTCTATATAACAGAAAGTCAGGATTAAACGCCGCAGGAGTAATGTCATCAAGGCTATTCATAATGGTTGTTTATGTGTTTATGTGTGAGCAGCTCAGATGCTGATTTCTCATCAAAGATGGATCATACACAAGTTAGAGGACCATTCTCAAATGTTAACACTGTTGCACTGTTTCTTTCTTTTAGACCCATACAGGAGAGAAGGAGAAGATCTGTCCGTACTGTGGCCAGAAGTTTGCCAGTAACGGCACACTGAGAGTGCACATCCGCAGCCACACGGGTCAGTACCTGCTCATCCAAACGTACACTGTTTGCTCAACTTTCATCTTTTAATCTGAGCTTATCGAACTTCAGAGGTTGGCTAAAACTCAGGGAACTAAACAATATTTTAGATGCTTATTTCCATGGCATGACAACAGATGGTGAGGTCAAGAAAAAAAAATGCATTTGGAAAACATATATTATGCCACCCACAACAGTAGATGCATTGCATTTGGCATGTCTCTCTGTCTCTGTCTTTATGTTTTTGAACATCTCAGTGTGGACATGGTGACTATAAAATAGCTTTTATAGTGGAGAGCTCAACATTCCAGTGTGCTGCCATAACAACAGCACACACACACACACACACACACACACACACACGCATATATAAGGACTTGTTTTCTAACCCCTACCCCACACCTCCATACACACAGTTCAACAAGGCCAACACATGCCCAGTGGAGTAAAAACACTGTACTGTATGTGTGTGCTGGAATGCAGTAGACATGGTGAGAGTGAGTGATGCGCCTGAAAGAAAGAAACACTCTTTGTAGGCATCCAGCATTGTGACCCCTGACCTCTGCTGCCTGTAAATCTGTCTGCCCGTTCTTTTAACTGCACTAGTATTATTTCCTTTTCTTTTTTTAAAGAGACGCATGCTGAAAAGCATCAGTGTTGTTAAAGTATCTTTGTCTACCTGGTCTTGCTTGATAAGACGATCAGCAATAAAAGACACTTGAATAATTCAATATACAGCTTTGATTTTATATTCAATATAGAGCAAGATTTTTGATAAATAAAGTAGGCAGGATTAATTGTTTTAATTTATATAAACATTTATATTTACATTTTATTTATTTTTTACATTATCAGCACAATTTGTATTTATTTTTTTTCTTCCCTGATTTCTTTCTTTGTTAATCCGTTATATTTCGACGAACGTTGTTTGTTTACTTCCTCGAAGTTGAAATGTGTTACTATGAAGCAGTTTTAAAAGTCAGTGTGTGATATTTTTTTTTATCCTCTAAAATTTGAATTTTTTTACACCCTATCAGTATTCACTCGTCTAGGGTTACGTGAAATAATTTCCCAGCATTTTTTAAAATAATTTCCCAGCAACACCAGTTGCAGATGTGATATGTATTTACAACAATTCAGTAATAAGAAGATTAATGTTGTGGTATATATTAGACACACTATTGTATTGATTTTGCTAAATTGTGTATACAAAAATATTACCTATTAAGTCACAGAAGAACTGTTGTTCTGCTAGAATCTGAAGCAGCACTGCACAGACGGGTCTGTGTATGATATCAAAGTAGCGCAAGAGCGATTAGACAGCATTTTCACCTGTTTGTTTGATGTCGAATACATTTCGTTTTTTGGCTTTTCTGTTAAAGCAGTGTTGCTATTGTAATGTTATACATCTACAGTTGTGTTGCTGGGTTTTAAGGAAGGTTTGTTTTTTTCTCTCTTTTTCAGTTTGTATTTACAGTAATTTCACTGTCCACTCAGTTCAAATATGGATGAATTCTATATGTTTTTTTAACATTCTAAAAGCTCTTTATTCCAAATATATTACAAGCTAGTCCTTGCATTCAGTAGGTGTAATTATTGTAAGTTGCTTCAGAGGCATAAGGTAATGCAAGTATTACATACAACAATAATAAAACATAAAAAGTTGACATACAAAGAGAAATGTACATTTGGTACTTAAGTAAAACCACTTGCTTTTAAAAGTACTTAAGTAAAAACCTGTCTTTACAGCTTTCACTTGTAATGGAGTAATATTTTCACCACCAGCAATATATTTCACCAGGAGAAATATTTTCACTTTCATTAATGTGAAAGCACATTAATATTTAATGTGCTTTCACTCAAGTAATGGAGTTGTGTACTTCATCCGTATTTTTTGGTGTAGTTTAAGACGTGTGTTGAAAAACCAAAACCACTGAAGAAATCAGCTATAGATCTAGCAGCAAAGATTCCTGTTGCAGTTGTGTCTTGCTCTGTCCTTCCCCCAGCTCACCTCTACTCGACGGGGTTAAAACCCTTCGCTGACAGACTCTCCGCTGGTTCAAAGGGTTAATCTCAAGATTGTTTGTTTGGTTTACCTGCTTGATTAGAAGCTTGATTCAAAGTCTTCTGCCAAAGTTAAACTCAACCCAGCACTTCCTATAAATGAAATCATACCTAATTAAAACATCTAAACCTAATCATAAACCCAACCATCTGTTTCTCAGATCCACACTTAAGCTCCACTAAACACAAAACGTTCATTCCACCCGCACATTAACATCCAAAAAGCTTTGTTTTGAACTCTTTTTAATTTCTGTGGTGACAGAGCGGCCTTTTCAGGCACCGCTGAATGTGCTATACGTGTGATCAAGGCTGTTTATTGGGTAATGCTGGGTTTGGATGTGACTGGGCACAGAACGGCTCACGCCACGTCTGGCTGCTGGAGAATAATGCAAATCCACCTTTACTGAACTCAGCGTGTTGGTGATGTCATCCTCAGGCGCCTCATGGGATTCTGCTTGTTAGCTAGTGCAGTATACAAAACTACCTTTAAAAGCATATAGCCTCACCTCATTTCCATTTTATAATGCCTCAAGTGTACCTCTTAACAGCTCAATGAGTGATTTTCAGCTATGAGTACAATAAAAGACATGCATGTGACCCATAAACTATATTCAAAGTCTTCTGAGGACTTTTCTGAAAAACTGGTAACCTGCAATTGTTATAGTGTGCAATTAACCTGTCAAACACCTCCCCCCAGATATGAAATCCACTTAAATGCTTGTAATTCTATGAACACTTTGGAATACAGACCTAAGATCATTAGAAGACAATCAGCAGATCATTGTTGAAGTGAAAGTGTTTCAAAGAGTGTACAAGAGTTATACGAATTCAAGTTTACTGTAAAGAAAATAAATTGTAATGAAAATATATAAAATACATATGTTATTAAATATTTTGGAATGTAGTAGAATTGCAAAAAAAAAAAAAGTTTAAGCAATATGTCTTAAATAAATTGTTTCAAATTTGAAGTTGAGATTCCTGTGAAATTTTGTGAGATTTTTTATAGGTGCTATTCCAAAAAAAAGCCACCGTTTGACACCCATATTCCAATGAATGTTTACGTATTTATATAAAACGTAGTACATTTTGTAATATGACTCTTAACACAATCCACTAGGGCTAGGGGCCGGATAAAAGGATTTAAAGTATAATTTCAATGGTAACGCAATGTCTGATTTCAAAAGTTTTCACATGACTTCTAGTGTTTAAGCTTTTGAATGATATCTAATTTAAGATAAGTACTAAAATATGTAATAGGGAAAAAAGCTGAGAGTTAACAGGTTAAACCCCTAGACATATCAAACTGGCATCAAAGAGCAGCAACAAAAGCTAAGTGCGGTCTGACTTGTGCCATTGTTCCAAAACACACGTCAAAAACTAGGCCGACAGAGGCTCAACATTAGGCGACCTCAGCTTGATGTGTCATGGCCTTAAGATTGCCAAATGCAGTACAGGACATCAAAGTGCATGGAGACTGGGCTGTTTTAAGACGGAATGGGTGTTTCTCTTTAAAGGTTGAAATAAACACTGTCCAAACAGATCCAAGGACTCCGGCGTGAATGGATGTTCTGTTTACATGTATGCATTAGTCTTGGTTTGCACGCTCTGCTGGGTTAGTGTGGTGCCATTGGCAGGAGGAATGCAGGAGGACCTAAAGGAAACACTTATGGTATGTGAAGGGCTGAATTACATCATATGAGGTGTCAAGGCCTGGAAGAAGCTAAAGTTGACCTGATTTTACATCTCATTTACGCAAAACTGAAAAGAGCCATTGTGTGTGTGTGTGTGTGTGTGTGTGTGTGTGTGTGTGTGTGTGTGTGTGTGTGTGTGTAAAGTAAAAGCCTATGCATTTGCCCTCAGGACAGATCAAGCCGCATTACTCTAGTACCCTCATCAGTGAAAGTAGTTCAGCCGTGAGGTCATGTTATTGATGGTTTTAGGTGAAAGTGACACAAAACATTAGCCATGATCTGAACACCCTCTCTAACATTAACTAGAAACGTTTTCACAAAACTACATCCTGCATCCTCCTACATCCTGTCTGGTTTTATTTCCACCTAATTTCTGGCTACCTCTGTTGCTTATGTTGTTGTACTGAATGCAGCATGCCATTTAGGGATGGGTTTTGTGTGTACATTTTCTAAAACTTGGAAATAATTATTTAATCAGATTAACTATTAAATAGTGATCGACCGATATAGATTTTTTATAACCGATACCGATTATTTATACGTTTATTAACCGATAACCGATATTCAGAACCGATATTTATTTACTGTTATAAAGTAAATAAATAACAGAGTGAAGTAGGCTAGACGTGACGACGGTTATACTGGTGTTAAGCCGCAACACCGTTACATCACTTGCTCACCATGGCACCGTCCCCCACCTTCGTTTAGATTGTTTTTATAGTAATAAAAATAAATTTGTTCAGATAGAGGACACTAAAATTAAAACTGAACGCGGCTGCTAAATGCAACGCACCGAACGAACGAGAGTCTTGCATCACAGCAGTCTAGGTCTGCATTGCTGGCTGTCCCGACCAGATTTATTACTCCGCGGGATTACTTACTCCGCTGTCCTTGAAGCCCGTGCAATTCTCTTTCCTTTTTTTTTGTATTATGCTTATCCTATCATTTTAAATGACAGACTGTGTCGAATTTATTTATTTTTTCTCTGCTGCACTTTTCACCGTGTTAATAGCAAGATGTTAAATTAATTTATTGTTTTGACAAGACTAATAATATAGCTAGGCTAAACCTACATTTTTTTCCTATTGTGTTGTAGGCTGAATATTAGCATAAACAAATTATATCCTGACAAAACAAATTATAATAGGGATTACAATTTTTGTATAACTTTTTTCCTCTGAAACTTTATTCCGTGTTGGCAGCAAAATGTTATTGACATTTATCAGTCAATACATTCAAGACTCTTGACAAGACGAATACAATAAATACACTTTTGTGCAGACTAAACTTTTATTTGTTAGCCTAGCTCTCTTTCTTTCAGCAGAAATGTAAACAAACAGAATATATCGCGGGAGCGGGTGTGTGCGGAATACAACCTAAAATAGTCCCGCGCAGACCTCTACATCACAGATCAGATTTAATTTATCACGTGAAGAGAGATGACTGACAAGAAGAGTGAGGTGACACAGACAAGAAGAGTGAGGTGACACAGACAAGAAGAGTGAGGTGACACAGACAAGAAGAGTGAGGCGACACAGACGAGAAGAGTGAGGCGACACAGACAAGAAGAGTGAGGTGACACAGACGAGAAGAGTGAGGTGACACAGACGAGAAGAGTGAGGAGACACAGACAAGAAGAGTGAGGTGACACAGACAAGAAGAGTGAGGTGACACAGACAAGAAGAGTGAGGTGACACAGACAAGAAGAGTGAGGTGACACAGACAAGAAGAGTGAGGTGACACAGACAAGAAGAGTGAGGTGACACAGACCAGAAGAGTGAGGTGACACAGACAAGAAGAGTGAGGTGACACAGACAAGAAGAGTGAGGTGACACACAAGAAGAGTGAGGTGATACAGACAAGAAGAGTGAGGAGACACAGACAAGAAGAGTGAGGTGACACAGACAAGAAGAGTGAGGTGACACAGACAAGAAGAGTGAGGTGACACAGACCAGAAGAGTGAGGTGACACAGACTAGAAGAGTGAGGTGACACAGACAAGAAGAGTGAGGTGACACAGACAAGAAGAGTGAGGTGACATACAAGAAGAGTGAGGTGACACAGACAAGAAGAGTGAGGTGACACAGACAAAAAGAGTGAGGTGACACAGACAAGAAGAGTGAGGTGACACAGACAAGAAGAGTGAGGTGACACAGACAAGAAGAGTGAGGTGACACAGAAGAGTGAGGTGACACAGACAGAACAGTGAGGTGACACAGACCAGAAGAGTGAGGTGACACAGACCAGAACAGTGAGGTGACACAGACAAGAAGAGTGAGGTGACAGAGACAAGAAGAGTGAGGTGACACAGACAAGAAGAGTGAGGTGAAACAGACAAGAAGAGTGAGGTGACAGACAAAAAGAGTGAGGTGACACAGACAAGAAGAGTGAGGTGACACAGACAAGAAGAGTGAGATGACGACACAGACAAGAAGAGTGAGGTGAAACAGACAAGAAGAGTGTTGTGACGACACAGACAAGAAGAGTGAGGTGACACAGACAAGAAGAGTGTTGTGACGACACAGACAAGAAGAGTGAGGTGACACAGACAAGACGATGTGGAAGAGTTTCGAAACCAAATGTAAAAGCACCCGTTTTAAGCCTGTTGACTTCTGAGTCTGACATTAATCTAGGTCAAGGAGAAAACTCACCGAGATCTACCAAGTGAAAAGTAAATAAATGATAAAATACACATTAAATAAATAATTAAAAGGCTTGTTGTGATGTATCTTTATGTTGCATTAATTTAATAATAATAAATAAAATAGTGTTTTATTATTATTCACTATTCACGCTGTATTCAACTATATACTGAGCTGTATTCAAGCAGAAATATGATGTTATAGTGATCGAGGCGCTACGGTTCGTTGCGCATCATTTATAATGGACATAATGCGCGCCTAATGCATGATCATGTCACTGTAATCAGCTTTACCTTGATTACAAAACTTGCCCATCCAAACTTGTGTGTACTAGTGTGACACTGGCTTCTTTTATCCAGCGAGAGCTGTAGTTTGTGTATCATGTTCTCATACAGCGGTATTGAGCCGCCGTTCAGTCTGTATTCACAGCGCCATGAGAACCGTATTTCTCCTCATAAACACAGAATGCGTAGAGAGGTATTACTGTTATTTATTTATAGGCTATATTTTTTTTACATTACTTAACATGCGAGTCATAATATTAGTGAATGTATTATATTTGAGTTTTATCTCTCGCCCCCCTGGTTGAGAAACACTGACCTAAAGCTCGAGCGATCTATTACCCCTGATCTAAGTGATAATGTAACAAAACAAACATTTGTTTCTCATTTATTTGGTTCCACAGTATTTGCTGTTTTTTATTTAAACACTGCTTGATTTGAATTGCTGCTGATATTAAAGTCAAAGTAAAACACGCACGGCGCTTACAGGCTTATTTAAAACCTAAGGAAAAGAGGGAAAACTCAAACAAAATATCAACTTCATTTTAAACTACAGTTTTAGGTTTATAAGCTGTTTAATAGGCTAAAGAGTGAATAATAATGCACTGGATAATGTTAATTCACTGAATAATATTCTCTGGAATATTGAAATAAGCTATAACAAACAAAACATTGTATTTTATTGCATTTCTCAACTGGCATGTTTTATTAGAATTATTAAAATGTTTTTGTCATTCTAAATTATGAAAACTGCTGACAGCGCAGTTTATCTATGCATTTACACAGAACTATACTCAAACTGCGATCACTTGCGGAGATGATAAATAATTAATTTAGATAGAGATGTATTTATTTAGATGTTTATTGGCGAAATAATGGTTCTATAGTAAATGTTAATATAATTTAGCGTGTTTCAAACAAGTTGATCTTGTATAAAGTTACATGCGGTGGTCGTGCTGGAGCTCCTGAGTGAACGCTGCTCCAGGTGTGTGTGTGTGTGTGTCCACTGCTCCAGGTGTGTGTGTGTGTGTGTGTGTGTGTGTCCACTGCTCCAGGTGTGTACTTGGATGGGTCAAATGCAGAGAATAAAATTTCACTGCTGGTTATACTCTGTATAATTATGTATGTAAAAAAAAAAAAAAAAATCAAAACCGATATTTTTTTTTTACATAACCGACTATGGTAAAATGCTTAAATATCGGGAAAAATATCGGTCAACCGATATATCGGTCGATCTCTACTATTAAAGCAATATTCAAATTGTCTAGATCAGTGGTTCTCAAACTTTTTACACCAAGTACCACCTCAGAAAATATTTGGCTTTCCAAGTACCACCATTATGACCAACATTAAAATGCAGTATAAATGGCTGCCCACTGCTCCGTGTGTGTGTGTGTGTGTGTGTGTGTGTGTGTGTGTGTGTGTGTGTGTGTGTGTGTGTGTGTGTGTGTGTGTGTGTGTGTGTGTGGGCATGCTTATGTGGTTTATGAGGACACAAATTTGTATAATGACATGGGTATGACATAGGTATTACAAGGAGAAGGTGATTTATGAGGACATTTTCAGTGTCCCCATAATTTAAAACGCTTATAAATCATACAGAGTGAGTTTTTTGGGGGGAAAGTAGAAATGCACCGTCTCCTGTGAGGGCTAAGTTTAGGTGTAGGGCAATAGCACACACTGTTTGTACAGTATAAAAACCATTACGCCTATGGAGAGTCCCCGTAAACCATAAAAACCAACGTGTGTGTGTGTGTGTGTGTGTGTGTGTGTGTGTGTGTGTGTGTGCACTTTGGATGGTTTAAATGCAGAGCACAAATTCCGAGTATGTCACATCACTTTCAGTAGCACCATACACAGTAAAAAAAAATACAAAAACGAGTCAATTTTAATCCTTATAAGGATATTTATTATTGTCAGCCTCTTAAACTATAGTAAATACACAGTTTGAACATGAACACTGCACCGTGCTTACTTCCACATAAATAAAAAACGTAATTATTAAATTAAAATATATTGTACCAAAAAGTGAAATAAAAACTGTACTGTACTTAAATAAAGATTAAATGAAATTGTATCATACTTCTGTAACCCCCCCGGGTCCACACCATCACACCGAGCGGGTCTCGAACCCGGGATTCCAGCGCGGGAGGCGGGCGCTCTAACAAGGAACGCCAAAGGCTATACTGATGCTAAAGCGCCTCTTTTTGAGGTTAGGAGAGTGAGGTTTACACACCGCCCTTACTGGCATACACATCTGTTACACTTACTTAACATTTAAGTACAGTAACTTAGTTTTTATTTAACTTTAAGCAGCTACAATACATTTTCATTTAATCTTTAAGCACAGTACAGTTTTTATTTCACTTTTAAATAAAAAAGTACTTGATAAAAAACACACAGGCTGTATATGTAGCTGCAACTAACAACAATCAGGCCACGCTTCCACCAAAGCCAGCTGAAAACACCCAGGTGTGAGCGCTTGAGAGGGCAGCGTATTTTCGACGCCTGTTGCTATAATATGGAATATCTGCTGAAGTAATATGGCAGACGATCGCGAATGAAATGTTTCTCCAAGCATTATTTTTCATAACAATATTATTGTACTGCGGCAATTCCATCTGGTAAAGACATAAATACTCAGAGACAAGCAATATTAACTTCTCCATTGCTGTTCAGTCGTAGTTCAAGCAGGGTGTGACGGTATTAGTCCCGCCCCTCCTCCACTGTGATTGGTTAGCTGACTAAAAAGTGACAGTGATGAGTGCTAACATTCTTAAATTCTCAGTGCCAAGAAAAAACGCCCGAGTGCTCAGCATGAAAAAGACGCTCCCATTTAAAACAATTAAAAAAAAATCGCTTTGGTGGACACGTGGCCTGATTTATATTTAATTCTGAGATTCCTCTGCGCACTACCACTAATCTCACGTACCACTAGTGTACGCGCATCACACTTTGAGAACCACTGGTCTAGATATACAATTGTTGTTAAAACTATTTTTACAGAAGTTACAATACAGAAGTGTTATTGTATTAGTCTTATGTACTATTCAAATATTTTGAATTACCTGTTTAGATTACATTTTTTATTCCATTTCCAATTTTTATTTTAAGTAATTTTAGTGCTTTTTTGTGCCAAATGAAAATGTTTCATCAATTTTGTTTCTGTTTTATTTAAATTAACGAAAGTGTTTGTTTTAATTTAAATTTGAGAGAAGAATAAATTATTGAGTGCACTTGAATAATCAGTGTAAACCAATAAGCAACATTACTGACACAATAGATCATTCAAAAAGGTAACCATCTGAGGTAACATTATAAACGAAATATCAACATAGGACTGGATGTTAAGAGAAACTGTTGAGAGGAACTCAGAGCCTTCTATTTAAACCAGCCCTGGGGTGGCTTTTTCTTCCTCGAACATTGTCGTATGTCACTGCTATTTAACATGTGTTATATTATTTATTTTAGCACATCAGTGGAAGTTACCAGGCCAAATTACTCTATTAACCAGATATCTCTTTCTCTACATCTCTATCTGTCTCTTTTACGTCACTTACAGATGTTTAGGAAATAATTAAGTTTGATGTCATTATTGACATTTGTTCTAATAAAATGATCATTTGTAACTATGAGTGCACCAGTATGCCTCAAACCTTCAAATTCTTCCTCTCTGAGCTGAAGCCCAGTTCAAGTAATAACAAGAACATTGAAACTTGCAGGTTTACGCCTCAAGCATTAGAGGGCCAAATAACAGTAATTCAGCTTTAAAGTGTAAAGTTTATATATTATCTTTGACAGTCCTAAAAAAAAAAAAATCTTGTTATTTTTTTCTTACCTTTTCAAGGACTATTTAACACCCTCAGACACCAGTTTGGAAACCTCTTAGACCCTAGGTCAGGGCTGTCCAATCCTACTCCTGTAGGGCCAGTCTCAAATCAAATCAAATCAAATCAAATCAAATCAAATCACTTTATTGTCACATCACCACAGCACAAGTGCCTTGGTGAGTGAAATTCTTAAAAAAAAAAAAAATACATATGGACAGACAGTGCAAAAAAACTGCACTGGAGAATTTACAGTGCTCCAGACAGTGCAAAAACAACAACAATTTACATATGGACAGTACAAAAACAACAACAATTTACATATGGACAGTCTCCAACCCTAATTAAACTCAGCTGATCAAATTAACCAATGTCTTCAGGAATACTAGAATTGTTTAGGTAGATATGTTGGGTCAGTTTGAGCTAAACTCTGCAGGATGTTGGTCCGGTCAGGATTGAACACCCCTGCTCTAGGTCTTCAGCACTGTTCATGGGGACCCATTGTCCTGCAGATTTGATTTCCAATCGGCTTCAGCACACCTGCACTGTGATTTTCCAAGTGATCCTGAAGACATTGATTGGCTGGTTCAGGTGTGTTTGATTAGTGTTGTAGCAAAACTCTGCAAGACAGTAGCCCTCCAGGAGCAGGACTGAAGACCTATGTCTTAATAATAATAATAAAATAAAAATAATAATAATAATTTGACAAATATATCACTGTGGTCTCTACAAGTCTAGTCTCAATAATAATTTGATGAAAGCCTTTTCAGATGAAAGGCATCATGTTTTCCTTATCCACATTTCTTTTCATCCAGAACTTTGTATCATGCACTTCTTTTTTAGAGAACAGGGTCAGGGAGGTACTACACCAATATAGTTGGATCACAATCAATTTAAAACTGCTGGATTGTGAGTTTCCACACTCCGCCCATGGGCCGCTCGCTGACCACTTGATGGATGCCGCACACAATAATCACAATAGCTTTATTAAAATCCAGTCTGGTTCCAGTCTAATAGGCTGGCTTTACATAATTTCTGCTGGTCAGGATGCACTGTGCACAGTTTTTAATCAGTCCACTGGAAAACAAGGTTGTGGTTACAGGATACTGGTCTTAGAATAAGCATTTCTCAGGAAAAACTGATCCCAGGATTTGCCACAGATTGCGAGGTTCATAGCGTGAAATCTCTGATAGGTATTTCTTAGTTTAGTCATACAACATCAGTGTTGGGGAAAGTTACTTTTAAAAGTAATGCATTACAATATTGTGTTACTCCCTAAAAAAGTAACTAATTACGTTACTTTTTATGGAAAGTAATGCATTACGTTACTTTTGAGTTACTTTCGCATTACTTTTTAAATATGAGCAGGGCTTGATTGTTTGTTTTTACATTTACATTTATGCATTTAGCAGACGCTTTTATCCAAAGCGACTTACATTGCATTCAAGTTACAGTTTCTACATTTTATCAGCTCTTGCTTTCCCTGGAAATCGAACCCATGATCTTGGCGTTGCTAGCGCCATGCTCTACCAGTTGAGCTACAGGAAAGCTCAGGCTGAAGGAAAAGTAAATTCACGTCTGTACAGAAGAATGCAGAAAAAGATTCAACACTCTTCAGCAATAAAAAAAACAACGAAGCACAATTGTTAGTTTATCTAAAGTATTTTTTTTCTTATTAGTATGGTTGAACCGGATCATCAAAGGTCAGCAGCAAACACATTGGATAATAAAATGGGATTAGATATATTTGTGTTGTTTAACATGTTTAATTATTGCAGGTTTGCGTCATATTCTGAGTTTTAATTCATTTTGATGAATACTGAATCTGTTTTTTGCGAGTGGGATGAATTAATACACATTCGCATTTAGTCTAGATTAGAACTACAGTAAGATCATGTTCACACAGCGCTGTCATCAATAAATGGAAAAAAAAGTAACTCAGATATTTTCTAGTAAATTAAAAAGTAATGCGTTACTTTACTAGTTACTTGAACAAAGTAATATTATTACGTAACTCGCGCTACTTGTAATGCGTTACCCCCAACACTGTACAACATATTCAACATTGTCAGACAAATGTCCTAAAAGTAGTCAGAGCTTACTACATCTGGACAGATGGAGCTTCTCACCACAAAGTTTAAACACAATTTCCAATAGTTTATGCAATGATGTGTGGAAAACCATATGCAGAGATTGCTATACATTACTGATTTATAAATAAATTAAGCCCTTAATAACACTTAAAAACAAAATATTGTGATGTGTTTCCTGTACAACTTGCTGCTTAACCACCATAGAATCCATTGTTGAAATCTGGCTAGCCATGGCTGTGCTCATTCAGTGTTTTAAAACTCAAGAGACACTAATGTAATGTTACTGCCAATGCATTGATAGAATTTATAATATTAAATGGTTTAATTGCTGTAGTCGTGCAGCTTTAAAGTGATTAATACAGTGTTGCAACTTCTTTAAAATGGTTTAAAAATGCTAACAGGTGCAAAAATTCCTTGCAATAAACCAGACCTTGTCAATGAAACGCTAAAAGTTTTTCACTTGATTTAGGACAGGGTTTCACTTGATTTTCATCCGATAAATGGTTTCACGCAACAATTATATCTTGAGGAGACAAAGTGGTACTATCTCAGGGCTGGAGTGACATGTTTATTGTGCTCAGATGTGGAAGGATAGCAGTATGAAATGTTACAGCACAGCTGTAGGAAGTTCTGCACATGTATCTTGTAATGCTAAAGGAAGCCGAGGCACGTGTGTATGTGTGTGTAGTGATGGGTAATTATTTGGGATGTTCTCACTGCAGGAGCCTGTGTCCTCACAGTAGTCTAACAGCCTGCACTTAGACAATCACACACTTCCATATGTCCACATCTGGAAAGTGAAACCCATTCAGTCCAGTAAGACTATGTATGTGCGTGATATAAACATCTCTACTGAACTGCCTACCGCTGGATCCAAACAATAGAAGAAGAGCAGCTTTTTCCACTTGAATGAATTCAGATTCAAGATGTGTTTGGGAAATTTGTTTCCTCAGTTACTGTATCTGCCACTGTTGATTGATTTGACGACAGCGCTGGGAGTAGTACTATGCAAAACTATGCTTTGTCAACACTGATTATTTGGAGAGTTGTTTGAATTAGGGGCTTCCAGAGTTTTTCATGCTAGGAAAAATAATGGCCAATCTCAACCCACCAAACACGTAAAGTGAATTATACGAATAAAGAGAACACACACATACGTTCTCTTTCTATTTTATTTTTTCATTTTTCTTTAATTTAATTATATTAATAATATCCTTTTTATTAAAATGTTTTAAATATTTCCATGTCACTGGGTACGCCTACTTTTCAATTTCACTGCATTGCTATACAAATTATTGTGAGATATATATACTGTAAATTGTACAATCTCATGAATAATTGTACCACATTACAACACTTTTCAATTTAATAGCTACACTACGCATTATACATTTGGTTATAATTATTTTACGATACGATATAAGGTATTGCAACGCACATTATAAATAATTATAATGCATTATACCAATTAATAACACTTTATAATACATAAATAATACACGTTATACATAAAGCTTTTAAGTAAAGTGTTACAATCCTTTGCCTTGTTAGTGGCACAGCAAGTATAAGCAGCCTAATGACTTTATTTAAGTACTGTAATGATGTATTGATGTAGAAATTGCAGTTCAGTACATGCATCATATGTTGAATCAGTGGAAGTAGGTCAGGATTCATCAAACTTGTTTAACATAATTATGCTGGTTGAGGATAATGTCCAAAATAGACACATCAGAAGTGTTTTGGGAGCTGGTCACACAGCTGGATGTAACAGAATGGAACGAGATTCGAGAAAGTGGCGAAATTCAGTGCTACGGCCAATTAATTAATTGCATTTTTTTTATATTAAATGGTTTAATTGCCATAATAATCGAGCTTTAAAGTGATTCATTTAGCAATGCAACTTATTTGAAAGAGTTTCAAGGTATGTACATAACAACTGCAATTGTATATATTGAGGCTTGTTCACAAAATTAATGTTTTGGCGCAAAAATCTTCTAAAAACTTAATTCTTATAATTTGAATCACCTTCAGCCAAATATAATCCTACTTGTCAAACATCCTGACATATCTCAGTGTGTGTTCGACTGCATGCGTGTACATGCGCATACATGGTAACGTTTAAGCCTGTGTGGCGGCCGCAGCAATAGTTGTGGAGGTCTGTCAGTAATCACCAGGTCAAGTGTGAAGTTATTGGGTGTGTCTGTGACAGATCAAAGTCAATCACTTATCGGTCAAAACCGATCAATATTGTATTACCGCACCTTTCCAGTCTGCTGGTCCAAACCCGGCGGCGTTCAGGCCTACATTTCCAGTCCGTGTGTGTGTGAATGTGTTAACCTGCTTTGAATGTTGGAATGAGAAAGAGGAAGCCAGGATGGAGTGTGTGATGGACAGGCCTAATGTCTTTCATACTGAAGGCCCTAAGCTACAAAGATCTCAGCGTAACACCAGCACAATGCTCGGCATGTGACAGGGACAACCATCTGTTCACCATACACACACACACTCTCACATGAGGGGGGTGCCAAACGGATTGATTAGCAGACGGGGTGTCTGAGGCCACAGGGGACCGCCGGGGATCTGGAAAGAGAGCAGAGACACTCTGGTCACACAAAGACGGTGTCGCATTACAGCACATGCTAAATCAGTTAGCGGCCTTTTCGCACATGCACACACACCAGGGACTCAGATAGGGATCCTTTCGGTAAAGCAAAATAGCAAGTAGATTTTCACAGTTTTGGAAGAAGATGCATCAACTCACTGCCACAGCACTAAAATATTTGACTGTGTTTTTAGCATGACATTATGTGGATACTTACCAGCCCATGTCAGGAGAGACCACCCTGATGTATATCATGATGTTCTCTACGTATGGCTCAGGTGCTGCTTGTGCTTTTTTATTATTATTTTTTGTATAAGGACAGTATAAAAGCATTATACCCCCTCCCCTCCACAAAAAAGGAAAATATGCATAGCATATAAAGAGTATAGCATTTTCTATGTGACGGGCCCCTAGTGAGGCCCCTAGGGAAAAATAAAACACCAACCCTTTTTACTTTTTTTTTAAGATGTGTATACAGTATATGTATTAAACATACAGTATACATTTATATGTATTAAATACATTGGTATTAGATTTGTAGAATGTTCTATCTGCCATGTATGTCTCTTCATCTAAAACATGAAAGGGCTTAACAGACTAACATTACTGGCGAGAATTTTTATATCAGTGCAGCACTTAATTAAATTAAATCAAATAACAATTATCCCCAGTAAAATAATAAAAATGAATAAATACAGATACACATACATACAATGCCGTAATTGATCTAAAATACATTTAAGTATACTTCAAATCCGTTAACATATTTACTGACATATAACTTAAGATTTACTGATATAAATTTACAATTACATTTTATTTGGAGTATTTCTTAATATTAAGCCTAAAATGTGTTTTAATGTCACTATTGATGATGATTGTATGACCTCTGTATAATATCAATCTTTAAATACAATATATTTAAAGTGTACCTGAAGTATACTTGTAATAGTTCCACTTTAGCACAATCAAATGTACTTCAGTATATCTTTAGTTGGACTTCAGCACTATTTCTGCACAATTAAAGTGCATTAAGCACAAAATTAGTTGTTCCAATTTAGTTTTTACCAGTTACGTATACTAAAAGTACAATTGCAGGGCATTTTTGTTAAGCAAATAATACAGATGTATTTGTTGTATAATTAGCAGAAAAAAAAAAGTATTTAAAATTATTTTCTCACTAGGGACATTCACACAAGACATTTTTACATTCGGAAACAATTATAGCACAAACTGAACAGAATGGAGGCTCTTTAAAAACTCAACCTTGCGCTCAACCCCTGCACACTATTTAGTGGAGCTAGATGCTGCTCTCACATCAGAATTGAACCCAGCGCTCATCCTAAAGGAAGGAGTCGCCACGTATCGGAGACTCCTATTATAAGACAACATTGCATCAGACAGTGGAAGAGGAGGCAGAACTTCAGCCATTAACTGTCCTCCTCAATACCATCTGCTCGTGAGAGCACAGGCTCTTTTTGTCCTGAGCTAATCCCTGTTTTACAGACCTGACAGATGCTCAAATCCCTCCACCCAGGGTCCAGACTCAACACTATCTCGCTGAATCTCTCTTCTAATGTCTTCTATAGAGACTAAGACGAGCTTTAACCCAATAGCCTATGTGTTACGTAAATGACAGATCTCCTCCTGATGAACCCGAGGACATCTGTGAAGTACATTGACTTGTTTGTCAACACGCTGACCTGTAAACCGACACCGATATTCTTCATGAAAGTTTTAAACAGGCATCAAGCCATGCAAGACACATCAACTTGACTGCAACGGATGCAGTGGTGATAAATAGCTTTACAAGGTGAGGACGTTTCCTAATGGCAGAAATACACACCCAAATACTGACCAAAACCTAAGGAGAGAACCACTTGACTTTGAGAGACGTGTGGGGGTGTGATACGTGGTTTTGAGATGCAGCTGTGAAGACCAGTTTCAAAATGTGTCCTAAAACCATTTATAGAAATGCTTTGGAGGATGTGGAAGGCGCCATTTTTACATTACGATGAGCTTGGGGGACTACATGGGTTTTGCACTGTGCATTGCATCCAGATTTTGGAAGTACGAGCGAAGCTTGTCACCATCAAATCAGCACCACAACGGTTCATTTGAAACGTCTCGGCAGACTCGTTTGGAGAGCGCTCTCGTGTTTAATGAACATCTTACATGTGCATTTCCCCCGAAGCTGAGCTAATTAACCTTAATATTCACAGGGCAGCAAAAAGTTTTCCTCACCAATCTCTCCGTTTATCTAATTAATCTACATACGACTTTTTGAATGCAACAGTTATTCCCTCAAGAGATTGCATTAACAAGAAGGAGAATTAAAAACGGGATTGTTGCACAATCAGGACACACACAAGAACACAGCAATTGGCATCTCTCTGAAGACAGTGTCTTATTAAGTTATGTTTTGCCATTTCACGTTCCTCTGTGGGGCTGCCCCAATTGCCAGGCGCATTACTTATTCCAAAGGGAGCCATTCTCCATCCAGAAACCCTTTTTCATTAGCCCAGAAAGGCCCGTAATGAGAATAGAGCTTCGTTTCACGTGCCTGGGTTTCTCTCTGCATCCTGCTGGTGACGGCTGGATCTCACGGTTCTGTGAGCCTGATATTTTACGTATTTTCCAAAACTCTCTAAATAATTCCTATACGACATGCCAGAGCAACAGAACTGTGCCAGTGAGTTGACTTTTATCTCCCGCTGTTCCAGTTATACTGAGCTCTGCTTTTTTATGCGGGAAATTATTTTGCTGACATCATGCAGAACTTGATTTGTTCGCTGCATAGTCTTGATTTTAAAAATAAATCAGTCAGACTGCAATTCATGATATATAATGCACAGTGTACTTATTCTCTGCTTGGTTGAAAGGGGTACTACAGGTGACATATAGTAAATGACATATGGTCACACAAATCTATATATATTAGTTAAATATATGATATACAGCTATATTTGCATACATACAGTATACTAATGTAAAGCGATATATCCTATATTACAAATATTTTGTTGTAAAATGTCATTTTATTACTGAATGCTGTTCTTTGAATAGTGTATTCTGTTAATATGGGCACCGAAGTGAATAAGGCGTCATTTACGTGTGTGTGCTGCAGACACCCGTGTGAAACAGGCCATAATTTATGGAGAGATGTCCCATTTTCATTTATTGCAAATTCAACAAGATTATTTAAAGTATAACACTGTCTGATCACACTTTATATTGTAGTGTCCGTGTTGTAATTACACTCAAGAAATGATAAAAAAAAATGTTGGTACGTTTTTGAAAAAAATGAATAAGAGATCAGTGTAATTCTGTGGAATGACGTTAAATGTGCTAAACTATGCAGAGAGTAAAACGTCTCGGTTACGTATGTAACCCTCGTTCCCTGAAGGAGGGAACGGAGACATCACGTCGGAGGACCGACGAATTGGGATATCGCTTAGAGAGACCTATCCACTTCGAGTGTAAACTAAACGAGCCAATGCACATTGGCATGCGATTATTGCATCCAGCTGCCGCTGATCACAGCGTGAGCATAAATAGGCAGCAGGTACAGCGCATATTCAGGTTTTCGCTGAGGAGCCGAGCCGGGGCCCGGCCGCTCAGCGGTGGTGGTACAGGAGCCGTGGCGGCGGGGCGTCTCCGTTCCCTCCTTCAGGGAACGAGGGTTACATACGTAACCGAGGCGTTCCCTATCAGTCGGTCACTCTCGGCGTCACGTCGGAGGACCGGCAATTGGGATCCCTACCAAAGGCCACGGATACTGCCCCTTCCAGTGTCCCGTGGAGGCCTCCTGTGCCGTTATTTTCTGGCGCAGGTTAGGGCCCCCATAGGAAGATCCGTTACTGTTGCTATGGCACTACCCACTCAGTAGGACTGGATAACACTGGGAAAACGTGCCGTTCAGCTCAGAACAGAGACGCTGTTACCTTACCTTCCCGAGGGAGGTTCAGAGGCAGTTACACATATGGACAATAGTCAGATGCATATGGAAGATTGGAGGTGATTGTAACCTCTTGGAGTAGCAGGAAGTCTGCCGGGAAACACGGGCTCTAAGGCTAACCGTGGAAATACACATATGGGATCCGAACGGTCTCTACATATGGAACCCAGCCCTCTACCGGTTCTCAAGGATTCATCGAGTGAGGGCCTGGCGCCGGACGCTCCGCCACGTCCAGCTGCCGAGGGGATGGAGGAGCTCGACAGGGTCTACAGTGGACTCTCTGGAGCAGTTTTTAGCAAGCCGACCCGAAACCGGGGCCCCTCAGTGCTTCTACCCGTTTGAGGTGAGAACACAGGAGGAAACCGGTTCCACACGAAGGCTATAGAATCTAGCGAATGTGTTAGGGGTCGCCCAGCCCGCAGCTCTACAAATATCTGTCAGTGAGGCGCCACGAGCCAGCACCCAGGAGGACGCTACACTTCTCATAGAGTGAGCTCTCAACCTGAACTGGCAAGGCACACCCTGTGCCTGATAAGCCAGGGTGATGGCATCCACTATCCAGTGGGCCATCCTCTGCTTGGAGACGGCATTCCCTTTCTGCCGGCCTCCGTGACAGACAAAGAGCTGGTCTGAGGTCCTGAAGCTTTGCGTCCTGTCAACGTAGTGTCTTAATGCTCGGACGGGACAAAGCAATGCCAGGGCTGGGTCTGCCTCCTCCGGGGGCAGCGCTTGCAGGCTCACCACTTGGTCTCTAAATGGAGTAGTGGGAACCTTGGGCACATAGCCGGGCCGGGGCCTCAGGATTATCTGGGAATCCGCGGTCCAAACTGTAGGCACGAATCGTCGACCGAAAATGCGTGCAGGTCCCCAACCCTCTTGATGGAGGCCAGTGCAAGCAGGAGCAGAGTTTTCATTGAAAGAAACTTGGGCTCGACTGTCTGCAAGGGCTCAAACGGGCCCTGTTGTAGTGCTCTAAGCACTAAGGACAGGTCCCAAGAGGGTATAGAGGGGGGGCGTGGAGGATTCAGCCTTCTAGCCCCTAAGGAACCTGACGACCCAGTCATGCTTCCCACCGACTTCCCTTCCACAGGGTCGTGGTTGGCAGCAATCGCGCCAGACCTTGAGGGTGGAGGGAGACAGCCTTCGCTCCAACCCTTGCTGCAAGAAGGATAGCACGACTCTGATCGGGCATCTCCGGGGGTCTTCTCTGTGAGAAGAGCACCATTCGACGAACAGGTTCCACTTCAAGGCGTAAGCGTGTCTCGTGGACGGTGCTCTCGCCAAGTGATGGTGTCAACTATCTCTTGGGGTAGGTCACCTAGAACCTCCAGCGTCCGCCTAGGGACCAGACATGAAGTTTCCAGAGGTCTGGGCCGGGTGCCATAAGGTGCCCGTCTCTGAGTCAGTAGATCCTTCCTCAGAGGAATCTGCCAGGAGGGGCTGTCACGAGGAGCATCAGCTCTGGGAACCAAGTCCTGGTAGGCCAGTATGGTGCCACGAGCAGGATCTGCTCCTCTTCCTCTCTGACCTTACACAGAGTCTGTGCGAGAAGGCTCACTGGGGAAATGCATATTTGCGAAGGCCCCTGCCAGCTGTGTGCCAGTGCATCCGTGCCGAGTGTTCCATCGGTCAGGAGTAGAACAACTGGCAATGCGACGTCTCTAGGGACGCCGAACAGGTCTACCTGTGCGAGTCCAAACGTCACCAAATCAGCTGGACCGTCTGGGGATGGAGTCTCCATTCTCCGGGGAGCGCAGCTCATGACAGCTCGTCGGCTGTCCGGTTGAGCAAGCCCGGGATATGAATGGCGCGAAGCGACCTCAGATGCTTCCGACTCCAGAGGAGGAGGTGGCGGGCGAGTTGTGACATGCGACGGGAGCGTAGACCACCTTGTCGGTTGATGTACGCAACGGTCGCCGTGTTGTCTGTACGGACTAGTACATGCTCGCCTCGTAAGCGTCTCTTGAGACGGTTCAAGGCCAGGTGTACTGCCAGCAACTCTAGGCAGTTGATGTGCCAGTGCAGTTGGGGATCCGTCCCTGACACTGCATGCCCGTTGAAGCGTGGCCCCAGCCCTTGGCGGAGGCGTCTGTGTAAACCACAGCGTGCCTGGAGACCTGTTCCAGGGGCACTCCTGCCCGAAGGAATGAAAGGTCTGACCACGGGTGAAGGTTTGGCGGCAGGCTGGAGTGACTTGGACCCTCAGCGTGCCGCTCTGCCACGCCCACCTCGGGACTCGGCCATGGAGCCAGTGTTGAAGCGGTCTCATATGGAGCAGCCCCAGCGGCGTGACTGCCGCCGCAGCCGCCATATGCCCCAGGAGCCTCTGAAACTGTTTCAGTGGTGCCGCCGTCCTGTTCTTGAATGTATTCAAGCAGTTCAACACCGACTGAGCGTTCCTGCGTGAGCGCTGTCTGACTGACCGAGTCCAACTCCATACCGAGAAAAGAGATCCTCTGCACCGGGAGAGTTTGCTCTTTTCCCAGTTGACCTGAAGGCCCAACTGGCTGAGGTGTGAGCACCATGTCCCTGTGTTCGCATAACTGGTCCTGCGACTGAGCTAGTATAAGCCAGTCGTCGAGGTAGTTGAGAATGCGCACGCCCTGTTCTCTCAGGGGAACAAGGGCTGCCTCCGCTACTTCGTGAAGACACGGGCGACAGGGACAGCCCGAAGGGCAGGACTTTGTACTGATATGCCCGTCCTTGACGCAAACCGCAGGAATGGCCTGTGGCGCGGAAGGATCGACACGTGGAAGTACGCGTCCTTCAGGTCAATCGCTGCAAACCAATCTTGGGGACGGACGCACCCAAAGATGCGTTTGGTGTGAGCATTTTGAACGGGAGCCTGTGAAGGGCCCGGTTCAAAACGCGCAGATCAAGATTGGTCTTAACCCACCGCTTTTCTTGGGTACAATGAAGTAAGGGCTGTAAAACCCGACCTCATATCGGCTGGAGGGACCGGCTCTATCGCGTCCTTCGCCAGTAGGACTGCGATCTCTGCTCAAGATGGGGGCATCCCCTGCCCTCACTGTGGTGGAGTGGATGCCGCGATACTTGGGAGGTCACCGGGCGAACTGAATCGCATAGCCGAGTCTGATGGTGCGGAGGAGCCAACGAGACAGGTTGGGGAGCGCTAGCCAGGCCCCCAGAACCGTACTAGTGACACCAACGAACCCACTGGCGTACCAGCGGTGGGGCAGCGAGGGGAACGCAGGGACCCGGCTCGGCGCTCGTTGCGGTCCGGGCGGGTCGGCGTGTGACGACTTACCTGCGTTCTGGCAGAGGGTGCGTGAGTAGTGCGATTGACCGCCTCTCGAACCGCCCACAGCTGCCCACTGGCGAGAGAGGAGGGTGAGTGTAACTCAAGTTTGACTCGTTCACAACCCCGTCCCCTCTGGGGACCCAGAGATAGAGGAAACTGCTCTTTTGCCGAGGTTTTGGGTACCACTGACCGTGAGGCCAGTGGCAAAAGGAAACAAAAGATTCTCCGCCCGGCCCTCCTCCGGGGAGGGGTGGTGCGTTCACCATCTCCCGAAGAGCAAACATCTCCATCCCTGGGTCGTCGTCTCAGGGCCGCTTGCTCCGGCGCTTGCCGCCTGGTTTGGCGGGAGCCTGGACGGGCGGGGCGGCTGCCCTGCGGCCGGCTCCACGGCGCTACTTGGCTGGAGGCTGCTGCGTCTGCTGCGCGGGAGCGGGGGCGGCGGCAGGGGGCCGCCCTCGGCGACGAGTAGACCGAGGCACTGCCGCCGGCGGCCGGGTGGAGGCAGCAGCTGCACGCCGGGGCAGGATGTGCCGGATTGCCTCAGTCTGCTTCTGCGCAGCGGAGAACTGCTGGGCGAAGTTCTCCACCGCGTCGCCGAACAGGCCGGTCTGGGACACGGGGGCATTCAGGAACCGTGCCTTGTCTACCTCCTTCATGTCAGCCAGACACAGCCAGAGGTGGCGTTCCTGGACCACCATGGTGGACATCGCACGGCCCAGAGACCGCGCCGTAACCTTCGTCGCTCGTAGCGCGAGGTCCGTGGCGGTCCGAAGCTCACTGAGAACTCCTGGGTCGTGACCACCCTCGTGCAGGTCCCTCAGTGCCTTGGCCTGGTGAACCTGCAACAACGCCATAGCGTGTAGGGCTGAAGCAGCTTCTCCGCAGGCCGCATAGGCACTGCCGGTCAGGGCCGACGAGTGCCTACAGGCCCGGGAGCAACGGATTACCGCGCCAGGTAGAAGCGGTCCTTGGACACAATGGTGCATCGCAACCGATCGCTCCACCGGCGGGACCTCCGTATACCCCCGCGCGCTCCGCCTCCGTCAAGGGTGGCGAGGGAGGATGAGCCACTGGAGCGGTTTCTGGCAGTGAAAGGTGCCGTCCATGTTCCCGTGAGCTCATCATGCACTTCCGGGAAGAAAGGCACCGGGGTGGGGCCCTGAGAACCAGCGCGGGCCACCCCGAGAAACCAATCGTCCAGCCTTGAGGGTTCGGGACACGGTGGAGGCGTCCACTCGAGCCCAACACTCTCAGCGGCCCGGGCAAGCATAGCCACCATTTCCGGATCCGAATCCGGCACCGCTGACCGCCCGGAGGGTGGCAGCGGTACTGAACCATCATCTCCGGATTGGTCTGACTCACCCTCCAATGTAGCGATCGACATCCGATCGTCGGGGGGAGCGCCAAAGGATACAAGCGGTACCCCCCCTCCATGGGAGGGGCCAGCCCGCTCCCTAGGCAGCTCCATCGGTAGCGAAGTGCCGGTAACAGGAGGAGCCCTCGCTGTACTAGGGGAATTCCTCACTGTCACCGTAAGACCAGCCAGGCTACTGCCGGAAGTAGCCTCCCCCCGGTAGCCACCAGGGGGAACCCTAGATCTCAGCAGAGGCACGGGTACCCCGCCCCTTTGCAGGAAACGAAGCCTGATCCGCAGCCCCGCGACGGTCATCCCCCCGCAATGGGGGCATGACTCGTCCACAAAAGCCGCCTCTGCGTGTTCAATGCCCAGACACGAGAGGCAGCGATCGTGACCATCACCCGGCGCCAGGTAACGACCGCATCCAGAAACGCACGGGCGGAAGGGCATCTTTAAAAAGACGCGTCTTAGCTCGTTTAGTTTACACTCGAAGTGGATAGGTCTCTCTAAGCGATATCCCAATCCGTCGGTCCTCCGACGTGACGTCGAGAGTGACCGACTGATAGGGAACATTGTTATTGGAACAAGGCATTCTTATAAATAAGACATGCTTGCCTTTTTTTAACAAAACCAGAAAATAAAATCCAGACTACTTTTATTTTATTTTTTTTAAGACTAAAGAATATATACAGCTGCATTCTCTACTGAAACCTGTCAATTATTTTATAATCTTGGCATATAGCTATAGGTGTTTGCAGTTCGTGGTAATGTTAAGAAATTTGGATGATTCGCGGATATAACATTTATTTTTACATTTATTTTGCGTAATAAACAGTTTTGATATCGCTATAGTGATATCCAATTTTATATCCTGAAGAAAAAAGATTTGAGGACCATTGCATTTTTGTGTATTTTAGTATTAATTTGCTATTATATGGTATTTATTAATATTTTGAATTGGCTTTTATTTGGATATTTTCAGTTTTCATGTTCATTTTATTTTAGGTTTGAGTAATTTTGTGTTTTTTGTTTTGTTTCAATATTTCTGTTTAGCTTTATTTATTTATTCATTTTAGTACCTAAAATAATTTAAGTTAGTTGCCATTAAAATGTTGTTTTGCATATGTTTCATAGATTTTAATCAAATATTTATCTCTTGGTTTTTAATAGATTTAATTTTAGTTAACTATAACAATACTCACTAAAATATTGTTATTTTGCTAAATTATCGTATTGTGCAATATATTGACCTTGCAATGCAATTTTCATATTATGCTAATTAGTAGGATTTTTTTCCAACTAAATGAAATCAGAAGTATTGAATTGGGCCTCCAGTGCAGCGGTGTTTGTTACCTCACACTGCTGGTTTGTAGCGCTGCAATCATAACTGCTCTGCTATCTGCAGCCAGGATCAGCTTTATCTAAAGCAGACCCACGTGTTTGTCCACTCTCTGATTGACAGCTTGTCATTCCTCCCTTGTGCTAATACTGAATGCGCTCAGATAGCATCTCTCCCATTCAGCCCAGCGACGCTTTGATCCGTGGATGGGCGGGGCTTAACCGGCTCCACCCACTGCAGGTCTCTGCGGTTCAAGATGGTGGAGATAGAGACACAAAAACCTTGTGTGTTTGGTTTTACGTTTCTGGAGAGGAAGACTGGCAATCTAAAGACACACGAAGTATTACTTTGGAAATCCTGTTTTACATTTTAGAGTCCTTCTGGACACGTTATTACTTCATGTGGTCAAAGATCAGAAAGCATATATCTAGACCCTCTTTGGGCCAAATTGTAAATATATATTCCCATTCATAAAGATTGAAGGCTGCTCTGTTTGCATAAATACATATCTTTATGGAATATCAATATGCAGCTGTATCCATGTATCCAGTCAAGCTGTACTTGATCTTGGGCTAAAAAAGGCATGATCAAAAACGCAGAATAATTTTTTACAAAATATATCCAGCCTGAAGGTGCAGCGTTTAAACCCTCAAAGTAAGTCATCAAATCTGTCTTGTTTTGCTGGTTCTGTGCATGACACAGATACGTTCTGCATTCAATCCCGCAACATATTGGAGCCTTTAACATTAATCAGATTCCTGTGTTCTGTGCCAGGTTCTCTGTTCCAAAGCTGAATTATGCCTGGCATTAAAACATTCTTGATCCAAAGAGGCAGAAGATTCATTTTTGTCCCAGCTTTGATTCCAGTGGTGCAGAACCTTAGGAGGGATGATGAAGCCATAATGTGCCTTGATCACCAATTAGAGCATTCATTTTCCAATGAAACCGTCCTGGCACTGCAGCTCAGATGGGGATCAGTGGCGTTCTTTCAAAACCAAATTACTTGAACAATGACGTAACGTTACTAAAAAAAAAACAGCCAGCAAATAAACATGCCACATCACTGTCTGATTTACCAGCTTACCAGTTTTGCTCCTAATTTTGAGTATGGAACCAAATAACTGAATGAATTGCCAACATTGGCTTTGCTGTCATGTTCAGATCTTATGTATGTATGTATATTCTGATGGAACAATCATCTCTCTTCATATCTGTGCTACCTCGTTCCTTTTATTGCTGTCAGTGGTGTTTTGTCATCAGCTCCGTGCTGGCACCAAAGGGCTTTAAGAGTCTAATTATCTGAGATTCAAAGTCATGGTCACTGCTTTTTGGAAAACTGACCTCTGTTTGATGCTCTCTCAGCATATTGCTGTGGTCCAGCACTGTATGTGGCATGAGGTAAAACGTTTCTCTTCTTCTCCAGCCATTGATTATTAACTATATAAAGTCTACTGTATCATCTGTTCTAAAATGTTAAGGACTCTGTAACACAGTTCGTAAGTACGGGAAGAAGGAGGCGGGAACCGGCGAACATTCAGACACTTTAATAATCAAATAAACAAACACAAATGAAAAGCGGCAGCCCCTCACGGACGACTGCCGCATACAAAACACAAACTAAAGTCCAGGCCTGGTCCTCTCTCGTCTTCCACTGTCGTCACTCCTCATTTAACCCTTCCGAAGCTCCTCCGTGGGACTCGAGACTGGTGAGTGACGAGGTGTCGCTCATTACCATTTACTCCACCGGCCTCGCCTCCGCTCCCACGGCTCGGCCCGCCCCACTCGCCACATACCCCCATCGCCTCGCAGGCCGGGGTACCCACAAGACTGCGCTCTACTCCCCCTCCCCTCTCCCCGGGGAGCCCGTCAGGGCGGCGGCATACCTGGGGGTAAGGACAGACAAGGCAAGAGAAAAGGAGATGGAAGGATGAGGAGTGACAGAGAAGAGAGAGGGGAGAGAGGAAAAAAAAAACATCTCGGTCCGGTTCCCGGACATACTGCCGCTCGGTCCTCAACCAGCTGAGCGGCTCACTCGCGGTGCCATGCGATGGTACTGGACCTCTTTGGTGGACGGCCCTATGCTCCTCCGCGAGCGAGTCCCCCGTGAGTCCCCCGTTCCCTGCTCCTCCCCAAACATGGCGGATGGCAGCAGGCTTTGGCCTCCAGGTGAACGGGGCCGACTCCTCCGCTCCCTCTCGGACGGCAGCCACCCCTCCTCGACCGAGGAGCACGGCAGCGAGCCTTCCGTCCCACTTGCTCTTCCATTGCTCCAGCACCACCACCTCGGGCAGCCACTGGCGGTCTCCGCTTCTTCCTGCTGCCCGATCTCCTCAGCACCGTGATCCCCCTCAGCAGCGAGGGCTCTCTGACAGCGTGTCCCTTCTTCCTCCCGGGTTTCGAGCACCAATGTAACGAAGTTGATAGATACGGGAAGAAGGAGGCGGGAACCGGCGAACATTCAGACACTTTAATAATCAAATAAACAAACACAATGAAAAGCGGCAGCCCCTCACGGACGACTGCCGCACAAACACAAACTAAAGTCCAGGCCTGGTCCTCTCTCGTCTTCCACTGTCGCCACCTCATTTAACCCTTCCGGCTCCTCCTGGGACTCGAGACCGGTGAGTGGTCGCAGGTGTCGTTCATTACCATTTACTCCACCGGCCTCGCTCCGTTCCCACGGCTCTCGACCCCGCCCCACTCGCCACAGACTCTAAGTTAAAAACATGACCAAAACACTGCTCAAAGACTCTACTACATGTCTTCTGTAGTCTGATTGATAGTTCATACTTTTTAGCAAGTGAAAGGCATTTTAGTATTAAAAAATGTCCTCCTTCAGCTTGTGGTTCACGTGTCTTTATGGTGATTTTTTTTTTATGAAGTAATTGTAAGAATGGCTTTTTATATTGTATACAAATTATTTAAAAAAAAAAATCATGTTGAAAAATGAGTATCAAAGATGATCATCTGGCTTTTAAGGACTGTTTATTTGTTAATCTCTTAATTATCTTTGTATTGCATTGCATTGTTTTCACCCAAACAATAAAAACTACAGAGCTGCGATCATATAACTGATTATGCAAATATCATCTTACTAAGACATATTATTGAGAGATATATAGTGACTGACAGTAAACTGATATTTATATGCATTGTATGTAAGTAGTCTGAAATACTGTTATAACTAACCCATCGATTCACATTACATAATATCAATTTCATCTTTTTTTCTCAATATAAATATCAGCTTCTGCATTTGAAAAAAATAAAATGTGTGGATGTCTATCAGTGAGTTGTCTGATGTTTGTTCTGTTTGTCTTCAGGTGAGCGGCCGTATCAGTGCCCATACTGTGACAAAGCCTTCAGCAAGAACGACGGCCTTAAAATGCACATACGCACACACACTCGGGTAAGACTGCACACATTAATTTACAAGGTTTCTTAAAAATAACAGTGTGAATGTAACCTTAAACAACTGAAGTGGAGGGATTTTTTAGGATTAGTTTCAAACTAAAAATACTAGGGTCTATATGAACAGTTTATTTGTAAAAACCAATAAATGGCACTTTAACAAAAAATAACGGCATGCATTATTCTCCACATATAGCGCGATCGGAACCCTAAACACGTTTTGTCAAAAAAGCCAGTACTGTCCACTTCCAAGGCATCGCAATTTCTCATTTTACTGCTGAAGCCGACAAGCGCCTTTGTTGTTTTTGAACAGAAGCCGATAAGTACATTTTAGCGAATCAGCGGGCTGTATTCAGATCATGTGACAAGGCTACTTTCACTTTGAAAAGATGTGCTAGCTGAGAGGAGTTTTTTTTCAAAGCTGACTAAAAGTGATCGAGGATGGATAATTTCGACGAACTTGATGAACCTGTGATATCTTCTTCTGGGCGTAAAAGGAAAATAAAATCTGAAACGTTTTCACAGAATCTTGCAAAAGCAGCGTGTTACAATGATGAGGGAAAAAAGCTCAGAGTATTGTGTGTAATCACATCCATACAGTCTATGATTGCTACAACAACAATATTTTTCAGGCATCTACATTGTCATGTGAGGAGATTATAAAGATTTGGTATTTGTTTTGTTTTGTTTTTTTACTCTAAAACAGGAAAGTTGAGTTATCTGCTTTTGCTATAAAACAAACATTTAATATGTAAAAACATACTTTAAATTAACTTTAATTTGGTAAATTACCTGTATTTGTTTAAGCTATTATTACTTAATTCATTGATATTACTTGGAATGCGCAATAACATGATTTCTGAAAAAATTTAAATGGAGTTATCGGTTTTTGCAAATGAACTCCTCATATATACTAGTGAGTTCCCCTTCGAGGAAACTCATACTGCGTCGGTAACGACACTTTGGGAATTCCCCTCAGCATAGCATGTCTGAAGCATGAATTAAATCTATTCCAATCCTGATTGGTGTTGCGTCATGACGTAACGTGACGGCATACTTGGAAAATACAAAGGGACGCCGGCACACAACAGAGTTCGATTTTTGCTCTTCAGCAAACGCTCTGTGTCATTGTGTATCTTATTTGGTGTTGTTTGTCACAAGCAGTATTTATTATCATGGCGAGTGTACAGTTTAAGCGGTGTGTGTATCCCTGCCTGAGGTTTTTAACAGCTGGGGACACACATCAGCTCTGTGTGTTCACTGTTTGTCAGTACTGCACGCCCGAGCAGCCTTCGAGGGAGCTGCCTGTGCGGACTGTGAAGCCCTGCCGATCAGAGTGCTACGCTCCCACCTGGCTGTGTTTGATTAGGCTTACCAGGCTTGCGTGCTCTGCGGTTAGGGTCCGTAGGGCTCTCAGATGGATCTTTCAGAAGGGCTCGAGACTGCTGCGGCATATTCTCAGTCCTCCTCTGACTGTTCCGATGTTCTCACTCCCTGTGCGGAAGCCCGCCCCATGGCCTCTTCCGCATGAGAGGAGGACCCAATGTTTGAGCTGTCTGATTCTGAGGAATTAGATGTGCTCGGCACAGAAGCGGGTGAAATTGCAGAGAACTCACCACTGCATTCACCCGCATGTGAGGAGCTTGTTGATGTTTTGTCCCGTGCTGCTGTGGCCAAACTTAACTTTAACTGGCCTCAAGAAAAGCAGGAAGTGCAAATGAAAAGTAGATTGGAGGAGCGCTTCCTGCAGCACAGGTCTTAGCCTCAACGCTGGGGTTTACCATTTTTTTCCTGAATTACTAAATAAGTTATGTAAGTCATGGAATAAACCGTACTCTGCACGACTGTCTAAAGGCCCGTACACACCGGGACGAATATCGGCGCACGTTATTCGCCAGCGTTTTTCAACGCGTTTTTTGTGTTCACACCCAAGCGATTTTCGCTGACGATGAGCCGAGTGAACATGCAAATTAATTCCCTGACATTAGATTGCGCTTAATGTAAAACAGAAATACCCCGGTACACAAGGTGGCGTTGCGCAACTTTATGCTTCTGACACTCGCTTGTCACTCAGAAGAGGAGAGCAAGTATTTACGTGCTTGTCAAAATCATACAAATTTGTCATAAAGTTATTTGTGTTCAGACACCAACGAGACCAGCAGCTATACATTCATCTTGCCTTGCATCTTCTTTGTCTTCTTATTTCTTCCCGGCAGTGTAGATCTCACCGTCGTTTAGATCATTTTTATAGTAATACAAATAATTTAGTTCAGTTAGAGGACACTGCAATTAAAACTGAACGCTGCTGCTCAAAGCAGTGCACCGAACGAACGAGAGCCATGCATCACAGTATTGATTTTTACCTGTATTTTAAATCAAACATTGTGTTTGGGGTTATAATTGATAACCAGATTTCGCCACGGGATTAATTTCCTGAATATAACGTGGTAACGGTCGGTAACTCTGGTGCAGTTTGAACGGGAGCGGGCGGTCTAACAATATCCCGTTCCTGACGTCCTTTCAGAACAGCATATCTGCGCTTTATTCTTATCGAGCTCCGGTACAGCCTGCACTCGGACCGTTATGCACGCGCTGCAGCACGAACCTGTGCTTCGTTTTATTTGCGGGGCAACGATGCAGATATAATTTACAGCTCTCAAACTGAACAGGCAGGTTGTGATGAGTGACAGATCAGAATAAAGACGGAGTGTGAATGCGATGTCATTGAAGGACGTTCAACTATCTTTCCTTTTTTCTTTTTTTGTATTATGCTTATTCTATCATTTTAAATGACAGAATGTGTCGAATTTATTTATTTTTCTCTGCTGCACTTTTCACTGTGTTAACAGCAAGATGTTAAATGAATTTAGTGTTTTGACAAGACTTATAAAATATATATTAGGCTAAACCTACATTTTTTTTCTATTGTGTTGTAGGCTGAATGTTAGCATAAACGAATTATATCCTGACAAAACGAATAAAAATAAGAATTGCAATTTTTATATAACTTTTTTTTCTCTCTGTGACACTTTATTCCATGACGTGTTGGCAGCAAAATGTTATTGACATTTTTCTGTAAATAAATACAAGACGAAAAAAAAAAAAAAATGTATGCAGTCTACACTTTTATTTGTTAGCCTACCACTATCTGTTCAAGCAGAAATATGAGTGAGCCGAGAGCGCACATATAGTTCGTTTGTGCATCATAACGGACATAATGCACGATCCTGTCACTGTAATCATCTCTTCCTTGATTACAATAGTCGTCCATCAACACTTGTGTGTTCTATTGTGACACTGGCTTCTTTTATCCAACTGAGAGATGTAGTTTGCGTATCATATGATTATACAGCGTTTTTGAACAACCGTTCAGTCTGTATTACACACGATGAGAAATATGTGCTGCTCCGAAACACAGAATATGTAGAGAGGTGGTACTGTTATTTATGTATAGGCTATATATTTTTTTACATGACTTAACATACGAGTCATAATATTAGTGAATATATTATATTGTGGTTTTATCTCTTGCCCCCCTGGTTGAGAAACACTGACCCAAAGCGTGATCTTCCAGCATTGTCTTCGTGATCGATCTATTAGACATCCCTGCTCTAAGTGATGTTTAAAAAAAAAAACACATTAGTTTCTCATTTATTTGAGAATTTATTTGCTTATTTGTATTTTATTTAAACAGTGCTTGACGCAGAATTGCCGAAGTCAAAGTAAAACACGCACGGCGCTTACAGGGTATTGTAATGTAACTCCCCATCGTGTGTAATGGGAACATTTCCTCACCGTCACAACCCTAGTGCTCAGCAAGACTGTTTTGTGTTTGAGCGCCCCCAAGTTGTGTTTTACTGTAACTTCAGCTACTCCAGACACGTGAGCAAAAGCGACAATCTCATTGGTTGGATAGTTTTTGACGCGGCGCGTCAAACCGAAAAAACGAACCCGAGGCGTTGAAAAAAAAATTACGCTTTTACGCGTGCCGTTTTTCATGTCGATGTGCACACTCACATTGGCGCCCTTTGTTTAGTCACGAGGCGTTAAACGTCGGCGAATAACGCGCGCGAAATTCGTCCCGGTGTGTACAGGCCTTAACGCTCCTGTGTTAGATTATAGTGACATTTTAGGAGCGTGTGAGTACGGTTATGAGGACGATGCCTCGGGTTGAAGCGGCTTTAGCCAGCTACCTCTCCCCTGACATTGTGTCAGCCCTTAAAGCCCCGGTACTGCCCATCAAACTTTGTTGGGTTACATCATCATTGGTGGGCAGGGCTTATATGGCGGCTGGTCGTGCTGGTGCATGCCTGCATACTATGGCACTTATGCAGGCATACAAGGCTTATTTTTTTTAAAGGATTAGATGAGGGCGAGGGACCAATTCCGGGTAATTTAGCGGAGCTGCGGAGAGCCCTTCCTCAGGGATCTTGGCAACAGAGGTGACGCTCTCGCGCGAAGCCCTCCGAGCCGAAGGTCAATTTGAGGACAGTCCTTTAGGCGAGAAAGGCTTCTGTAATGAGGTCCTATCTATCGCAAGGCCTCTGAGGATTGCCCCCACAGGATGTAGCGATCAAGGTAGTTTCCACCTCGGCACCCTCAGGAAATCGGTGTTGCAATCCCGCCGTCCAGTACGCTTCGAGCCACATCAATTTCCGGCGAACGCACGCTGCAGTGTCTGCCCCAAGGGCTGCCCCAAGGGCAGCGAAAGCGTCCGCACACAGACATTTTTTCTTGATTTTTTCCTGCTGGTATTCCGCTTTAGGGGATAGTAAACGATACTCGAAGAACACCCGAGGTCAGCCTTGAGAGGCTGATTCCCTTAGTAGATTATATCGGCACATGACAATGCCTTCCGAATATATCTCCATGGGTCCTGCATACAGTAGAAAGGGGGTACAGACTGCAGTTCGATTACCGTCCTCCGATGTTCAATGGGGTGGTCTGGACTGTAGTGCACCCGGAGCAGGGTCAGGTAATGGAACAGGAAGTTCACTCCCTGTAGGTGAAAGAGACCATAGAACGTGTTCCTCCACCACACAGGGAGTCCGGTTTCTACAGCCGGTACTTCATAGTTCCCAAAAAAGGATGGGGGGTTGCATCCAATTTTGGAGCTGCGGCACTTGAATCATTCTCTTAGGAGATTCAGGTTCAAGATGCTCACTATTCCTATCATTGTGAGTCGGATCAGATCCGAGGACTGGTTTTTCATGATAGATCTAAAGGACGCATACTTCCATGTTTCCATCATTCCATCTCAAAGGAAGTTCCTGAGGTTCGCTTTCGGGGGCGAAGCGTTCCAATGTCGGGTTATTCCGTTCGGCATAGCTCTCTCCCCTCGCACTTTCACCAAGTGCATGGTGAGGCTTCAGGCCATCCGGGTGCTAAATTATATCGACCACTGACTTATACTGGCCCAGTCTCGGGAGATGGCAGGTCAATATCGAGATGTCGTCCTTGGCCACATTTGAGCTTGGTGTTGAGACTCAACACGAAAAAGAGCGTGTTGTCGCCCAGAGAACCACGTTCCTGGGGGTGGTGTGGGACTCGATAACGATGCGGGCACAATTGTCTCACAATCGTATCGAGTCCATCCTGGCGATGGTTTCCAGGATAAAGCTAGGCCACACTATCACTTTAAAGCAATTCCAAAGACTGCTGGGGCTCATGGCAGCTGCGTCCAATGTAATATTTTTGGCCTTCTGTACATGAGACCCCTACAGAGTTTTCCTCGAGAGGAAACCCTTTCCGTTTGATCAAGGTCACATGCCGATGCCTTCGTGCCCTGTCCATATGGAGGAGACCTTGGTTTCTGTCCCAAGGCCCAGTATTGGGAGTGTCATGCCACCAAAAATCGTTTCCACAGACTCATCCCTTACGGGTTGGGGCACGGTCATGGATGGCCGCTTTGCGAGAGGTCTGTGGCAGGACCGGCATTCCTCATGGCACATAACTTGTCTGGAAATGCTAGAGGTCTACAAGGCTCTGAGGAGCTTTCTCCTAGATCTCAGCGGTCACCATGTCCTGATACGATCAGACAATATGTCAGTGGTCTCGTATTTGAACCATCAGGGGGGGTCTGAGGTCACGCCCTCTGTGCAGACTGGCGCACCAGATCCTCCTGTGGTCCAAGGGGAAACTGTCGTCTCTCAGAATGATGTATGTCCCCGGGGACCATAATCAGGGAGCAGAGGCAGGGGGAATGGAGACTACATGTGTCGGCGGAAGAAGAGAGGTTTCATATTCTCTGCCCTGTCAGAGCATTGAATATCTTTATTCAGAAGTCTTCTCATTGGAGGAGGTCGTAATAGTTGTTGGTGTGGTGTGGATCACCCAAGAAGGGACTGTCTGCTTCCAAGCAGACAATTATTAATTTGATTATTCAGGCTATTATCTTGGCTTATCAGGTGCACATTTTGTCTTCACTTAGGGCCTTGAGTGCTCACTCTACTAGAAGCATTGACGTCCTCTAGGGCCCTCCTTTCAGGAGTTCCGTTGCAGGAGACCTGCGATGCGGCTGGGTGGTCCACCCCATATACTTTGATCAGGTTTTATAGCCTGAACCTTCCCTCCACGCCGGGGTGCACGAGTGCTCTTGTCCAAAGTTGCGCCTGGTTCAGCTTCACACTAGGACAGGCATGTTTCGGAGTGGCATAGTGGGTATACATTCCCCAAAGTTTCATTACCAACTCAGTGCGAGTTCCATCGAAGGGAAACGTCTCGGGTTACGACTGTAACTCTTGTTTCCCGAGAAAGGGAATGAGATACTGTGTCTCTTTGCCACAACTCCATGCCTGGAAGCAAAAGCTTACTCTGTTGTGTGCCGGCATCCTTTTGTATCTTCCAAGTATGTCGTCACATGTTACGTCATGACGCAACACCAATCAGGATTGGAATCGTTTTCATTCATGCTCCAGACGTGCTATGCTGAGGGGGATTCCCCAAAGTGTCATTACCGACGCAGTGTCTCGTTCCCTTTCTCGGGGAACAAGGGTTATAGTCATAACCCGAGACGTTTTCTCTATATCCTATGGAAGCCCGTTTCTGCCACTGAATAAAAAAATAAAACAAGGTAATTGTGACTTATCTCGCAGTTCTGTCTTTTTGTACTGCAATTATTTATACCTCACCATTCTGTTTTCTCATAATTCTGACTTAAAAAGATATAAACTTAATTGCCAGTCATAAAGTCCAATTCTGAGGGGGGAATTATATATATAGTTTTTTTCCATTTCAAGTTTATATCTCACCATTCCGACTTTATAACTCGCAATTGTGGGGAAATAATTGTGAAATAAAAAGTTACAATTTCCTCGTTTTATTTAATTATTGTTTTTCAGTTGCAGAAACAGGATTTCATAATATCCTCATGTTAAAATTGATTATAAATAACATCTGTCACCTTCTTCACCCCTGTTGAGTTGTGTAGTTGTGTTTTTTGTGTTTATACAGCGGATGTTTTTAAACTCCACAGCAGCGGCGTAATTAGGAAACGTCTCCTCACCACAGAAAAAAAAACACAAGCAATACATTTTCTTCAACATCTGCCTAAAAAGGCTACTGCCTGACACCCTGTTAAGTGTGTGTGTGCGTGTCCAGACGTGTCCATGTGCGTGACATAAAAGCAGCTTGATTAGGACATGATTAGGACCACATTACACCACTCGTTTAACAGATGTGAGAGTTTAAACATTTTGTCGTACTTTTTACCTCAGGGTCACTGGAGAGGATTGTCCCTGATGTGACTGTAAAGCCAAATATGGATGAGATCAGTAGACAATTGTTTCTGAAATTTCTCACCCCTTCACATATTATAGCACTTGATTTATAATTAAATATGTAAATGAGCCCAACAGTGATAAGGTGGAAAATCTCTTTTCGGGAGCTTGAGATGCTTTTCATCTGCTAAATAGCAAGAAACTAAACCATGTTTTTGGAAAGCCATAATCTGATGATGGATGAAAAGGCTGTTTGTTGTGACATCATTTCCTGAAATAAGTGTATCACTTCTCCCATCTTTACCCCAGTCGTTTAATGTAGCAGTGTCCCTCGTATTTATAACGCAGGCGGAGTGGCAACATAAGCGCTAATCAAAGAAAACCTTAGAAAGCAGAACAGATGCAGCACATCATTAGAACTATTTGCAAAATTTGTAGCGTGATCCTGCAATTCTGCAGCATAACAAATGAGCTGTGGACTGACACACAACAGAAACTCAGCTATTAAGACATCGTGTGAAAACAGAGCATCTGTGAGGCAGTAATGAGAACAAGCAGTGACAGAACTGTGCTAATCCACTTACGTGACAGATATTTCTTTCTGTTTGGGCCTCACTAAAGAGTTGCCAAATTTATAGCACTGCATTTCAGCACAAAATCCTCCAGATTATTCAAATACTGCTTGCACTTCAGGTTATTCAGACGCTATATGTGCTGGAACAGTGTGTACCATGTGTACTCAATTGTCATCACCAGAATTGTCTGGCCAAACATGCCTTTTTGTGCAAATGAGGTTCATTATACTCTTAAAAATAAATGTTTCAAAAAGGGTTTTCGCAGCAATGTGATTAATAGAAAAAAATTTGGTTCCTCAAAGAACCTATCAGTGAACCTTTTTTTTCATAGTTTGAAGAACATTCTAATTATCTGTAGATTCAGAACATTGACTAGGTTCCATGGATGTTAAATGTTCTTTATGGAACATACATGCCAATTAAAAAAAACATATTGTATAGAGTATATAATGTGTCAGATTCCCATTTTTTCCAGCAGCCTTATTTCAAAAGTATATTTTCATTCATTTTTTTCCATAGGGATTTCAAAAACGTCTGTATTAAAGAGTTATAAGCCATGGACCAAAAACCAGTTAGCTGTGAGGTAAATCACAACATTAAAAATGTTGATTTGAAACAAACAAGTGGGGAAAAAACTAAAATGACATGAAGCACTGTGAATGACATAAAATAAAACAATGGAGAGAATTTAAAACTATATAGAAACACCATATGTTTTGTTTATTGCAAAATATGTTCAAAGTTCAAATGTATTTCTTAAACAACAATGTTGACCATAGTGCTGTACAAAGAATAAAGCCATTACAAGAGAAAAACATTAAAAAAATAATAATCATATATCTAATTTAAGAAATATAAAAAGATAAACAAAAAACAGTCAAAATATATTTTAAATAAAGAAAAAAGAGACGCATATTGCACTACTAGCAACCTCCGCACTTATCTTTGATCAAACGCTATCATAAAAAAAAACTATGTTTTCAGATAGCTTTTAAACTCACCGAGCATCGGTGTGTCTCTAATGTACAGCAGCAGGCCAAAATGTAGGGGCTGCGTCCGCAAAAGTGTGATTCACTCTAGATTTAATCTTAGACTGAGAAACAAGAAAAAAGTTTATTTGATTGAGATCGTAAAGGTCTCGTTGGCAAAATATGCATAAATATCCAAATATTTAAGTAGTTTTAGAACATAGGGAGACTGACTATTAAATGGGTAGGGGGTGCTAAAGTGTTATTTTTGTGCAGTTTGCTTGTTTCGGTTCTCTGATTGCATAATCATGGGTATTGTTGTTGACCGACTACTATAACAATAGCATAGCATTAACAACCTCAGAGCTCACAGTAGATCTGTCTTTAAAGTTTTACAAGTTATCAGTAAAAATCTGTTCCCATTCAAAACAAAAGGGATTTTTACTTTTTTGGAACTGACTGTTCATCTATTGGCCTGATGCAACAATTTTCTTCACTGATTTTCAACAGCAGTGTGGCACTTATACTGAATTGACAGAGCCAAATATTAAATGAGGGGCCAAAGGTGCATAGACACCGCTTGTAATTGCTAATTTTCTTATTATTCTACTTCTTCTTTCACAAAAATCAAACCAGATCATCTTCAGACCATGCTGGCAAGTTATGGAAATTCAGGTTGATTAGTCAAATCGTTCTTGAATAACGTGTGAATGAATTTGATGAAAAGCACGACAAAGTGGACGTGACACTATCTATATCTCTGCAGAGCTTTAAGGTATTCAAACCAATCTTGGTGTGTGTTATGACAACCATGACCTAAGGCTACCTGAATGGTTTTGGCACAGCGCCACCTAGTGGCTAGGAGGTACGGAAAATAGCTATTTTGGTTATGTTTTCTGAATGGTTTGGCCAAAAATCACAAGGCAATACTGAGTCGAACAATACCGAGCTGCCCCATGTCTGCCATTTTGATTTTTGATGTAAAATGCTATACTTTCTGAACATATTTGCATATAGGTACAAAACTTGGTATGTGACACTTTAGACTGACATGCCCTGAAGGTACTCAAAAACTTTCGAGAATGCGCCACTTGTTAAAAAATCTAAATCAAATTTTAAAAAAATGCAAGTAGCTGTTGAATAGTTTTGCATATTGTCATGTGACTGGTCTTGATATATTCCTTGGATCATGCCACGAACACTGATACCAATTTTGCCATAATTGGCCAAACTTCTTTTCCACCATTTTGATTTATGTTGAAAACTACTTTTTCAAATTCTGCTCAGATCATCTTCAGACCATACCAGCAAAAAGTTATGGATTTCATGTCAATAGACAAAATGTTTACTGTATTTATGTGTCCTTATTAAAATAAGTAGTAATATTAAACAATAATGTGTTTACTACAGTTTTACGGTTAGGATTTGGTTTTGTGCTAATTACTTTTTGCCTAATTTACATTTGCCTAATTTATTACTGTAGTAAATACATGTAACATACATAATAAGGACACATCAAAATGTGTCACCAAAAAAAACACCCAAGAAAACCAGAAAAATATAGCATCGTCTTATCTGGCTGCATGCAAAAACAGCAGTGTTAGATTGTTCAGAGGCAGCGAAGGGTACATACATGCTTTCTAAGAACCAACTGGATGGAGGTACATTGGTAAACTGACAAAGCTGCAAGTCGTTATCGGCCATCCACTATTGTCTATCTGTGCTAATGTATGTCGTAGAGCGTGACTCTTGACCTTTACATATTTTTTTTGGGGGTCGTGTTGCTGACACTCCCAGCTGACGATTTTACTGCTGATCTGATTCAGCGATGGAGCCACACAGCTACACGCTGGATGTATTATGCTCTACAAACGCCAGAACTCTCATCTTACACTCATCTTTTTGTCTTTCTTTGTTACTCACACACGTCCACACTGGCCCAGGCCCATGTTGATTACGCCTGTCTCTGACAAACACACACACACTTGATCCACAGCACCTTGCATATCCTGTGTGGTGTGACCACACCTTGCCCTGCTCCATTTCCCAGGATCCTCTCTTCCTGTGTCCACCCATTCCCATGACAGCTGGGTGTTGGAAGAGTGAGTGGACTATCAGTGTATGCTTTTTCACCACCCTTCTCAGCGTACACACATATTATCTCTAATACACACATCTGCTGTCACACACTTCTTCTGTTTTTACTGCGCAAGGATGCATTAAATTGATCGAAAGTCAAAGTGTGCGTGTGCATGTACAGATTTATATATCCTGGTGGGGACTTAAGCCTGAATACACACAGACTCTTGGGGACCTAAATTGAGATCCCCATGGGTACAAATTTTTTTCACGAAAGGGTACAAAAAGAGTTAGATTTTTTTTGTGAAAATGCACAAAGTTTCCTGGTGTAAGGCAGTGGTCGGTAACAGGCGGCCAAGCCAAAACTGTCCCACCAGCAATAATATCTGGCCCGTGCCCGCAACCACATTATTTTGATAGTGTCTGGTTCTGAAATAGATCCGTCATGACAGCAACAGTTACTCACAATCAGAGTATGTGAGCGGAGCGCTGAAACGAGTGGTGTGATTCTGAATAAAGCGACGAGCGGATTTTTTAAAAGTCGGAACGTCGTGGTTTTCACTGGCTCCGAGAGCGCTCCAGCACCGCTCCATCACGAGTACAATTCATGCCAACGACCCGTAATATAACTGCATATTTAGCAAGATTTCACATGTTTAACATATTTAGCTAGCTTGATAGAGCTGATCACTCAAATCAGAAAGAATGTGAATGTGGTAGGAAGAACTTTTGCACACTAGTGTTCCAATAAGCCACGTTGAAACTCTTCTGTTATTTAATTATTTAATATACGAACAGAACTGTGGTATTTCAAACATACTGAAATACTTTAGACGCGGAGCGGTATTACTGAAATCCGTGAGCGAGGAGTGGAGCAGGAGCGGATTCGGAGAGCAGAGGGGAAATTGTTGACGCTCCACTCCGCTCACATAGCCTACTCTGCCGGACACCGCCACACAAATGTGGCTTTTTGTTAATGGCAGTCTTACTACAGGATTTAACACAGAGTAACAGCTCGCTACCAGTTACAAAAGACGCTGTAAAAGTCTGTCACAGACAATTCTAGTTGCATTTTTCATCAATTAATTTCTTATATTATCCTTTAATTCTGGCTCGCCATCTAGTGGCGAAATGTTTTTTGTAAATAATACAGTTTGTACAGTATAAAAACCATTACACCTATGGAGAGTCCCTACAAGGATAGCTGACCAGACGTGTGTGTGTGTGTGTGTGTGTGTGTGTGTGTGTGTGTGTGAGAGAGAGAGAGAGAGAGAGATAACTGGTATATATGGTTTATGAGGACACAAATCTGTATAATAACATGGGTATTACAACATGAATGTGGTTTATGAGGACACTGCTTATGTCCCCGTAAACCAAAAGGCTTAAAAAACATACTAAATAGTGTTTGTTTTTGTTTTTACGGGGACATAGTGCTTATGTCCCCGTAAACCAAAAGGCTTAAAAAACATACTAAATAGTGTTTTTTGAAAATCTAAAAATGCACAAACTCTCCTGTGAGAGCTAAGTTTAGGTGTAGGGTAGGTGTAGTCGTGTGTGTTGTGTTGTTTGTTGTGTGTGTTGTGTTGTGTTGTGTTATTTGGTGTGTGTGTGTGTGTGTGTGTGTGTGTGTGTGTGTGTGTGTGTGTGTGTTATTATGTCCAGGTGTGTTTTATTCAGTAAATATATTTGTGGTGTGACAGCACTGCTGTGTGTTTTCAGTCTGTTAAATAAGTAAATGTATGCGTGTGTTCATGTGAAATGAGTCCCAGGTGTGTAACACATGAAAGACATTTAATTTGTTTATCCCAGGCCATCTTTGGTGTGTGTGTGTAATGGGGATCTCTAGTTTCTGTAAACATACAGATGTATGTTCATGCCTGAGGAATTATTCTGTCTCTCTCCGAATGTATCAGCTCTTCATAAGTCTCTTCAAAAACACAATAACTGTAGTCAGTCCCTCAAACAGCGCCCACTTTTTCACACTCACACACCTTCAGATCCTAATTAGGAAAGTCCTACGTCTTGGGTGTCCAGTTCTGCTCCTGAAGGTTCGTCTTCCTGGAGATTATGAGTCCTTCAAGTGTCACAAATATCTGTATTATGAGTTACAAACACGTGAATAACTAAGTGAAGTCGTATTTGCGAGTGTGAAATTATGATACACAAGTTGCCATAGGAACGTGTTGACCTAAAACATTGCAGAACACTGTAATACAGCTAATATCATATACCATAAGACTATTAGTTTACACTTTATTTCGATAGTCCACATTAGACATTCTACTAACTATAAGTAACTTTGTAACTACATGTAAACTACATGTAAACTAATTCGCATTCATTTTCAACTACATGTCTACTAACTCACAGTAGGGTTAGTAGAATAAGATGACATACTTGCAAAGTTTATCATAGTCAGTTTGTTGTATGTTGTGGACTTTAGACACTTTACGAATACTCTAATGACTGCAAGTTGACATGTAGTTGCAAAGTTACTTACTGTTAGTAGAAAGTGGACTATTTAAATAAAGTGTTACTAATGAAAGATCAGTGAGTGGAAAGCAAGTCTGTAAATGTTGTTCATTACTGAACTTTCACAGTTTTCTTTACATTGATAGTGATAGCATGTAAAAATAAGTAATATAAATTAATTTTTCATAATTTTGAATTTAGATGTAGTTGCACATTAAAGTGTTTTATGTTATTTTGTATTATTTTGTTTGACTTTTTCTTGAAAATCAGGGATAAGATGGCCTCTTTAATTTTACATGTTGTACTATAAAAAACTAAATTAGGAAATGTTTCCATTTATTTTTCTTAATACCACATTGGCTGATGCATACGCATCCTGCACATGCTAAACTTATATCTAAAAATGTTACAGTTTAAAAGTAAACTGACATTGCTGATTGCTCTTAAAGGGACAGTTCACCCAAAAATGAAAATGCTGTCATTTACCCACCCTCAAGTAGTTTCAAACCTGTATAAGATTGTTTCAGAACAACTTGAGGGTAAATAAATGATGACAGAATTTACATTTTTGGGGTGCACTATCCCTTTAATCTTCCCCAAATCTTCCCCTATTTTTGTGTCATGTCAAGTTTGTTTATTTGAATAGCGCTTTATACAATACAGATTGTGTCAAAGCAGCTTTACGTTGTCAAACAGGATTTTTTGTGTGTGAATAATGCCATAGGACAATAACAGAGTCATTTTTTTCAGCTAAAGTAATTTCAGGTTATTACATGCAGAGGTTTTTGGCCAAATAATTCTGTTCCTCTGTTTTTTCCAGAATTTAGCGGTAGGGAATTACTAGTCAGCCATTTTTTTGTATAAACTATGCATTCCATTAGCATGTTTCATCTGTCCGTAAATAAATATAGAGCCGAGTATCATCAGCATAGCAGTGAAAGCTAATGCTATGTTTCCTGATGATATCTCCCAAGGGTATGTAATGTAAAGCATGAACAGTAATGGTCCTAGTACTGAGCCCTGAGGTACTCCATACTGTACTTGTGATCAATTAATGACAGTCAAATAAGTATGATTTGAACCATGCCAATGCACTACCACAAATGCCAACATAATTTTGTAGTCTAGTCAAGAGAATGTTTTTGTCAAATGTGTCAAACGCAGCACTAAAAGAGAGATACAACCACGATTGGGTTATAAGAGTAGGGCATTTGTAACTCTGATGAGAGCAGTCTCAGTACTATGAGATGGTCTAAATCCTGACTGGAAATCCTCACAGATACCATTTATCTCTAAGAAGAGACAAAGCTGAGAGGATACTGCCTTTTCTAGTATTGTGTGTTCAAAGTCTCTCTCTTTTACAGGAAAAGCCGTATAAATGCAGCGAGTGCAACAAGGCCTTCAGTCAGAAGCGCGGCCTGGATGAACACATGCGCACACACACCGGAGAGAAGCCCTTCCAGTGCGACGTGAGTTACACACACAGACTGCATTGCATAATGCTGCATTCTAACAAACAAACACAAGCTCTTTTAATGTCTGATTCTGACTGACTATCACACAACCGCTCTCGACGTACCGCAGCCATATCCCAGTGGAAGAGCAGAGAGAGAGGTGGCTTGTGGGTAGTGTGTGACGTTCAGCAGAGTTTAGTCTAAGAAGCTGGAAGAGCTAAAGCCGGTCTTGAGTTTAACCCTGCGGCCCACGCTGCGTCCACATAATCAGCACCATGACGCACATCAGACCATGAACCAGAACGCCCTCGCGGCACAACTAGCAACACTCACACAGTCTGTCTGTCTGTCTGTGTGTGTGTGTCTGTGTGTGTGTGTGTGTGTGTGTGGATGTGGATGTTACTGTGGTGTCAAAGCCGCAGTGGAAGGACGTCCTGCCAGGCGGACACAAGGACGAAACCGCCCTGCGCAAACTGACCCATATCTGACCCTTAAGACACACACAATCAGCTCCAAACCACAGCAGTTGTGAACTCCTCTTTCAATGTCACTGAAAAGACATTTGTGTCCATCGGTTTCTTTGGACACACACACACAGTCCAGCCAGTCAGCACATACATTAGTGATTAAAGAATCAATATATATTTTATTTTTGCTTTCTTAAAGGGACAGTTTACATAAGTCATCATTATACAAACTTTCATGTCCTTCTTGTATGAATAATGCACTTGTCACTTTTTTCCTTGCAATTACATTGAAAAACACCTGGAGCTTTCAAAATTCAAAGAGGCAACATAAAAAATCATTGTAAAAGTGGTTCATATGAATCAGATCCCAAGTGTTCTGAAGTCATGTGACAGCGTTGTGGGAAGGACAGACCAAAGTGAAGGTTTCTTCACTGATAATCTTCCCCTGCAGTGAGCTGTTATGTTAACCAATGACCACTGATCACTGAGTCAGTGAGTTTGACACAAGAACCTGGTCACTCTGACTCATTAGCGAATAATTTTAAATGCTTCTGGTGAACTGGATTAACCAGTACAATTCAAAGATTTGACTCCTGGACTTACTGAGTATTATTCTAATGAATGATGTCTAATGTGCATAGTACCGATTGTCACAATTTTTCTTTCATGGTTTAATTTTAACTGTAAACCTCTGTTTGCAAAAAAAAATAAAAAATAAAAATAATTGTTAAATTTCCTTTTGCGTTACATTTTGAAAGATACATTAAAAAGTCAATGTGTTATGCCTTTGATTACCGCTGTTTTTAAATAATACATTTGTATTAAATTATAAATCCAGATAAAAGGAAGGAAGATTTCATAGGGCTCTTTTATCGTAAAATAGTTAATACATTTTTTGTTTTATGAATTAAATTATTGACATTTTTATGTTTATTTATTTATTTTTACATTTATTTAAACCATTAAAATGTAATACAGAAATATTAGAATGAGGGAAAAGAAGTTGCTAAATTCTTCTAATTGTCTTTTTACCTTATTACCGGTTTTATATTTTTATACATCTGTCAGATGAAAATTGTGTGGCCACTTACAGTAAATTAGCACACCTCAAAAGACACATGATTTGATTGTGCTACAGATGTGAATGATTCCTCAAATCACGTAACAAGCTGAGGACAGGAGTGCTGACTATTCCTCACCATCTGACCTACAATTTAATGCTTTATTATTGTCCTCTCTTAGGCAGTGTGTGAATTAGAGTGCAATTGAAAGATACACATGTACACAAATGCAGTTTCCTCTCCATTTGAAACACTTTGCCAGCAGTGAACACACTCTGCAGGAGACTCTTGAGGAATCTAAACACACACACACACACACACACACACACTCACTCACTTCACTAAGGAAAATGAGAAACATTCCTCCTGTATTTATTTGATTTCTATGGCAAGCTGCTAGCATGTCTTTCTAAGTTTTGACTGTTTTAAAGAGCATAAGAGAATGAAATTGTCTGTTTCCTCAGGTTTTTTCTCTCCGCATTTGACGTGACAAGTCTTTTAAGCCTGGAATGATTTGGTCTGAAATCTGGCGCTCTGATGACGGTTGTTAGATTGGCTTCCATTGATGATGGCAAATTACCCCGGGACTTCTTTCATGTGCAGCATTTTTTAAGTGCAGCGTGCCAGAAACCATCTATACTCCAAATTCATTTATTTTTGAATCGCTTTCCCTGAGACTTTGACTGCATTTGAAGTGGTTTGTGGGGTGGTCGTGCCTGTCTTTCACGGCTCCTGTTGAAGTTAGAGAACAGGAACTTTGTGTCAAAATGAGGATTTAACTTTCTGAAACAATTTAGCCACATCTTTGGTCTAAAGAAATTGAATGGGCTCAGATTTAGTTATTATTTTGTAGATTGTGAGTGGTCATGTTTTAGATTTAAATACACAATATAGCATCAAAGCACCATTCAAACGGAAAGTTATAAATAAAGCACATATTTGAATGTATTTAAACAAGCTTGTTAAAGCTCATTAAAATATAAACACACTAGCATTTGTCGATGCTTTGGCCGTTTGTTTGTTCTATGCACTGACAATCGAAAGAAAACTTATTGTTCCACAATCTACATTCCAGTGTATTAGTGTTGAATTATTTTTGTAAGGTGTCCTGTAGTGGCCACTGTGTAATGGAATTAAACAAAAGTGACCGTAAAGTGAAACTAGAGCATGTACTGTGGACATCTGAGAGGCTCTGGGATTGTTTAACGCATACACACACACACAAGACAAAATTCATGCGCACTGCTCCGGGAGCCCTGATGATGAACGTAAGTGCTAGTTAGAAGTTGACAAAAAAAAAAAAGGTTTGGACTTTTTATCACTGTTCATGACCATGCAAACAGTGTGAATCTGTGGAGATTTGCTAGATTTTGTTTCTCATCAGTCAGCTAGTAGCAATAGAGCACACAAATATCCACTTGCATGTTGAGATGTGGCATATGACCAAAGTCTTATATGAGAGTTTGATTCGTTTTACGTCCCAGTTCCCCTATATAGCAGTGGCGTTCTGTCAATATAAGCTGCGAATGTGCCTCATACCCAGGCCGTCTGAGAGAATGAGTTCACGGGCTAATTAATATAAACAGTTGATACCTTATCATTTGAGATGTGACTTAAAGCTTAATAAAGTGTTGGGAATAAGTATGTAACATTATTTATTTGAAAACAACTGTAATTTTCTGTAAATCTACGTCAGTGACGAAAGCTTCCGGGCGAGCGGATTCTCCTCAACTTTGGCACCTCCGCTCTGTTGCTATGACTCCTCAGGATTGTGGCACGTTCTCAGTGATTTGCTGGCCTGTGCGTGATTTCATGCGCGAGGTAAGCTGTCCGCAAAGCGCTCGCCCAAGCGGAAAAATGCGCTGTTGCTGCCAGATCTCGACTGCCGAAAATTACACTGTGTTTGATGCAAAACGAACTCGACTAAATCATATGAAAAAAACAACAACATCATAACTGTATATTTTCATGCTTTCTCGAGCAAAGCAAATTTCCAACAAAAGAAAAAAAGTAAAGAAAAGTCCAATAAAAACATATCTGGTCATAGACAATGTTGAGGACGTTATTGCCAACATGCCCTAAGTAGTAGTAGTGAGGGACTGATAGACCTAAACCCTAAACCTTTCCACAACATTCTAATTTATTGAGTATATATATATATATATATATATATATATATACAGTATCTCACAGAAGTGAGTACAAGGGTTTTACAAGTACAATGGTTGTGTGTTGAGTTATTTTGAGGGTACAGCAGTTATACAAGCTGTACATTCACTACTTTACATTGTAGCAAAGTGTCATCTCTTCAGTGTTGTTACATGAAAATATATAACAAACTATTTTCAAAAATGTGAGGGGTGTACTCACCTCTGTGAGATACTGTATATTGCTACATAAAGATGGCGTATGCTATAAGAAGATTGCCAAGACCCTGAAACTGAGCTGCAGCACGGTGGCCAAGACCATACAGCGGTTTAACAGGACAGGTTCCACTCAGAACAGGCCTCGCCATGGTTGACCAAAGAAGCTGAGTTGTGTTTGGGAAATAGACATATGAGTGCTGCCAGCATTGCTGCAGAGGTTGAAGAGGTGGGGGGTCAGCCTGTCAGTGCTCAGACCACATGCCGCACACTGCATCAAATTGGTCTCCATGGCTGTCGTCTCAGAAGGAAGTCTCTTCTAAAGATGATGCACAAGAAAGCCCGCAAACAGTTTGCTGAAAAGAAGCAGATGAAGGACATTGATTACTGGAACCATGTCCTGTGGTCTGATGAGACCAAGATAAATGTATTTGGTTCAGATGGTGTCAAGCATGTGTGGCGCCAACCATGCTGGTGGGAGTGTTATGGTCGGGGGCTGCATGAGTGCTGCCGGCATGTACTGTGACATACTGAAGCAGAGCATGATCCCCTCCCTTCAGAGACTGGGTCGCAGGGCAGTATCCCAACATGATAACAACTACTGCCTTGCTAGAGAAGCTGAGGGTAAAGGTGATGGACTGATAGACCTAAACCCTATTGAGCATCTGTGGGCATCCTCAAACGGAAGGTGGAGGAGTGCAAGGTCTCTAACATCCAACAGCTCTGTGATGTCATCATGGAGGAGTGGAAGAGGACTCCAGTGGCAACATGTGAAGCTCTGGTGAACTTCATGCCCAAGAGGGTTAAGGCAGAGCTGGTAAATAATGGTGGCCACACAAAATATTGACACTTTGGGCCCAATTTGGACATTTCACTTAAAGGTGTACTCACTTTTGTGGCCAACGGTTTAGACATTAATTGCTGTGTGTTGAGATATTTTGAGGGGACAGCAAATTTACACTGTTATACAAGCTGTACCCTCTCTAATTTACATTGTAGCAACGTGTCATTTCTTAAGTGTTGTCACATGAAAAGATAGAACAAAATATAAAAAAAGGTGAGGGGTGTACTCACTTCTGTGAGATACTGTGTGTGTGTGTGTGTGTGTGTGTGTGTGTGTGTGTGTGTATATATATTAGGGATGGGACAAGATCTCATGGCACGAGATCTCACGAGATCCGACTAGTCTTGCGAGAACGTGACGATATCCTCCCAAAACATTTTGCAGTGTTTACATTAGAGCTACACCATTAATCATTAAACAAATGCGACCTTAATTCAAACGCAATCTTTTTCCTGAATGATAACGATTCAGCTATGTCTATTGCGACTGTTTCACATGGCGAGTGTCAGTGGAGCGTGAGAAGCACGTTTTGTAGCTGCCCATGTGTGAACGCTGTCATTCACTGATGGGCGGTTACAAAACACGTGCTGCTCATGCTCCACTGATGCTTACATGTGAAACAGGTGTTAAAGACGATTCAAATAATTACAAGCACGAAACACAAACAGCGAGAGACAGCTGTTTAGCAGTAGCACTGTATCTCATGTCTCCGATTACAAGAGGAAGGATGGTTGATGCTGGTTAATGTATGATAAATTAAATCACGAAATGGCCTCCAGCGATTAGTAAATGAACTGCAGAATGCTGTGTTTTCTAATACACGCATGGATTGCATGTAATGCTATTCAAACAGCACTGCACGAGCTCATGGCGCAAGGGCTTAAAGTCCAAAGCGTGAGAAAAATTCTGCGCTATAACACTGTTACTCGTCAGCTGCTCAGTAACATATTTATCATTTTTTTAAATGCCAATGCGATGCGTTAGACAAACATCTTCCCAAACTTGTCAGAATCATTTATAAATCTGCTGTCAACAAAAAGAAACACTGAGAACTTCCTGCAGGTTTCTGCCAAAATAAAAGCTCCATCAACATTCATAAATGTTACTATTTTAATTTTAATGTTGTTCTGTAAAATTAAACAAGTAAGACCATAATAATTACCCTACAACAGCTCTATTAATAAATGTATTATACATTCACACAGTGTTCAAATTGGGATCTGTAATATATTCTAATGTTTTAAAAGAAGTCTCTTCTTCTCAGCAAGGCTGCATTTATTTGTACAGAAAAACATACATGCCTGATTCAAGAAGAGGCTATCAAAAATGTCCAAAAAATATGCTTTCTTGGTATAATGTCTGATAGAATGATAAAACAATTTTAAGTGTTCAGTAAATATTTTTAATTGTTGTTTTGTAATTTATTTTTTTAAATATAAAAAGCAGTACAAAACAGTAAAACACACTTTTTGGTTATTTAATTTATGCAATGGTTAAAATAAATGTCAAACTAGGCCTACATGGGGGAAAAATGCTAAACTCTTCGGACCAGTGTTTCATTTTGTTCGGCTTCAGCTTCGGCCAAGAAATTTCATTTCGGTGCACCCCTATGATGTATTGGGATAAAGTTTAGAGTTTGGGTAGAAACACTTACAGTAGAGATCAAAATGAAAGTTTCTTAACACTTGTATTTTAAACGACAACCCGTTTAAAAAGTATTTGTCATTTAATCATTCATTCAGAAGTCTTTATGAAGTGAGACACTGACTTCATTTAATTTGTATTTTGTTCAAATGAAAATATATTTTTAAAAGACTTAAGCAATGAACATTTTGTCAGAACCACTAGTAAGTTACGTTATTTTGTTTAGCTTTCTAATCTTATTTTTCAGAATCGTGAGAGAATCGTGATCTCCAATTTATTAAACAAATTGTGATTCTCAATTTATACAGAATTGTGCCACTCTAGTTTACATGTTGTTATTACAGCACATAATTCATTAAAATAGAAGTTTAATTTCATAAAGAACAAGTTCATTTCAAAATGCACCATTTTTTGCATTTAGAGTTTTTCAGTTGAATAAAAGACTATTTTTCCCTTAATATTTCATCATTGAGGATTTAAAAAGTCTAAAAATCTCGTCTCGTTCTCGTGAACTCAGTCTCGTGTCTCGTCTCGTGGGATAAGTGTCTCATCACACTAATCATATATATATATATATATATATATATATATATATATCGGCGTTATATGCTGCGTATAACGTGAGATATATATATATATAAAATATCGCTTAGTATATTTTATTTATTTGCTGGGCTATGGATACATCATTGTATGATGATTTCATCTCTGATATTTTGTTGCCACATGGCCATACATACCTCTATCCTCACATGTGCCAACGACCATTAATAACTGCACTTGATGTCACAGTGGACAGATTGTTAATGGCTGAGTCTAATAAGTCATCCATCAAGGCATTAAATGCTTTTTCATGCTGTTTAAATAAAAAATTACATTCATTTTATGAAGAAAGATGTATGTAGTAACAACTTTCATGGAGTCAAGAATATTGATGTTCTTAGATAATGTGATTTATATTGAAGTGTTTGTGTGGGCATTGCTGCAGGACACTTGACTTGCTCTTAAAATCTCCGTCATTTTAGTCATACAGATAAAAGTGTGTGTGTGTGTGTGTGTGTGTGTGTGTGTGTGTGTGTGTGTGTGTGTGTGTGTGTGTGTGTGTGTGTGTGTGTGTGTGTGTAAGCAACAGGATGCAGGATTTAACTCAATGCGATTTACTGCTCGGTTTGGCTTCACTTTGCTAAAAATACAGTTCCATAGTGTCTATGTTTTGTTGGCAGAGAAAAAAAAAAATAGAAGGCGTGTGTGTGTGTGGATGATTTACAACCAATTAGAATCTGTGCAACACTGTTAGAGATTTGGCCCAGTTCAATATAATAACAAAAAGTTCTTTGGTTGTGATTTTATTCAACTAATAAGGTTATTGTTTGTTTGTGATCTGTACTATATTTTACTGTAATTGACAGTTATCGGCCTTCAACAACACGGAGTGGGAGGGAATGGGAGTCATTCTTCCGGACACAGGACGGAGTCTGTTTTTCAAGAGCTGTTTCACAAAGATTAAAGTTTGTGATGCATTTTGAAAAAATGAGCCCCTGGTCTAATTCTGCTTAGTGTTTTATTTTATATATTATTTTTTGCCATGGATACATCATTGTATAAATGGTTTAGCATCTCTACAGTCACAGCCACATGTAGGTTTGTGCCAAGCCATTAATAACTGCACTTCATGTCACAGTTAAAGACTGAGACTAATAAGTGTATCAAGGCATTAAATGTTTCATGGCTGCTTAAATAAAAAAATTACATTAATTTTATGAAGAAAGTGACACTGCAATGATCATTCAAATTATGTCTCTTCATCAATGATATTGAGTGTTCTTGGAGATAGATCAATTTGATTTATCTGTGAAATTGATTTGTGTGTCATTGGTGATGCATATTTGATTGTTGTGTGTGTGTGTGTAATGTGTGTGTGTGTGTGTGTGTGTGTGTGTGTGTGTGTGTGTGTGTGTGTGTGTGTGTGTGTGTGTGTGTGTGTGTGTGTGTGTGTGTGTGTGTGACATCTTTTGCAGAGGCACTGGCAACAATTGTTTGATTTAACTCATACTTCTATTTTTTTTGGCTTCATATTTGCTAACTAGCTGTAATAAAAGTGTCTTAATTGTTGGCAGAGTTGCGTCCAATGGTTAATGTAATGTGTGTGTGTGTGTGTGTGTGAAGGTCTCAACCAATAGCATATGGCAAACTTTAGAAGATTTGGCCTTGGCTTGCAGTTCTTTGGTTGTGATTTTATTCCTTTATTATTGGTTGTTTTATTGTGTCTGCTTCATTTGTTATTTGATATATCCTCTCTGCGGTAGGTATGAAGTCATGCTAACACACACAACATTACAGAATGAAGTCTGTAAACAAGAGCTGTTTCACGAAATGGGGATGCCAAAATAAAAACATCCTCTCGTGGATCTTTTCTGGAGATTTTTTCATTTATTAAAAAAGTCTCAATGATATCCTTAATAATATTAATAAATAATTGCATTAACTTAAAAGCTTAAAGTCAAGAAAATAATTTTATTTTAGTATTATTTCATATACTATTAAAGTTTAATTAAAATGTTGAATTAGTTTTTATTTAAATATTTTCTGTTTATTTTTATCATTAATGATTGTTACACAATTTCTTTAGTAATTGTGCCCATTATTAATAATAATGCAAGTCCTGATTCATCTTTCTGAAGAGTGTTAAGGAATTTTTTCACTCATTTTGTCTGTCCAGACAAAATTGTAGTCGCTTATTATAAAAATATTATTACCATAATACATGGGGCATTGTTTAAAAAATGGATATGGCTTTTGAAAAACAATCCTATTATTTCATGTTATTAGTACAAACAGTGCAAATTCTGAAGAGTTTTAAGGAATGTTTTCACTCATTTGTCTGCCAGACAAAAATTGTACGTCGCTTATAAAAATAGCTGACCATACATGGGGCAGGCTGTTTGGAAAATGGATGGATGGCTTTGAAAAACAATCCCTATTATTCATGTTCATAGTACAAACAGTGCAGAATGAGTGAACATATTTTGACATATTTGGAACAGGGTATTCAATGAGGATAATATAGGATGGGACTTGATTGTATTCATTGTGAATGGTTTGGATGGTGAGGAGTGAGTTTTACATACTAGAATGAAGACCTAAATTTGAGCTTAAACAATGACTAACCAGCTGGTTAAGAGACAACATTTCAGAGGAAGAATAAGTCCATTCTTTTTAATTAAAGATAAAAAACACAAAGTTTCTGTAGAATACTGTGTACCAATGAGTCCTGCAAAGACCAAAATCATGTATTTAAAAAGGGTCTATTTCTGGTTGACTTTAAACTGGGATAAAGATATTTAACATTAAAACTACATATTTGCTCAATGTGTTGAGAATGTTAATTCTTTGTGTGTTTGTGGATTTGTAGGTGTGTGACCTGTCCTTTAGTTTGAAGAAGATGTTGATCAGACACAAGCTGACCCATAATCCCAACAGACCCATGGCTGAATGCTCCCTGTGCCACAAGAAGTTCACCCGCAATGACTACCTCAAAGTCCACATGGAGAACGTCCACGGAGAGACAGAGGGATAGACAGCCATACACAAACATATTCATATTCACACAAGCCATATATAAAGAATGCAGCAATACACAGAATATAAACAAGCATTGGTGTACTTTAAGTGGCCACACTCGTCCAAAGATCAGCGTTATCTACCAGTTTATTTCCTCCAGACATTTAACACTCTATCACAAGACTCATCAGTCTGAATAAATGCTATTTAATCATGGCTGCATTTTCAGATTTAAATAGGAGGGAGGCATGAACATGTGCAATTGTACAGAGCAAAGTATATTCATCATATTGATCCATTTCTTTTTTTTCTGTTGAATTTTGTCCTTTTGTATGTGAGCATCAGTTGTTTTTCAGATGTTTTACACCGTCGTAAAGAGATGTTGCGTGACTGAAGATCATGACGAGCCATTTTTCTACAACCATGTTGAGAGTGAAGTTTGTTGGTTTGCATTTAACTGTATTATCCAATATTTATCGTTTTATATTTTCAGCGGTCAGGTTCACATGAGGGTTGTGTTTGATTGCCAGATTAACATCTTGCGGTTCTAAGTTTGCATTTCATTGGGATGAATGAACGATTGAATCACTGATATCACTAATCTGGTCAGCCTGTTGTTGTTTTTGGTTAAATAAACATTTTTCCTGACCCTGCCCCATTCTTCTGTGGGAGACATGTTGCACTGCTCTGTGGGATTCAGACGACAGTGCTTCTGCCCTTTACTTAATTATGAACATTTGATTCTTGGTAAATGGTTGGTGTCGGAGGAATCGGATGTGCTTTGATGCTTGATTAGACATGCTCGGTTGATGATTGTGCTCTAAAGCTGGTGACCATTGGTTATAGCATAATTAAAACCTTGGTGTGGGTTTGGATAGAACAATAATTACTCATTAAGTAAGAGATCCAGAGACAAATGCACAAATTCTGCTTTTGGATCCGAAACCTTTACCCCTTATTTAGGTTTAATAGTATGACAATAAGATGGTGACCTGGTCGTAGTCACCATTCACTATAATTAAGTGTTTCCCTCAATTAACTTTTAATTTGCTGCTTATTAATAGTTAGTAAGGTAAGTGTTCAGTTTAGCTTTGGGTTAGGATTAAGGGATCTAAAATAAGGTAATGCCGAATAAAGGATTGATATATGCTTAATAAGAATGAATAAACAGCCAGTTAATAGTGAATAGTGTTCCAATAAAGTGAGATTTTCTTAACATTTTAAAAGCAAGTTTTCAAAATAATTTCATCTGATGAGCAAAGTAAAAGGTGAGACATTTAAAATCAGACCTTTCCTCTACAAAAGTTCTTCTAGAGTAACGAATTAGCTCTGAATATTAAACATCTGAGCTGTTTAATTCAGGCTGAGCTCATGAACCATCTTCTCTGATTTCTAGATTATGCCAGGATGTTAATTCTTCTCTTTCATTTTGAGGTGGAGATTGAATTCCCTCTTGCACATGATGTTGCCTCTTGCCATTCTTCGCTTTTTTGTCTCTTTGTGTTATTGTGACCTCTATAAGCACGTGGGAGCGAATACTTGTTGGATTAAAATAGTCAAGTTCAAATGGTCCTTATCTCAAAAAAAAGGAAGAATGAATCGCAGCTGAGGATTTTCGCTTAGCCACTTTTCAAAGAGTATCTTCTCTCTGGCTCATGCTTGTTGGCTGAAACAAGTTTTAGATATTATATATTCTTTGCTCACAATCCTACATTCCTCTTTTCTCTCGTTTTCTCCTCTGTTCCATTTTTATTTATTTTACATTTACTTTTATGCATTTAGCAGACGCTTTTATCCAAAGCGACTTACAGTGCATTCAGGTTATAATTTGTTTTGTCAGTACATGTGTTCCCTGGGAATCGAACCCACAACCTTTGCGCTGCTAACGCAATGCTCTAACCACTGAGCCACAGGACCACTGTACATTTCTATTTTCTTTAATTTTTCCTTCTTTCTTCTCTTCATGTTTTTAGCTCTTTTTTTGCATTCTTTCTACCATTTTCTACCTTGAAGAATCATAAAGTGGCAACATAAGACTTGGTCATCTCTTGACCATAGAGACCAGATCAGTTTGAGTCCAAGTCCAGGTTAAGACCTAATTAGTTAAGTTTGAGCCAAGACTGACCAGAAAAGGGTTGAGTCTGAGGCAAGGCAAAACATTGGAAGAGGGTCAAGTCCAAGTCAGGATTCCAAATGTTCAAGTACAAATATTTCAGAGTCCATAACAAGACCAAGACCATGAAGATATGGTCTAATCAAAAACAGTGTGAAAGTCCTGCAAGAAGCCTATACTGTCCAGAAAACAAACATAACTGAACATCTAAATTTGCAAAAGAGCACCTGGATGTTCCACCATACTACTAGGAAAATATCCTGTGGACAAGTGAAACTGAAGTTGGGATGTTTGGAAAAAACTAAGCACACCATCAAAACCTCATCCTAAGTGTGAAGTATGGTGGAGGAACCATCACGGTTTGGGTTACTCTACTGCCTTAAGGCCTGGACGGCTTTCCAACATTGGCAGAGAATTAATTTCTGTGTTCGAGAAATTTTAAATAAAAATGTTAGACAATTTGTCTGCCAATCACAGCTCAACAGACGTAGAGTGATGCATTCAGACAACACCTAAAGCACAGGAGTAATTCAACAACAGAATAGCTTCAACAGAAGAAAATACTCTTTCTGGAGCAGCCTAACCTCCTAGCCTGATTGAGATGGTTTGGCGTGACCTCAAGAGAAAAAATTCACACCAGACATCCCAAGAATATTGCAGCGCTGAGACGAGGAGTGGTGCAAAATTCCTCCTGACCGTTGAGCAGGATTGATCTGCAAATGCAGGAAGCTTTGGTTTCTTTGGTTTGTCTCTACAATGATTAGCGGAGACTGCTGAGCAATTATTTTAAACAAGTTACTACTTCAGTTCAGAATATGCTGCCCAAAAAAACTTTATTAAAAAAGTGTGGTTGGTCGTTTCAAACATGGTTCAGATTATTGTTTCCTGTTCACATGGGCGTTTCACTGGCCAAAATAAACTGCAAAGTTGACCATTTGACCATATCTTCTCTCTTGCTCATGTCTTGTTGGCTGAAATAAGTTTTCAGTATGTAACTGGGCCTGATCATGCTATAGGCTAAAATATAAGATATTCTGTGCGTATACAAATCCCTCTTCTCTCTCAATTTCTGGTTATTTTGCTTTGTTTAGGTTATTTTTGACTATATATTATCATTATTTCTACTTTTTTATCATCTGTCCTTTTTTATACTATTTCTACAGTTTTCTAGTTTGAAGAATCGTAAAGCACCAACTATTTTACCAACTAATTTGTTTTCAGTATGTAACTGGGCCTGAAGTGTCAGAGCGATCATGCTATAGGCTCAAATACAAGATAAGCTTTGTACACAATCCTACATGCCTCTTGTTTCTCAATTTCTCTTCCTTTATTTTTTGGTTTATTTCTTCTTTCTGCCCTCTGTCTTCCTCAGATTTTTTTTTTTTTTTTTATGATTTTCTAAAGACTTCCAGAAAATCTATTGACCATGGAAACATTTCTGGTAACATCTTTCTGTGTTTTAGTTAAGACCAGCTCAATTCGAGTCCAAGTCCAGGTCGGGGACGTGAGTACTGTAGGTTGAGCACAATGATTAGCGGAGACAAGTTACTGCTTAATTTCACAATTTATATACCAAAAACTTTGGCCTTTCAGACATTGTTCAGATGACTGTTTCCTGTTCAAGTAGCTTTTCTTGGCCAAAATAAGCTGCAAAATTGACCCGACTTTCAGTCAGAAGACAAAAGTCTGGTTCTGTTGGAAAACGACAGTCATTATGTGGATGTGCTTGAGAAGGACATTGAACCTGTTGCCCTAAAACATGGGAAATTATTACCTCAAGTTTCTTCAGTAGCCAATTTACCATTTACAAACTACTTCAGTGTGGACTGTTTCTCTCACACGCTTTCTACATTTCAATTTGTCCTCGATCACAGACTTTCGTTCACACACACGAGTGATTTACTCGGCAACATCAGCATAGCTGTGGGGGCGTGTGTGTGTGTGTGTGTGTGTGAGAAGGGTTTTGAAGTGGCGTGTATGAGGCTTCTGAATCAATATCTGCTACATCCGTTCCAACTGTGGGATCTCACGTCCTCTGTTTATCTCTCCCCGTCTCCTTAACCTTCCCAAAATGCATATATTGACGCCCCAAGCCTGGCTGTGTTCCCTTGAGAAAAAGGAGTTCCTGCTGCAACCCCCACGGGCGTGACGGAACATCCCGGTCCGTGTCAACCCATGCTGGCAGCCGAATCCACAGCACACGCTGACCGCAGACTGCAAGAACATCCTGGAATTTTTTATTTTATCAGCGGTGATGGAGAACACCACGTCACACACAGTATCACAGTGGATATATATGTGTGTGTTTCTAATTATTCTCTTTATGACTCTTTATGCCCCTCAGTGGATGTGTATGTGTGTGTGTGGATGGTGACACTGGTCTCCACCCTGACTTTAGGAGTATCATTAACATCTCACCACACAAACCGTCCAATCAGACAGGACCGCCGTCACCACAGTAACAGGTAGTGTGGGATGCCTTCCTGACCCTTGGAATGTAAAGTATGGCTGTCCAGATTCAATCCTGTGGCTCTGGAATCTAAGGAAAAGAGTGTGTTTAATGTGTGTTTGCATGGAAAAACAGGGAGCGGTACCAAGAAGGGAAACCCAGGCCCTTAACCACAGCGAGGAAGAGAAAATGAGGTGATAAATAACAAAGAGACAGTAGTTGAAATAAAAGATAATAGCTGTGAATTTTGTGTGCTGCTTTTACCTGAGAGCTGAAGCCCCTAGTGGCCAGATAGAAAATAACTATTTTAAACAGAACAGACAGAACATGTGTAATGTTCAAACCATATCTGGCAGTGCTTAGGGCCAGTTTTACTAAACATGGCAAATTACTGCCAAAAAAGCGCCAATGGGCATGGACATTTCTTCGCAAATTAAAGAACACAGACGCAATAGATAATTTACATATTGAACAATGCAATATACCAAGCGCATCACAAATTAGAGCAGTTGCAAATAAAGAAATAAAGAAGCCATAGTACGATGAAAAGAACCGGAGGCCAAAAGTGCTAGAAGTTCCAAGAAGTTTTGATAGACCTGATAGTGTGTGACTCCTAGTTGAGGGTTCCAAGTCATTTTGTATTTCCTGAAGCAAATAAAAAATAACATGGTTTGGCAAATTATATTTTCTTGTTCTTCTTGCATTCCAAATAAATTACATGTGAGAAAAAATCTTCTCCCTTCAACCATGCACACTCTGTTCTCTGCAATCCCTCTACTAGCAACAAATTGCATCAATTTTAGTTTAAGACTTTAAGTTTTTTTGAGGTGTTGAGTAATGGCGTAAATACCAGTAATTTGACGAGCGCAAATGTCAGTAAAACGCATTGCGTGATTCATTTGAACACTCTCCTCCCATAAATTTTGCGTCTGAAGGGGAAACTCCTAAAAATGCATATTCAATAAGGTCAGGTGCAAAAATAACTGTGTCCATGCCTTTTCAGCACTAATTCTTCACTGCGCGTCTTTAGTAAAACCTGATAGTGCTATTTTAACGCCAAAAGACGTATGCTCTGGCCATTAGACTACTATTACAAAACAGATCCATTTGGCTCTAAAATGTGATCAGATGTTTCTAAGTGGTAAAATGGCCAATCAATTCTATCACACAATCATGTAAATGAATGTGAAGCTGTAAACAGCACTACTAATATAACAGTTTTATTTATTGAATATGTGTCTAGTTTATCACATTTAGTACTATTTTAAATACTACTTAATTTTTGTAATCATTTTTTTGTTTATTTTAATTGACTAGTGTAAAAGAGAGAACAATAAATATTTGTATTGAATATTAGTTAATTTTAACATGTTCTTTAACATTTATACATGTTATTTTATAATGGTTAATTTAGATAAATTGCTATTTTTAGAATAAATGATTTAGAAAAATTGGTTTTAAAACTTTAGCAAACATATATATATATATATATATATATATATATATATATGGGAGATGACCGACCAAGGTGGAACAAGCAGAGCTGGAGAAACCAATGGACAATGAGGATCAGGAGACCGAGGTGGAGCCACTGTGACAAGCAGCTGAGGTAGAGCCTGGGTGCCAGAAGACTTGAGGCGATGACGATGCAAGTGAGGACAGCGGTGGAACTGGAGAGAAGGAGGAGCCTGACAGAGCCATATGGGTGGAAGGATGAGGCCCAGCCGAAGGTTGACTCATCAGGGCAGAGTTGGTAGACTGGAAGCCTGCGGTGGATTCAGGACAGGGTCAAGGCAAATTATTCCAAGGTCACCATAGCCATCCGGATCCTGTCCATATCCAGATCAGATGGTGGACCCGCACCTAGAGACGACCTCGACAGCCCTGAATGTCAGTGGAGAACATGTCAACTAGATGCGCCCCAGAGCCAGATCCTTTGCGAAGACCGCATCAACTAGATCGGGACAAGGCCACGGGAACCAGACAAGTCCTCTGCACAATCTGACCTGTGTTGCAGCCTGGAATTAAACCACGCCATGCTGGTTTCATCTGGCAAGAGGAGAACTGCCCCCTGATGGAGCATGGTTTCTCCCCAAGGTTTTTTCTCCATTTCTGTCACCAATGGAGTTTGGGTACCTTGCCACTGTCACCTTTGGCTTGCTTAGTTGGGGACGCTTGGCTGATTGCACAGACTCTATTGGAAGAGAGCTGAACTAGATAATGACATCAATTAATTGACTTTGAATGAATGAATTGGCTGGAAAAATATACTCTTTGTTATTGTCCTCTTGCAATATTGACACAATCAGTATTGTATAAAGCTCTATATAAATAGAGGTAAAAAAAATGCTGGATCTGGTGGAGCATGCAGGACAGGCTTTGTGCTGGATGGGACTAGTGATGATGAAGAACACTATGTGAAGGACAGGACTGGTGGCAATGAAAAATCTGAGCTGAGTGAGTTCAGCAACGACAAAGAATCTGAGCTGGGCATTACTGGAGATGACAAACATAAACTTATACAGGAGGACGGTTTGTGGGTAGTCAGGGTGGGAAGCACTAACTCCATTTCCCATGTCGACCGGCAATTCCTTAGTATCCAGTTCCACCAATATTCCCACTGGCTTGGATGTTGTAGCTGGCTCACACCCCAGGTCAAATGTAAAGGGCTCAGGCTCCTGTGCGATAGTAGGCTCTTCTTTTTCTCTTGGTGGAGGCTACTCCATTGCGGTATGAGCTGGCACTCCATCTACTGGGGACACCGGTTGTCGCTCTGTCTCGCAGAGTGGCAGTGGGGTGGGTTTTGCCAGAAAAGCCTCTGTGAAACCTCCCCAGACACCTCGAAAGGTCAAGTCTTGGATGTGTTGTGCTGTGTGTGTTTGTGCATTGTGTTCAGACATAACAGCAGAACGAAAGCCAGTTCTCAGGTCTCCTCATTACTACCCTCACATCAACTCCTCAGATCTTTCCAAACACAAACACTGCTTCAAACATGTCTGCTAAGACAATTACATCAGTAGAGACGTCGAGAACACACACTGCTAGTGTCCTTCATCCTTTTCTTTGGCTTTTTCTCCACGGTTCTATGTCAAGCCAAAGCAAACATTTATCCTGACGTTTTCCTATGGCTGTGTGATTTTATAGTGCCTCCATGTCTAGCCAACCATCGGGGAAATTTGAGAATTATCTCACTCAGATCCATTTTCGTCTCATAAAGAGGTGGAGGTTTGATTACCGTCTTTTATGAACTAGTCAGAATTAAGTTATTTGTATTGTTCATGTTTTATCTCTCATTACATGGGTTGCCAGGCCAAGCACATAATCCTAGAGCTGGAATTCCATGCTTTCATCCTTCTGCAAAAAGAAAACAGAGCATATTGGAGTTATCTCCCTCATAGCATCAGAAAGCTGAATGAGGGAGGCAGTGAAAGGCCGCGGGACACACGGCCAGCCCGCCACTCTGAGGATTATTAGTGGTTGCTGGAGAGCCCAACATTCCCGTTCTGAGGGGAATCCAACTCCAAAGAGCAGCCATTTAATTACACTATCTTGGTATGTCTCCAGCAAATGCAGGGCGGTTTATCCTAAACCTACAAACACATTTCACAACGTTTCCCCACAATAAGGGAAGACAGGGAGAGAGAGAGTGTGTGTCAAAAGGAATTTTAAAAGAAGGAAAACGATAGAAACTCGTTGACTGAATTTATAATATGCCTCCGGTAAAGGCAAAAGGAGAAATAGAGACACATCAGCACAGCGGTGTGGTGCAATACCTTTAGGTCTGTCAGCACACACATCGCAAACATCGCAAAGTATATTAGCACTCCACCACAAACCTGTCCGCACTTGACACACACGTGCATAAACGTATAGCTTTTTGCACACTATCCTGCACATGCACACACACACCGGGCTGTCCACACTTTACAGGCTAATGCTGACAGAAAAACACACAGGGAATGATGGGAATTGCATTTCACTGAAAGAAAAGAACATTGGGTATGAACAGGAGAAAGCTAAGTCCCATTTTCCAATTTGAGAATGAATGTTATTATTTTTAATAACCATCATATGTTACAGAAACATTGCATAATCGAAGAATCAATCATATATGGAAAATACAACAAAAAAGAAGGCCCTTATGACATTCTTTAATACAGAATTATGTCTTATTTCCCAGACTCATAAAGAATAAAACCTTTCGAAAGGCATTGTCCAATTCAAACTAAACGGATCTGTCTAATTAAAGCCATTTAGCGCATTAAACAGGGAATGTTTTGTCAAAAACAAAAGGGTTTGTTGTGTGAGAGCTGAATAAAGGAGAGATGTCACCCTGAAAAGAGTCATGTCTGGCCACCATACATCATAGTCAAGTCAAGTCAAGTCACCTTTATTTATATAGCGCTTTTAACAATACAAATTGTAACAAAGCACTGCACAATATCAAAATAGGCAAATTGTGTCAATAATGTAAAATGACAGGATTTAACACTCAATTTATCAGCTGAATGCATTTCATTATTGAATTTAGTAATGGCATTGTCCAGCTTAGTTCAGTTTAAATAATATCTGTGCAATCAAGTCGATGATTGTTTTGCAAGTGAAGTGTCCCCAACTGAGCAAGCCAGAGGCGACAGCGGCAAGGAACGAAAACTCCATCGGTGACAGAATGGAGAAAAAACCTTGGGAGAAACCAGGCTCAGTCGGGGGGCCAGTTCCCCTCCAGCCAGACGAATCAGTAGTTTGTTCCAACTGCAGCAAAGTCAGAGTGTAAGTGGTCCACTGCTTCCAGGGGTCTTTCCCCGATGGCTGTCTAGGTGACGAGGTCCTCACTGGAGATCTGTCTCTGGGGCTCACCTATGTGTCCTAGACTCCGCTGACGGTCAGGGCTGTAGAGGTTGTCTCCAGGTGCTGATCCTCCATTTATGGCAGACTTTGGTTAAGTCAGTATAATCCATGATGGTTGGCTTCCTCTGAGGTCCTCGGAGGGGTTGTCATCGTCTCTTCTCAGGTGTTCGGTCATCTCAGATCGTTTAAGGGTTGGATCCAGACTGAAGCTTGTGTAATTCCTAGCTACCACGGGATGTTAATCCCGTGGCAAGCTATAGAAACAGTAAGACAATTAGCGTAGCAGTTGTTCCATCCAGGAATAACCCTGGATGAAATTATCAGTATAACCCAAGCTAAAGCATAATAATGTGCATTTGATCAGACATAGCTGAAGTACAAGATTGTGAGATGAATTATATGAATGCTTGGCTAAAGAGATGCGTCTTTAATCTAGATTTAAACAGAGAGAGTGTGTCTGAACCCGAACGTTATCAGGAAGGCTATTCCAGAGTTTAGGAGCCAGATATGAAAAGTTCTACCTCCTTTAGTGGACTTTGCTATCCTAGGTACTACCAAGAGTCCAGAGTTTTGACCTAAGGGAGCGGGTTGGATTGTAGCGTGATAGAAGATTAGTTAGACACGCAGGAGCTAAATCATTTAGGGCCTTATAGGCAAGTAATAATATTTTGTAACTGATACGAAACTTAATAGGTAGCCAGTGCAGAGACTGTAAAATTGGAGTAATATGATCATATTTTCTTGACCTGGTAAGGACTCTAGCCGCAGCATTTTGTACTATCTGTAGCTTGTTTATTGAAGATGCAGGACAACCACCTAGCAGTGCATTACAATAGTCCAGTCTAGAGGTCATGAATTACTGGTCATCCAATCTTTTATATTTTTAACACACTCTGTTAGCTTAGATAGTTTAGAAGTTTCATCTGGTTTTGTTGAGATATATAGTTGAGTGTCATCAGCATAACAATGGAAACTAATCCCATATTTTCTAATAATATTACCAAGGGGCAACATATATAATGAAAATAATACAGGACCTAGGACAGATCCTTGTGGTACTCCATACTTTACTGGTGATAATTGAGATGACTCCCCGTTTAAATAAACAAAGTGGTAGCGATCGGACAGGTAGGATCTAAACCATCTTAGAGCCTGCCCTTGAATACCTGTATAGTTTTGTAATCGATCTATCAGTATGTCATGATCTATAGTGTCGAACGCAGCACTAAGATCAAGTAAAACTAGCAACGAGATGCAGCCTTGGTCTGACGCAAGAAGCAAGTCATTTGTAATTTTAACAAGTGCAGTTTCTGTGCTATGGCGGGGCCTGAAACCTGACTGAAATTCTTCATAGATATCATTTTTTAGCAAAAAGGAGCACAGTTGAGCAGACACTACTTTTTCTAATATTTTTGACATAAATGGAAGATTTGAAATGGGCCTGTAATTTGCCAGTTCACAAGGATCTAATTTTGGTTTCTTAATAAGAGGCTTAATAACTGCCATCTTAAATGGTTTTGGGACGTGACCTAAAGATAACGAGGAGTTAATAATATTGAGAAGCAGTTCTTCTGCTACAGGTAACAACTCTTTCAATAGTTTAGTTGGTACAGGATCTAATAAACATGTTGTTGGTTTAGATGCAGTGATAAGTTTATTTAGCTCATCCTGTCCTATAGTTGTAAAGCACTGCAGTTTTTCTTTGGGTGCGTTAAATTAAGCTGAAGTACTAGATGCTGTAGAATCTACGTTTGTTATTGTATTTCTGATATTATCTATTTTATCAGTAAAGAAATTCATAAAGTCATTACTATTAAACTATGAGGGAATATTTCGATCGGGTGACATCTGTTTGTTTGTTAATCTAGCCACTGTGCTAAATAAAAACCTTGGATTGTTTTGGTGATTATCTATGAGTTTGCGGATATACTCGGTTCTTGCAGTTTTTAGAGCCTGTCTATAGCTGGACATACTGTTTTTCCACGCAATTCTAAAGACTTCCAAGTTAGTTTTTCTCCATTTGCGCTCAAGAATACGAGTTTCTTTCTTGAGAGAATGGGTATAACTGCTGTACCATGGCGCCGCACGTTTTTCTCTGACCTTTTTTAATTTGATGGGGGCAACAGTTTCTAACGTATTAGAGAAGATAGTTCCCATGTTGCTAGTAATTGTGTCTAGTTCATCTGTATTTATGGGTACACAGAGCAGTTGAGATAAATCAGGCAGGTTATTGGTGAATCTGTCTTTAGTCGCTGTAACAATAGTTCTGTCTGGATGATAACGCGGAGCCATATAGTTAATATCAGTAATATGCAGCATGCACGATACAAGGAAATGGTCAGTAACATCATCACTTTGAGGTATGATATCTACATCAGTTAGATCAATTCCATGCGATATTATTAAATAGTGAGAGTGAAGTAGATGGAGTACAAACATAAAGTCTTTTTTTTCAGTCATAGCTCCATTGGTGCTTCAGGAAAAAAATGAACATAACCAAAGATAGATAAAGGACACAAGAAAATAAAGTACAACTAAAAACCAAAAATACATCACAACAAGTACATTTAAGTAATTAATTAATACATTGAATTGACTTAGATCAGAAAACTGAGGCACAATTGAATGAACATATGGAATCTGAAGAGATGTTGCTAATTCTTTTTAATTTGTTTGCTTTGAGGTAAGATGTTCAGTAGGGTTCACTCTTGGTTCTTAAATTCTAATTTTCTCTGTCACTTTTCTCCTTTCTCTCTGGTTTTCCATTTGTTTACTTTTATTTTCTCACACAGTCAGCCACTCTTGTGTCAGTTCTTGTTGCTATAACTGCGTAACCATCTTCTCTTCGACGGATGGATTCAAAGATAATACCCTCTAGTGTATGTGTACATGTGTGTTTATGAAAAGGGGGGAAACAGAGTACTTTTCTGAGACCCCTCAATTAGTCACACTGAACCTGCTGGACCACACACACGCATGTGGACACACACATACACACTCAACAAAATCAATGGCCTTGGTGTCAGTGCATACTTGGTGCTGCACTAATATACCACAACACATATCTGTCAGACAGGAAACCACAACTCATATGCGGCCTTTAGAGTTTGTGTGCACACACACACAAACGCACACACATTTATCATTTTATCTGGTGTGTGGCTAGAGCTCTGTGTCTGTCTCAAGGCTACACCTCTCAAGCTGAGCCAAAACACACTCGTACTCAGCCAAATGCACACAAGGATGCTCTGTCTTTACCCAGGGTAAACAGCTTGCTTTATAACCTGGATCTGCTCAAACACATGGAAGGACAGGTGATTCTGAACCAGCGGAAACATCTCTCAATGCTTCTCTTCTCCTGCTGAGCATGTGATGATAAAATATTTCAGTCCAAGTTGTTCCTGTGGCTCAGTGGTAGGACATTGTGTTAGCAGCGCAAAAGGTTATGGGTACAATTCCCAGGGAATTACTGATAAATAAATGTATAGCCTGAATGCACTGTAAGTCGCTTTGGATAAAAGTGTCTGCTAAATGCATAAATGTAAATGACATGGAAAAACGATGATGTATGTACATATTATATTATATATACTTTTATTCATCAAAGATACATTGAATTGATTAAAATAAATGTTTCTTGAGCAGCATATCAGCATATTAGAAAGGTTTCCGAAGGATTGTTTGATACTAAAGATTCATGTTGCTGAAATTTTTGTTTAGTTCTGCCACTGAATAGAAATAAAATGTATAATAATAATACTAATAAAAACTTGCATTGCTCACTTTTTTCTCACAATTGTGACGTCCATCTTTTCTCAACATTTTCAGATATAAGCTTGCAATTGTGAGTTATAAAGTTCAGTTCTGAGGTAAAAAGGCTATTTTCTTACAATTGCAGGTTCATATTCTCACAATTTTGAGAAAAGATGTCAATTGCTGGGAAAAAGTCAGAATTGTGAGATAAAAAGTTGCAGAAACAGGCTTCCATAGAATACAGCTATTTTAAATTGTAATAATATTTCTCAACAGTACATATTTGACTGTATTTTTGATAGAATAAATACATGGTGATCATAAGAGACTAATTTAAAAAACTAAAAAATATTCAGACGTTTTATTGGCATAAATATATACAAAAGGTTCTTTATTAAAGTGTTCTTCACTCTAAGACAAAAAACATTTGAAGAACTGTTCTTTAACTCTTATTTTTAAGAGTGTATAGATATATATAATCCACAGTGTAAATGTTTGGGCTCTCTGAAGCTTTGTATACTTAAATATTTCCAGTATGCAGTATACAATCTGAAACACTCTATCCTGACAAAAAAAATAAATGTATAGGCTGAATCGCAGCCATAAGTCGCTTTGGATATAAGCGTCTGCTAAATGCATAAATGTAAATGTATCCCATACCAGCCCTGATTAGTTTAACTGATTACAGTGCCTCCAGCATGACTCAGAGAAGAGCGTATATCTCACACACTTACAGCCCAACCTGATTAAAAAAAAACTCTTTCACCATCTGACGCGACCACATCAGTGTGAATCCAGGCTAGATCAGGACATCTGGCTGAAAGAGACTGTGTCCACTAGGACAGACATGACAATGTGTAAATCTCAGGTTCATGCTGTGGTTTGTAACCGCTTCGAATGCTGGGAAATCAGCAGGATGGTCCATCATGTGAATCACTAACACTGAATGAAAGAATCTTTGTTTCTGTATTGAGACGCTTAGAACATGTTATTGTTCTCTTTCAACTTCTCTTGTTTTACCACACTTCTCATTAGTCATTGCTCAGATTAGAACCTGACATAAGTCTGCATGCATATGGAGGACAGATGCTTTGTCAGGAACTAAATGCTACTTACTGCATACTGCAGAGTATGATATAATTAAATAATATATATTACATAATAATTCATTAATACATATCAGTTCATTTGTCACCAGTGTTGTTACTGTTAACTAAAACGATTAACAGTTGTTTAAGTTATTTGCAATAAAGCTGAAATAGAATACAATCAAAATATTAGAACTTAAAAAAACATAAGTTCTAAAATATTAGAACTTAAAAAACAGTACTAAAATGACTACAGCTGGAATACTGTAAAATAAATGTAAGCTGAATAGAAAATAGTAAAAAAATGACAAAAGCATACAATTATTTAATTAAAATTTGAACTAAAATGAAATTGAAACCTGAAAAAGCTAGTTCAAAATATTAATAAATGTAATAAAAGTAGATAAATAATAAAGGCACTGTCATATTGCAAATGAAAGGTCAAGTCAGCACATTTCATTGTGGGATACAGTATCTCATACATTGCTCCCTATTGAATACTGTACGTTTCAGCATACATTTAGGATACTGCATACAAAATATGCATACTGTCCACTGTATTCTTACTACATACTACATGTTTCAAAAATAGTATGGCATAGCATGTCATTCCAAACAAGGATAGATATGACTTGTGTGCATATTTGAGTGTTATATATGTACAGTATGCGGGTTGCCTGTATATATCTCTTTTTCAAACACAGGGACTTCTTTAAACTTTTCCTTCATCACCCGCTCATCTGCTCTCTGAACTGCTCCATTGAGCCATGCAGCGTTTTAGTGTGATAGGATCTCACTACACACTTACACAAACATTTACTCGCTCAGACACACGCTAAATCCATCTGCAGCTCAATGAAACTGTTTTCTCATTTAGCCAGAGGAAATATTAGTGCTCAGAATTGCTCTTTCTTAGCTCAGGGGACTTCATTGAAATCTCACTTATGTTTCTTTGAAGTATTAACATTGTTTCAGATGTTTCTTCTTAAAATCCATCAGTGGAGATTTTAAAATGTCTGAATTCATCAATTGTTATAAATTGCTATAAAAATGTACATACACTGTACTGCAACTTTTGGAAGAATTTTGAAGAGAAATGTTTGAGTTGGTATTAATTTTTTATATAGATTTTGGTATCTCACAATATGAGATATTGTTGAGGTCTCTCTGGAGCTCATATATGATTAATTTCTTTCAGGAGAAAAATCTAATGCAAACATTTTAATTTGCTTAACTTGTTTTATTGTCTATAAGAAACAAGTTAGATATAAAAAAATATATATTTTTCTGTTGAAATAACTTATCTCAGAAAACTGAGACTCATTTGTACAAACATATATGATAAAATCCAAAGAGGTGATATTAACTCTCAATTGTATGTGTTTCAGGCGAGATGTTCCACAGAGTTCACTCATGGGTCCTCTTAAATTATGTAACTTTTCTCATTTTCTGTCTGTAGTTCCATTCTTTACTTTTCATTTTCTCACACAGACAGCTCCTCGTTGCTATAACAAGTGAGATACTGAAGTGATGTCATTTGTGAGTTTTGTTTCCTATGAGTGTCCATCACAGAAGAGTGCATTTAAGTTTGCATCATTCAAAATGTAAGTTATTCAAATGTAGAACCACAGGAAGCAGAATCTGACACGCTTCAGTTGCAGTTTTGCCTCAGTGATCTGGGTAATGCTACAGTCATCATGTAGGTTTTGCATTGTGTTAATGTTGTGTTTACATTGTATTTGCATTGGCATTGGCAGCATTAATGTGGTACCATACATTTCCTTTCTTGAGAAAGAAGGAAACATTTCAGTGATTTATAATAGTGAGAGAAGATGTTTCATTTCCAAGAAACCCTTATTTCCTTTCTTACTGCAAATTTTATTTTCAACAGTAACGAAAGCATGTTTCAAATTAAGATATAAGGCTTCCTCACCAGTCTGCTGAAAAGTCATAACTTATATGCAGACCAGTGGCGGCTGCTGGTCTTTCAAAGAGTGGAAGCTCATTTTCGGCCAACATCATAAAATTTTACATTTATTTATACGTAAATTCTGCAGTTCCTTTTCAAGAAAATGTTCTAGCCTACTGTATGTATGAATGAATGAATGAACAAACCATCTACAAAATATATTAAACTCGACGGAGGAAATGTGGAAATTAGGTTAAACTGAAACAAGGAATGTGGTGTGAAATTGTGTGAAATATACGATGAAGGTTGCAGCAGTTTGTCTTTCGACTACACATGCAAAATCCGCGATGGGACTGAGTTGGAAATGGAGACACAGAGTGATACGCGTCATAATCTGAAGACCACGCCCACGCCCACACCAACCGTCTCTTTGCATTGCGAGAAGCTGCCGCCTCCTTGTCATTTATTTATAAAAAAAAAAAAATGTCTAAAAGCTGATATGTGACAATGTGTATAGCAAACAAGCTCAAAAAACAATAAATACGTTTTATAAGCTGTCGATCCCAAAACGAGCGTTTTAGGACATAAAAGTGGATTAAAAGAGATGACAGACCCTCCAATCATCACGCAGACGCCGGAGTCCGGGCCAGCCCACTCCCCCATTCATCCCAGAGACGCTGAGCGTCCGTGGGCGGGACATAATCGCAGCATTATCCAATGACCGTCTTGTTTCTAAGCACTGAAAAAAACAGTTTAAAGCAGCCCCATTGAAGTCAATGGACGCTGGGCTTCAACGGAGTAATGCACTGTACGCTACGGGAATGAATGAGAAGGAAATCGAGTCAGCCGACCTAAGTAGCTGATTCTGAACGAAATTGTTTTCGTTCGAGATGAACGTGTTTAACGCATTTTTAGTCAATAAAATGTTAACATAATAGTACATATATTTGACCATTCATTTTTTGACAATTATAGGGGAAGCTGAGCTTCCCTTGCAGTCTTAAAGAAATCGCGTCTGATGCAGACAATGAATGTATTGCTTCATGCTTTTTTCTGTTGCTTCTTTTTATGTGCACCCGAGCGCTCGGTAAGTCATCAGGGCTGAGCACTGAGAACATTTGTTCAGGATTAGTGTTCGTTTAATACATTTTTAAATACTTTCTCATCTTCAAAGGGCCGCCGTTTCTTTGGTAGCCCCATGTCCCCATGATGCCTCACTCGGGGAGGCCTGTGTCTCCTAACTGTAATTTATGTTGATGTCATAGCATTTTTAAAACAACTAGAAACTTGAGAGATCTTGTGTAAAGCTCTTGGCTTTCATTCACCCACCTGTTTGGAGTCAGAGATGAATAGAGACAAGGGTTGTTTGGGGTTGTCCTTTGGATGAAAAGTGTTTTGCTTACATAAGATCACACACACACACACACACACACGCATGCACGCACGCACGCACGCACACACACACACACACACACACACACACACACACACACACACACAGTCAGGTTTGAAGCTTAATCTTAATTCTCTTTAGTGTGGTAGATTGGGTTTCATTGGAAACAGGTTGAGGAGTGAGAGAGACCTGACTTCATGAATTGATCAGAGCTTTAGAGGAGAGATGAGAGCATGATTGTGCTCTACGTCATGACTTTGATTCTGGTTTGTGACCTCAAATGAGCCACATTCGCAAATCAGAGAGACCCAGCGGATCTAATGATCTATCCACCATCATCATCATCCATCTGTATGTCTATTCACCCATTTATCCAAAGATTCATCAATCATTCATTATCCATCATTATTAATTCACCATAGTAATCATCCCTCCATGTATTCTCATTCTTAGATCTTATCCACCCATCCATACATAGGCAGATCAAAAGATCCATATTTTCGTGATTCATCATCACACCACCCATCCATCCATCTGATTCTGCATTCCATAATTCCATATAGAACCATCTATCTTTCCATTAATCAATCAATATATCAGTCAATCAATCAATCAATCCATCCATCCATCTAATATCCCTCCATCCGTAAATGTATTCATTAATCCATCCATTTATCTGTCCATGAATCCACCTATGCAATATCCATTCAAACAGCTATTAATTCTTCCTTCCTTCCTCCATTCCTTCCTTCCTTTCTTCCATCCATCCATCCAATATACATCTAATCAAAGATCAATCTATTCATTCTCCCCTTCCATCCATCAAGCCATGCATCTGTATGTCCATCCATCTAATTAAATATCCATCCATCCAAAGATCTATCCATCAACCTATTCATTCATAATTTCCAATAATGGTCTGAGGTCTGAAATCATTGAGAGGGAGAAACTAGAAAAAGAGAGTGAGGAAGAGATAAGTGGAGAGAAGAGAACACTGCAGGTGTTGCAGGAAAGAAAATCAGAGCAGAATTCCCAGATGGTGAGCGTGAATCAGTGAAGGATAAATAGCACAGTGACTGACAGCCACTCAGAGAGGAATAAGACATCATTCACACACAGCAGCAGAGAAAACAAGCCTGTGAGTGAGTGTTTTATTAGCATGTGAGTGTATGTCAGAGAGCAGAAAAGGAGACCTGGGTGCATGTGTGCTTATCTAGCTCTTCATATTTACTTTCTTTGCATTCAGACTAAGTGAATGATTGCGCAGTGCCCCTGGATCATGTGTGTAGTTGTAAGTGTGCGTGTAGGTGTGATTGTGGTGTATACACATAATTATATGTTAACATAAATCCTGACTCACATAAACTTCGTTGTGCATGTCCATACTTATTCTGCTTTATAGAGATGCAATTCTCACTTTATTGATGTATGCCTTAGCAAGATCTTATAAAAATGCTTGTTTCAATGTCAGTGTCAGTTCTTATGAGGAATGTATAATCACACGGGAAAGTCCAGAGATCTTCTATAGATTCCTGAAGGTTGCTCTGCAGGTCCAGACATCCATTCCATGCAGTGAGACTTCACCATTAGTTCCTTATTTTATCCATCAAGGGCCTACAAGTTGAGTTTTCCCAGAACTACAGACCTGGATTATGTGGACAGAATGGATTGCGCCATGTTCAGAAGGATCAGGACTAACTGAGTTTGAAAAGAATGGACTGCAGGACAGCTATTCCCCGTGGAGAAACTCAACGATTCCCAAATGAGGGTATTAGCGCCTTATTTTCACTATCAGGGTCAGCAGGTTGAGTTATCCCAGAACACTCGTTCCTGAAACGGCAGCACTCAGTAGATCTGAGGGGGGCCATGGCTTCATGCAATGTTCATCATCTAACCAGGGTTAAAGTGTCACCATCCCAACTGAAAGAGATCGACCATGCTCGCTGTTGATCTTCGCCAAAGGCCGGGAGAACAAATTTCCCGCTGGGTACAAAGTTGCCCTCTCATAAGCATTTGGAAGCACAGCTCGCCTCACGGATGCAGGACATGTGTTGGCCAGATGTCCTGAACGCTTCGGTCTCCTTCAAAGAAACAATTAGGGAAAATTATTGCAACATATAAATGAATTTAGTCCAAAATTACAAAAAGTATGGCATGGGGAGATGCAAGGAGTAATGGGTAGGGAGGTTACAAGGGCCACATGAACAGGTGGTTGCAATCTCCACTAAAGTCTCAACGATGTTCAAGAAGCAATGAAGGGGAGAATGCGGAAATCTGACAAGCTGTTTGTTCAAGCACTTGTTTGTGTGGACAAGTGCTACCACTTGTCCACACAAACAAGGACTGCTTAAATGGACGTCATTTGATTTAATGGTAACTCATTTTCCAAATGCAACTATTAAACCAAACCCCTGTGTGCATGATGACGGGTCACCAAACGCAGCAAACAAACACCCATGGACATCAACCACAGTTTATGGTCCATAATATGTATGTGCTAAACCAAGTTTTTTTTCAAGGTCTAGATAGAAATGAGATCCATGCTGGTTCTAGATGAGAAGCATATTGGACCATGTGCTTGGGATGGATTGGGCTATCCGTGGTGTGTTTACATGGATCAGGCTTAATTATGTTTGAAAAGTAGGGAGAACTGGAGACTCTGTCCAATGAGAGTCTTTAAAAACATATTTGAAAACACACGCCAACATGTGGTCCTGTGTGTGCACTGCTGAAAAAAACAGCATAGACCAGGATAGCCACGCTGTTTACCAGAAAAAAATACTGGCCAAGCAACGTGGTATTCTGATGAAGAATACTAGCCCTTATAAAAAAATGTATATTCAACTATGCTTTTAGTATATGTAGTTTAGACTAAAAATAATACAGTATACCCCCAGTCTATTTCACATGTACTTATCAGAGATGTAGTAAACAAATGTATACTTGGCTTACATTTACAAGTATACAGAAAAGTATATTTTGCCAATGCTTGTGCTTAAACTTTTAATGAAGATATACTTCAGAAAACTTACACATGCAAGTTAAACGCTATTCAAATAGTAGTTAACTCTTAGTACACTACAAAGTGTTCTGTCATAAACTAAAAATGTATCTAGAATATAGGTAGTAAACTATTAGTATATTTATAACATCACTCAAACCTCTTATTTCAGCTGTGTGTGTGTGTGTGTGTGTGGTCCCACTGGTAATCTCAGAATCTCAGTGGACGATTTACACAAAACGGTGCATTGAACAAAAAAAGTGAAGAGGTGAGCTGACTGAAAGAAGAAAAATATTATTTTCAGTTTGATTAAATATACTTAAATATTATTTTGGCAGATAGTATCATCTACAACTGCATGCACACATTGCTTTTCAAAGTACTGCCACCTGTAAACCTTACCCCAAACCCTAAAACTATGAGAAACATTTTTATTTGTAGCATAGGTAGACATTTCCTGAAGACAATTTTCAGCTTGTTTGTCTGCAGAGTACAGCTAGATTTGGCATGCACGTAAACACATATGAAGCAACAACGAAAACATATCAAACGGTTCATACACAGGTGACTCTAATAATCACACGCTTCCATTCCCTGGGCATAGTGGGTAATGGTGATGTATGAGGTGTGAAGTGTTTGTGTTTTATCTGTGACCGTGACAACAGTGTGATAATTATGTTATCTGTTCTGGTGAACCATAGACATGTGCTAGAGACTCGACCTGCCCCAGTGAACTCCTGATAGAAGAACCAGTACACTTCAAACTGGACAACACACATTAATCACACACATCAATACCAGCATATAGTACGTGCATCCATGCATCCTCAACTCAAGTACTTCTTTTCCTTCACACGTGCACTCAGACATACTACAATCTCTCACAAACTCTGGGAAGTTCAGTGCAGTACACATGCAAATGCACAGATAATTAGACTACATCTGTCATTCCTCAGAGCAATAAAGAACAGGACTAGAATGAAAGAATAAGGCGATGGTGGGAGTAGAACATATTACAGGAGAACAAATCCAGGACAGATAAAAGGAGGTATTCTGAATGATAAGACCTGAATCACACTCAAGTATGTGAACACAAATGCTTCTAACAATAAGAATTGATTTCATGTTGTTGGGTTCTGAATAGTTTCAAGTATACAAGTATGAACTGCATTCTCTATATTGCCACAAGGGACAGTATATTGGGGCAATAATGCATATGCAATGCTGACATTCAGAAGTGTCAGTTTTTAAATCTTGCAGCATGTTAAAGTGGTCATGAGATGAGAAAACAAATTCGGCTTGATCTTTTAGCATATAAGAGGTCTTTGTACCATTAAAACATCCCGAAAGTTTCATAGCTTAAAACGTCCTCCTCATTTTAAATGCTCCAAAAATGGCTCATTTTGGATCCGACGGGCAAGGTGATGTTACCTGGGTGCAGTCGTTGTCATAAACACTGCCTCCAGAGCAAGACATTGGCGAATAGTCTTCTCGCAATAGGTTCCGCCCACTGGCATTCAGTCGCTTAGCGGCTTGACACTTGATCACTTTTGTTGAAAGATGAATCGGTACTATATCTGACTGTAGCTGCATCACAAACTGTAAGTAAATTATTTAATAATGACCATTTTATTTTGATTATGTTGTCAAAACACACATGCAATAGCAAGTTGTTGTTGATACTGCTTCCTGTGCAATGATGTTAGCCAATCATAAGAGTGGCCAATTACTGAGAAGCCTTAAAGGACACATTTGGGTCACACATGGGTAATTTTAGGCCCTGTCCCAAATGGCACCCTAAACCCTCGTGGTCTTCCTCTGAGTCCGCACTCTTGTGACTTAATGCCGCTTTTACTGCCGGGTAGAAGTCGGCTACGTAGTTTGCAGGCTTGCGGGCTCGGCAGAAGTGCGTATCGAGGGCACATAACAGCCGCAAAGGGGCTTCTGAAAGCTAAAATGATGAATGGGACTTAACGGACACGCACACATAGCGGCCATTGTAAGTCCGTAAGACCGCAAGTACAAATTAAGTGTTCCGTTTGGGACAGGGCCTTGGGGAGGCTCAGAATGAGGGTTACATTTACATTTATGCATTTAGCAGCTGCTTTTATCCAAAGCGACTTACAGTGCATTCAGGCTGTACATTTGTATTGTCAGTATGTTAAACATACTGTTGAACATACTTTGTTGAAAATAATTATTTTTCACAGATTTTTGTGAAAAAAAACAACAACAAAAACGTTATTAACATTATAAGTATACCTCAAGGAACATATTAAAATAATAAAAAAACATGTCATGACCCATTTAAAACTGTTTTGAGGTCATAACATAATAGTGTGTAAGGAATTGTGTAAAAATTAGTCTTTTCTTAATCAAATCTCCAGTCCTGTAAATCATAGGCTGTATCCGAAATCGCACCATATCCTCAAATAGGGCACTATTTGAGGGGGCAGCCATTTTTAGTGATGTCTAAAACCATAGTGAACATTCTTGAGTGCACTCATTCAATCCCACAATGCCCCGCATAAATTTCTGCATAATACAGTGTAATAAAATACAGGTACAAATTCACTGTAAATGTATTACTGAATTACTTAACCATGGTCTATTCATAATATAACATATTATGTCATATTATGTCATATTGTGTCATATTATGTCATAATATTTCAATGATGGAGTTCAATATAAATCTGTTAATCTGTTACTACTGGAGCTCCCAGTCTGCCAGTTTCAAACATTAAACAGTCATTCTGGTTTACTCAGTGACCGAATTCCTTGAATTCACCGAATTCGATTTCTTTCACTCCTTCAAGGGAACTGTGCTAATAGGGAATAGTTAATGAGGGTATAGGGGGTGATTTTAGATACAGCCATATTTGTATTGTGTCAATGAATAAAAGTTGTCTGAGTTTTACTGCCTGTAGTGTTCATTTCAACTGGAAACTGCAGCGATTTGTCAGTATAGGTAAGTTTTTTAGTTGGCGAAAACGTTGGTAGGGGCGTGTATTTCCAATGAGCCTGGGTAGATTTGAGGAGAATCTTGTTGAGCAAGTGAGACACTGTGCCTACACTGGATGAGAACAACACAATCAAAGAGAATCCATTATGATCATTGAAACTGTCTACACTGGATGCAAGGCTCGAAATTGCGACCATTTTGGTCGCATATGCTCCCATAATTTAAACTGTGCAACTTCAAAATATTTTTGTGTGAGTGCATATAATTGTTGTAGTGCGACCTGTTTTAATTTCTCTAAAAACTTTCACAGTTATGTGCCTTCTGTGAGCGGACTCTGGAGTGTGCGGTCTAGGCTAGGGTACTGGAGGGCGCCCGAGGCTCGAGTTGGCCGTGGGCTTGGGAGAGCCACGGGCGGCTGACTTGTGTTGGCCATTGATGGCTGTGGGCTGAGGACAGAGGCGGTGCTGGGAAGAGTTGGGTGGTCAGGACATTTGGCTGAGCATGTGGAGGGGCCTGGCGAGGGGTGAGCTAGTGAGGCCTGGTAGTTTCGGGTGGGGTTGGATGATGATCGCTCTGAATCTCTTCTACTTCGAGATTTACGCCATTTACAAGGAGGACATGATTAACCAGCTCGATCAGGGAAAAACTGGATGTGGGAAGATTGCAGCTGATATTCATCAATTATGGCAAGTCATCCAGGTACTGAAGCTGTAAAGCAGCCTCAGACCATCACACTACCACCACCAAACATGGTCCACTGTTGGCATGATGCTCTTTTTATGAAATGATGTGTTAGTTTTACACCAGATGTAACGGGGTAAACACCTTCCAAAAAGTTCAACTTTTGTCTCATCAGTCCACAGAATATTTGCCCAAAAGTCTTGGGGATAATCAAGATATTATTTGGCAAATGTGAGATGAGCCCTTGTGTTATTTTTGGTCAGCAGTGGATTTTACCTTGGATCTCTCCCAAGGATGCCGTTTTTGCCCAGTCTCTTTCTTATTGTTGAATCATGAACACTGACCTTAATTGAGGCAAGGAGGCCTACAGTTCTTTAGATGTTGTTCTGGGTTCTTTTATGACATCCTGGATGAGTTGTTATTGCACTCTTGGAGTAATTTTGGTAGACCAGCCACTCCTGGGAAGGTTCACCACTGTCATAAGATTTCTGCATTTGTGGATAATGGCTGTGACCATGGTTCGCTGTAGTCCCAAAGCCTTAGAAATGGCTTTATAACCCCTTCCAGACTGATGCATGTCAACTACAATACAAAAAAAAAAAAAAATTCTTACTTAAAATTTTTGTCTTGTTTTCAGGAATCAAGAATGCTTTTCTAGACAACTAAGCATGGGGTAAACAATATTATCTTATTTCAAACAGAAAACAAGATTATTTTGCTTACTCCATTGGCAGATTATGTTGCTTGTTTTTAGCAAAAACTCACTTAATTTTAATGTGTTGCTCTTTAAGCTTGCTACAACTTTGTCAGACTGGTTCTATTTAAGTGATTTCTTGATTCATCAGGTCTGGCAGCAATCAGGCTTGGGTTTGGCAAGTGAAATGTAACTCAGCTTTCTAAAATAATGTGGTTAATCACAGTTCATTCACGATTTAACAGGAGGGGGCAATCCATTTTTCATGTGGGTGCCAGATAGGTTTGGACAGCTTTTCAAGGTTCAAGGTTCTTTTTATTTGTCACATACTCAATTATACAGGATATAATCAGTAGTGAAATGTAAACTTTTTGTCTTTATAAATGAAATCATCATTTAAAAACTGCATTTTGTTTACTTGCATTATATTTGTGTAATATGAACATTTGTTTGATGATCTAAATATTTTAAGTGTGACAAATATGCATACAAAAATAAATAAACCGGAAGGGGGCAAACACTTTTTACGGCACTAGTGAGATCCTACAGACACATCAACCACTTTTCCTCTCCATTTGAATAAAACAGCAATTTGAATAGAACACATTTGAAGCAGAAGCACGACTACCAATGGTTAATGTTGTGTTCATTATTTTCACTTGTACATGGAGACATTTTGGGAGAAGGGGTAGACCAAGAGCAATTGATCTTTAATCTAATGAACTAACGAACTTTAGTCTTCTTGCAGATGTTCTACGAGGAGTCAGACTTTTGCTAGAGTCCCTGAACGCTGACCAGGAAACCCTGTTGAACTCATAGAGGGTTAAGTAGACGGCTGAGCAGGTGTCAACCCAGAAGAGTTCAAGGGTCAGGCCGCATTTCAGGCTGGGACCTCATAATATGGGCCATAGAGCTCAACCCTACTCTCACTCCTCATATGAGTCCATGATTTCTGACCTTTGGAGAACAATCACTCTGATTCACAATCCCAGCGCACAAGAAATACTTTGCCTCAGTGACTTCCTGTTACTGAAAAAGGTCAGTTGGTCTCCCAGCTTGGCCAAAGTTGGTTAGTTGGTCTGTTTAGCTAGTTTTAGAAGGGGGTTAAGCACTGGACCGTTTTCACATTTCAGAAACAAAAGTTGTCTTAGCTGGGTAAATTATGGAAATTTAAAACTATACATTTATTTATAGTAGCTCAAAAGAGAGACAGATGTCATATTTGCCTTCAACCGCTGCATTTTCAAAAAAAGTATTGTAATTAAGTAATTTTTTTCTGTATTTAATGCCACAGTAAGAAACCATCCTAAATAAATAAAGACCACCCAGCAGGGTTTAGTGTTAAAACAACAATTTATTTGAATATTAGCACTGCAAATGCTGCTTAGTGGTTCGGTTATGTGTTGAGTTTTCTTTTTAGTGTTTAAACTCTAGATTTTGTGAAGGCCTGAGAAAATGCAAAACATATTTCCTCTCAGGAGAACAATAAAGATCTCTTTCTCTTTTCTCCATCATATGTTTTTACATTTCTTCTCAATTTCAACTCCAAAACACTTTCCACACACACACACACACACACACACACACACACATGCATGCAAGCACACGTAACTGGCAGCGCTGGGGAGGTGCAGCTGCAGATTGTAAAAATAAACGCAGCGTGTTTTAAGAACCGGGAGATTAGCTCTCTTTTACAGGCGTCTCTTTCATGTGCAACTCCCTGAGCGCTGGCCGTGCAAAGAGAGAACAGGTTGAAAAGAGAGAAAGGAAGGTGTGTGATGTTTGTCCGGAGTGAGGCACGCTGCCGAATTGTGGAGAAGTCTTTCTTTTTTGTGTGCTGTTTGATGTGCAAAATAACAGTAATTGAACAGAAATCTGTGCGAGACATTTCTCCAGATGTATTCCTGTGAAATCTTTGAGTGTGAGTGTGAATAGTGTGTGTCGAGATGGTTCGGTATTAAGGTGTCCTGGACTGCTGAACTTTTTCTAGATGAGTGTTTTGCAGTGAACCACATTAGAAGTTTAATTATTATAATCATTACATTTTATTTTCATCGAGTCGTTTTAAGCACCTGATTGCATCTGCAACAACTTTAGAGAAGCTGTTCTTTCACTAATTCATAATTTATCAAAAATACTTGGACCTTATTTAGTTTGAATTCATTGAATTCATTGTGTAACATACTGTACAGTATAGGCCTGCACTATAGAAACCTGTATGTGTGTGTGTATTATATATATATATATATATATATATATAGATAAACATTGCATATGTTACACATTACAAAGCAAATCATTTAACGTGAGAACAGAAAGAGAAAGAAAGAAAGAAAGAAAGAAAGAAAGAAAGAAAGAAAGAAAGAAAGAAAGAAAGAAAGAAAGAATACCACTGGATAATTATCATAATGTACTGGCACTATTGTCAATTATATGTAAATAATTGGTTCATTCAAATAGCCTACTGAAAATAGTTGCCAGGAATATACTGTACATTTCTGATATATGAGCCGAGGGAGATGATAAAGGGTGCAATAAAATAATACAAAGACCAAAAAAAAAAAACGTGTATTTATAAATACCTACTAGTCGCATGCATGTGACTACAAACATTAATTGTGGCCAAGTGTTGCCCAATTAACAAACAAATGACTACTTTTGTGTAAAAATAGTCAAAAGTACTCACGATTCATCATATATTGTAGATGCTGTGAATGCATCTTGGCGACTGCAGATTGACATTTTAAGGAGTGCGATAACAGTAGTCCTTTGTTAAAGACTGTTTAGATCAAGTCCACCATCAGCAAATTCAGCTTGATTTGAGATGAGGGGATTCCCACCCACAGAAACCTGAGCATCCTGCCATGCGCCCCTATCCAATCTCATATTCTTGTCTTCTTACTATCATCAGTTCAGGGTGAATCATTTCTTCCACATCAGGTGTATGAACCAAGAAGATTAAACAACTTACAGATCATATCTGGAATATGGTAATGTTGCTGTGGTGTTATGCTGCAATTTAATTGAAAAACACAAAAACATCTATTTGGAGAGCTTGTCTTATTTGGCGATCATCTACTCCCCACTAATACCGGTCAACTTGTAAAAATGGCTAAATAAATGGCTAGCAAAATAGATAAATACATTTCAAACATATTCTGAGGTGAATTGAGGTTAATATGTTCATATACAATGCTGGGTAGATTACTTACAAATTGTAGTCCGTTACTGATTCCAAATTACTTTATAAACATTGTAGTTAGTAACGTAATCCATAACATTACACATTTTAGGTAATATAATCAGACTACTTTTAGATTACTTTTGACCTAACTCATCTTGTACCATATTGATAAATAAATAAAAAGAGAAAGCACATATATTTCATTGTTCCTCAGACAATGAAAAATATTTAGCAGCATGGAGTACCATACAATGCAAGCATACAGTGATCTGGGTTTGAAATGACATAAGAGTTCGAATATTATGACAACATTTCATTTTTGCTGAACTATTCCTTAAACACTCAATGCATGGCACATGAACATACTTAATGTGAGTCACATACAGACCAGAACTAAGAAAAGAGTGCCCAGCTCATGTTCGTTGTTCCAGATCCTGAGCTGCAATGCTCTAGCAATAGTGAATGTCCTGAAACAGGAATGCTAAGTTAAAATTTCAATGCAAAATAAGTGAGGTTTTGTGAATAGATGGTTTTGAGGCTATAATGTGAAGCCTGTCAAATTCTTATGATTCACACGTCTCTTTCAGAATCTGTAGACCGTTGTGTGAACCCTTCATAATTCTCATTCTTTCAGGAATGCAGCCAAGCGTATGTGTTAATGTTTAACATGCAAAATAAAGGGTCAGTGTAAGGTCTGATGGATTTCGACAGAAAGATAGTTTTACATGTAAGGTGCAGTGAAACTGAGACTGAGGATCTGGCACGCATGCTAAACTGAACTTGGTTAAGGTGGTGTGTTTCTGAAGCAACCTTCTGTAACATAGCTAGAAGCAGTTTTTCAGCATAAAACTAGATTGTAATACAGTTAAAATTTTAGGCAACTGATTGATGCAATGCTCTGTAAAGTAATCCAACAAATGCCAACCTGGTCTCAAAAATATGTACCTCTGTGCACTTTCTGTGCGACACTGTTTTATGTACCTTACGGCACGTTTCGCCGCAGTTTCAACGAGAAATGTCCACTGAGTGGCGCTAAAACACAGGTTAAATACGTGAACCCTGGCACGTTTTTATTACGTAGATATAGGTACATATTACTGTGTTTTTATTACAGAAATATTCAAATATCCGGGGTCTGTCTCTAAAAGTTTATGCTCTATCATGCCCTACACCAAACCCAACCCTAGACCTACCCAATAGTGTTAACAAATACAAAGCTGATATAAAAACGTATTTGTTGATGCAACCCATTTCAACTTCCTTATATGCAGATTTGAACTGCTTTGTCCGAACCGGAGGCCTCGCCTCGCCGTGAGCTACCGAACAAACTTACCTTTCTATGAAAACCCATTGATACGAGGCTGGATATGTGTGATGCTAACATTCAAAAGCATCAGTTTTCAAATCTCCCAGCATATTAATATTGTTTTGAAGTCGTTACATAATATTCTTCAAGTAATTGTGTGAAAATTACACTTTATAAATCAAAACTCTGTAAATTTGTGTGAAAATGTGCAAAAGATGTCTGAGTTTTACTGCCTCTAGTGTTTGTTTCTTTTGGAAACTGCAGTAATGTAGTTATTGGTATGTATTTCGTGTCTCGCTAAAAAGTGCACCCAGGTACATAAATGCTATGAGACCAGGTAGACAAATGCAGTTTAGCCAAAATTTTCCAGGTAATACAATTTGCTAGCCAAACTGAAGGCTGTTCATGGTTACCAAGATGCTTAAGTTGGCACATTAATTTAGAATGTGCTCACAGGTGTGCATTTATCTGCATCTTGCAACAGGCTCATCCAATCAAAATTTACAGTCAAAGCTATCCATTTTACAATAACATATATAGTACTATAAATTACCCAAAGGACAGGATTCAGACTCAATTCATAAATGTCATCCGTTTGTAAGAGTCTTTGGGACATGAGTGATGTGGTTCTTGGCATCCTGGTGCGAGTGATTGGATTGCATTATAAAAGTGTAGTGAGGGACTGTCTGTGTTTATGAGTGTCACTGGACTGTGGAAAAGAGTTTGTGCTGTCTATAAATGTATAAAATGGGTGATTTCATGTCTTTTTATGAATGGCAGAAACTCAAAGGGAACAGCTGTAGGTTTCTTAGCTCGATCATTTGAGTGGTCTTTAAAATATAGCAAACCTTTCCATAAAGGAGAAGGACGCAATCACTTATGGGTTTGAGCTGAACGTGAGAAAACAAATAAGGGTTTAGTTTTTCACATGATATGATTGTAAGGTGACTCAATGATAATTTAGATATTCATTAAAAATTGCTGATTGACCAATGTAAAAGGTCGGTCACACTTTATATTAAGGTCCAATTATTGCTATTTTATTATGTGTTCTAAAGAACAGCCAATATGCTATTAATATGCCTGAAAATAAGCAACTAGTTAACAGTGAGAATTGTCCCTATTCGAAAGTGTTACCAATGTTTCCTATGTGGTGGACAGCAAGAAAGCTCAGTAACTCCAGCATCTATACAAATAAAAGAGACAAACATCCAGTACTGTTATAAATTCACTATTCAGACACAAAAGGTTTTCGGGAGCTGATGAAAACAATATGGCTTTGAAACGTCACCTGATTCGTATCAGAGGAAAAATAAACATGGAAAACACACTGTACATCTTTGTGCAAATGTTGTGTCTCAGTAGCGCCACACCAAAGATACTGGATACTGCCTCATCCTCTAACAGCAATATATCTCACACTATATTGAATGTGCCATAAAGAAACATCAAACAGCAGCTGTTACACCATGACACAAACATTAACCACCATATCCACAAGCATTATATAAGCTTAAATATCATTCAGCTTCAGCATAATGGATATACCTCACAACGAAGTTAGTCTGGTGGTTAGGTAAACATCAATTCACAATCTATTTAAGAAGAACAGAAAGTTCTCTCATGTTGACATATCCCAGTGATGTCATTTTACCTTCTTATCTTGCCATAGTTGGAAAGGAATGTATTTGGATTATCAACTGATTTGTAAACCCACCCACTGGAAACCCCATGAAAATAGTGACTTGCTCCAAAAAAAATAGAGGTCAGTGACATTTCCTAACAATCCCGTCAGGGCACCAACATGAGGACACTAAATCTAGGCTAATTGCTGACAACGTGCCACTTCAAATTGCGTGTGTCGGGCCCTGAGTCCTGACAGGCTCCACCGGCTCTTCATCTCAATGAGATACGCACCAGCGGTAAGCAGTCAGGTAAGACATGTCTCTCAGCTAACTAGCCAATTAAAAACAAACACCTGCACTTATGAGCATGTTAGTGAGTTGTGTATGTGTGTGTTAGCGACGTGTGGGGCTCTGGGGAGAAGGCCAGAGAGTGCCAGTCAAGTTCTGTAAAACCTCCCTCTACACATTCTGTAAAAAAAAAGAAACTACGTTCTGACACCATTTCCAACCAAATCAGAACAAAACCAGGAAATCTGGAGAGCACTTGCAGTTACAAATATATTTGATTGTATTTAAATGTGTTGAAATCAGTTTTAGAATGCATGGAGGTAAATTAGAATACATAGAATACTTGTTTATTTTGATGGTCCACTTTAGACATTCTTTTGACTGCAAGTAACTTTGCAAACTACACATCAACTAACTCTCAGTAACATATAAGTAAACTGTAATCTGGATTTTAGTTAGTGTTGGAAAAATAAGTACTTGCAAAGTTACTCATAGCCAGCAGAATATCTGTCAGAGGACCATCAAAATAAAGTGTTAGCAGATATTAAGCAGACAGTCTACTAATACTCTATTGACTGGTAGCTGACAACTAGTTACCTATAGTTAGCAGAATGTCTAAATGGGACCATCAAAATAAAGTGTTACCAACCCATTTAATCAACTGCACTCCTCCCTGTATTAAGCCTTCAGACTTTTGCAGTCAAAGCATTTTAACCACCTAATTAAGAATAGGATCATAATTTGCAAACTGTCTACAGTAAAATGTATTAGGATTGATTTTGTTGAGGATCCTTATTTATTCTAGAACAACATTCCTATTAGTCTTTCTAACTCTTACTCTTGGCCAAACCTAACCCCAATTATTATTATTGCCCCAAAAACAGTACACTGTCAAACCCTTGTCCACATAGAAATGGTTTACTGAGCCGTATTTACTTGATTGCCCTGCACAAGTGTTTAAAGGGTTAGTTCACCCACAAATTAAAATTAGCCCTTGATTTACTCACCCTCAAGGCATCCAAGGTGTATCATTTTTTTGTGTTGTGACGTGTTTTGGTTTGTGTTGTGCTAATTTTGTTGTGTTGGGGTTTGTTTCGAGTTGGGTTGTGCTAATTTTGTTGTGTTGCAACTTGTTTCCATTGAGTTGCAGCTTGTTTCGGTTGTGTTATGCTAATTTTGTGGTGTTGCGACTTGTTTTGGGTTGTGTTGTGCTAGTTTTGTTGTGCTAATTTTGTTGTGTTGTGGTTTGTTTTGAGTTGGGTTGTGCTAATTTTGTTGTGTTGCAACTTGTTTCCATTGTTGCAGCTTGTTTGGTTGTCTTGTGATCATTTCTGTGTGTTGCGACTTGTTTTGGGTTGTGTTGTGCTAGTTTTGTTGTGCTAATTTTGTTGTGTTGTGGTTTGTTTTGAGTTGGGTTGTGCTAATTTTGTTGTGTTGCAACTTGTTTCCATTGTGTTGCAGCTTGTTTCAGTTGTCTTGTGATAATTTCTGTGTGTTGCGACTTGTTTTGGGTTGTGTTGTGCTAATTTTGTTGTGTTGCGACTAGATTTCGGTTGTGTTGTGCTAATTTTGTTGTGTTGCAACTTATTTCTGTTGCGTTGCAGCTTGTTTCTGATGTATTGTGCTAATTTGGAAATGGCATACTATGTCCAGTTGTCCTTTTTTTTTAAGCATGGCCACTTTATGCTTCACAAGAGAACTGGTTTGCAACATTATGCAAAATCATGTTGAATGACTTACTTTGCCAGTCAGAATAATGTGTACTCTCTGTGACCAGTAGAAGTTTGGAACAGGGATTGATCTCCGGAAGCACCCATCAAGATCAAATGTTTTCACTAAAAGATTTGGTCCTCTTCAAAGGGACATGGAGGTTTTGGAACACAAACTATGGCCTGAAAGGAAAAATTAATAGAGTGTGTTGATTGACATTGGAGTGTGTTGATGAGTGTCCCTTCAAGAGGCATCTGCCAGACATGTTCATGTCATCTTAAAGGCCACCGGTCTAAAACTACGAACATGAATCTGACAACATAACCTTTTCTACTCACTGTGGGTGCACATACACATCTATTTAGTCACTGTCATCTACTAACAGATGGAACTAAATCTAGAAACCTTCAGAGAATACTCAGAGTCTGTGTCACAAGACAATTTTGAAATGTTCACGGTCTGAATCAAATCTCCTTATAGCCTGCAGCTCAGGAAACCGCCACATCAAACTGCCATAGAGGCTGTCCCAGCATCCTTTGCTCTAAGAGTGTGGCGAAAGTTCAGACCTCTTAGTCGTATGTTAAGTGCGTGAGAACTTCTGTGAAGAATTGAAGGGTCTATCGATGTGTCTTTGATGAATTATCAAGGCCCTTCGAAAGTCTTCCTGGTCCCCTTCACAGGGGGTTTCTTCATTCATCAAAGATTTTCTGCTGCCACATGCCAAGACGCAAACGATTATGGACATGTACCTGTAACGTAGGAAGGGATACAGGAAAAGGCACAGGAGGTTTACATGGTAAACACCTTTGAACCACAGAGAACCAGTGAATGGATGGCTAGCCTAGACGCTGCAGGTCTGCGAGAAGCGTGGGGATTGGATTTCCTTCAGGAATCATTTAACGCTTCTGGAATGTTTCACGTCCAACACATGGCCCAAAGTGGGAGTCCTTAGAGAGAAAGGTTTTTATTTCACGGTCCATGTGGACATGTGTGTTTTCTGGTGTGTGTGTTTCCTGGTGCACTTTTTCCTGTCTATTTCCATTTGAGACATTGTCCTTAAAACTCCTTAAAACATAGCTGTGACTTGGCTGAATCCAGCTAAATATTTAAGTTATTCATGGAATTCTGTATCTGTACAATTTAAGGCCTGTTTTTTATCTTTGGTAGCTTGTTAACCAGTAGTTAAAGAGAAAGGACAATCAAAGTGTGAACAAGCATACATATATAAAAAATCCATGTAATTCCTTAAAAGCTACTGTATGAAATGTTAGCCATCTTGCTAACTTCCACCAGACTTGCTGTAGCCACTGAACTAGACCACCCTCCATCACTTCAAACACATGTCCTCTTCCCAAAACCCTCCAAAGATATTCGAGAAAATCCAATGTAAGTCAACCTGAATGTGCGAGATGAGTGGCAGTCAATGCAGTAGCTAACTTGTGGGAGATGTGCTCATATTCAATTTTTTTCATCTGTTTACAGAGCATGGTGCTGTCACAGAACCAGGTGTGATTTCTCAGGACACCTATTTTAGTGATATACAGTGCTCAGCATAAATGAGTACACCCCCTTTGAAAAGTAAAATTTTAAACAATATCTCAATGAACACAAAAACATTTTCCAAAATGTTGACAAGACTAAGTTTTATATAACATCTGTTATATAACATCTGTTAACAACTTATAACATGAACGTAAGGTTAATAATATAACTTAGAGAACAACATTTTCAGTTTTACTCAAATTAGGGTGATGCAAAAATGAGTACACCCCACTGAAAGTCTCTGGAGCAAAGCTAAATTTTAGACTACAAATGTCTAATTTAACAAGAATTCAACCACAGGTGAGTCTAATTATTCATTACACAGGTGTTCAGCAGACAGTTGACTATAAAAGGGTGTTATTTAAAAAGAAAACCCCTTCCCATTTCATGCTGTCAGCAATGGCACCACATGGAAGAGAAATGTCACAAGACCTGAGAAAGAAAATAAGTTTTTACACAAGAAAGGTGAAGGCTACAAGAAGATCAGCAAAGATTTACTTATCAGTCAGAATACTGTAGCAAAAGTGGTACAAACATTTAAAAAAGTATGGAACTGCAACCATCTCACAGAGACGTCCAGGTCGTCCACGGAAGTTAACACCTCGCCAGGAGCGTCTTCTGATGAGAAGGGTTGAAGAAAATCGACATGCAAGTTCACTGCAGTTATCTAAAGAAGTAGAAAGCCAAACTTGGGTGATTATTTCCGTGACACACACGGCATACACTGCAGAGGAATGGCATGCATGGGTGCGATCCACAAAGAAGCCTCTCCTAAAGCCCAGGCACAAAAAGCCTGCCTAGAGTTTGCCAGGGCCCATGCTGACAAAGATGAAGACTACTGGGACTCTATATTCTGGAGTGATGAGACCAAGATAAATGTTTTTGGAACTGATGGCTTAAAACTGTATGGCGTCGCAAAGGTGAGGAATACAAAGAAAAATGCATGGTGCCTACAGTGAAACATGGTGGTGGCAGTGTCCTTATGTGGGGCTGCATGAGTGCTGCTGGTGTCGGGAGCTGCATTTCATTGATGGCATCATGAATTCACAAATGTACTGCTCTATACTGAAAGAGAAGATGCTACCATCACTCCGTGCCCTTGGTCGCGTGCACTTTTCCAACATGACAATGATCCTAAACACACATCTAAGGCCACTGTTGGATTTCTGAAGAAGAACAGGGTGAAAAGTATGTCTCCTGATCTGAACCCAATCAACACCTATGGGGAATTCTGAAGAGACAAGTTGAGCATCACTCTCCATCCAGCATACAATCTCTAAAAGAGGTCATTCTTGAAGAATGGAAAAAGATAGATCTGGCAAAATGTCGCCAACTTGTTCATTCCATGCCTAGAGGACTTGGTGCTTTGATATATGGTACTGTGGGCACAGAATTAGTTTGAAACAAATGTTGTTTCATGACCAACGGAAAATGTTATTCCATGGTCAATTTTTCATTAAAAATCATGGAGGCCATACAAAGTACTAGATTTAGTAGTTTTTGGTGTGAGGTGTACTCATTTTTGCATCACCCTAATTTGAGTAAAACTGAAAAATGTGTAATCTAAGTTATATTATTAATCTTACTTTCATGTTATAAGTTAAACAGATGTTATATTGAACTTAGTCTTGTCGACATTTTGGAAAATGTTTTTGTGTTCATTGAGATATTGTTTAAAATTTTACTTTTCAAAGGGCGTGTACTCATTTAGGCTGAGCACTGTATGTCAGGTAGTGGGAACACTTTATGAATGGTATTCCAAAACATGCTTAGATCAGCTTTAACTGTCTGCTTGTTTGTCTCTCTCGCTCTTACCCTGGTTAGATCTGTATGTCGCAGGTGCTGATGATGCGATAACCAGAAAAACTCCCATGATTCTGACCATCTCAACCGTGATGAAATGTTGTATCGCTTCTATATTAGAGGAAATGAACCCCACACGCACACATTCTGCCTGCCTCTCCATATATTAGAAACACACTCTGTTCTGTACGCTCTGTTCTTCACTGATACTTCTTTTGCCTTCAAGAGGACGTGCTTGTACAGTGACTGTGATATGTCAATTTGGACATGTTCCTGGATCAGCATCTTTTTGGACCTGGAACAACATCACTATTAGATTTCAAAGTTAGAACTCGGATTAGGGGCTTGAAGAAAATATTTTGAAACAAGCATTTCCTTCAGATTTTATGGGTTGTTAATGGTTTGGATTGGGGTTTGATATATGGTACTGTGGGCACAGAATTAGTTTGAAACAAATGTTGTTTCATGACCAACGGAAAATGTTATTCCATGGTCAATTTTTCAGGCCAGCATACGTAGTAGAATTTCAATCATAGGCTTAATTTATATAACCAGTGGAAAATCAGATAGAAGTGTCGGAGGTTATGATTTGGTTTGTTATCCCTTTTTCATTCTTACTCAGTGTCTGTGACATTCCTTTGACAAAAGAGGGTAAGATTTCACTCTTGTGCTGTGCTCAAAGATTTTTTTACGTAATTTTTACTTAATTTGGTGTTCCGGTCAAAAAATTTGCAGCCTTTTAGAAATTGCTTGTAAATCTCAATTATTAAGTAAAGATGAGATTTATTTGTCACATACACAATTATACAGAGTATAACCAGCAGTGAAATGTGTTCTCGGCATTTAACCCATCCAAGTGCACACACACCTGGAGCAGTGGGCAGCTGACGCTGTGGCGCCCGGGGAGCAGTTGAGGTTCGGTGCCTTGCTCAAGGGTCTCACCTCAGTCGTGGACAATTCCTGCCGGAGCCAGGATTTGAACCCACAACCTCAGGTTACAAGTCCAATGCTCTATCCATTAGGCCACGACTGCCCCAATGCTGTGTTATCACCAAAACTTTAGTGTTTTAGTGTTTTTTTTTTTTCAAATTTCTTTCAGTTATCACAGGTTTTGTATTTCTTATTTGGAAATTGTTAATCATAGGCCTCACTGTTTTGAGCGCATGCACATCAGTTTTTGAGTGAATATTCCCAAAATAATAAATTCACGAGCAAGGACCAGGCTACAACCAAATATGTAATTGAATAGTTTATTGTTCAGAAAGATAGGGATGAGTTGGAAGAGGAAGAAAAAGGTAAATGGATAGGATGATGGTCAGGTTGATCCGAGCGTCTTGGATTGATGGCCCGGAGAAACTCGGGATGGGGGCATCTTACATTTACATTTATGCATTTAGCAGACGCTTTTATCCAAAGCGACTTACATTGCATTCAAATTACAGTTTCTACATTTTTTTTATCAGCTCTTGCTTTCCCTGGGAATCGAACCCATGATCTTGGCGTTGCTAACGCCATGCTCTACCAGTTGAGCTACAGGAAAGCTGTATACAAATATTCTCGTTTGTATATTTAGGCCGGACGATTAGGACCCCGTAAGTTGGGAAGAGCCGAGGTAAGCTTGGGCTTGACAGAGAACTTCATATTGTTGCGGATATTGGTGTGGTATGATCAAGATGACCAGCGGCCAAGGGTTCTCATAGTCTCATCGGAGATTCCACATCTGGTGATGTTGTGAATTTTGTGGCTGGTTTCCAATATCTGTAAGGAAGAGTGGATCTTTAGCAAGTGCTTGGCCTGCATGTCGGGTGGACATATTCGGAAATAGATTTGAAAGAACTCAGAAGGAGTTTGGACAGAAGATGTAGAAAGGAATTGATGTTCCTAATTGGTCAATTTTTTTTTTTTTTAAGGGTGAAGATGTGAGTATCTGAGGACTGGATAGTAATCTCCGTAATACAGGAGTGGATAGAATGATGAATGTGGAGGAGTCAGAGCGAGTTCTGAGTAGCGTAGGAAGCCGAAGAATGCTAATGAGAACATGAAGTCTAAAGTTTTGTTAGTCTCTGAAAATTCTGTTTCGTAAGCCTTTAACGAACATGGATGTGTGAGAATAAGAGATAGCAGAGCAATATTGCCGGGGGGTAGTTTTTAGAAGATGATGATTCCTGATGAGTAGGCTTGGAACGAACATGTTCAGATCTTTTAAGAAGGAATGAGTATAAGAAATTAAGTTGTAACGGCAGCATTTTGGTTGATGTAAAGGAACCGATAGAGGGAATGGTGAGCTTTGAGCAGTTCCAGCCAGTTAGGTACGCCGAAGCACGCTCAGGGCAATGTAATTAATAGGGGTGTAGCGATTCATCGATATGGATCGATATATCGATACAATGTATGACGATACGATGCATTGATGCCACGCGTAAGATATCGATATCTGTACTATAAAAATGCACCTTTATTTTGTCACTGTCCGCATTTTCACATAATGCCCGTCTATGCATTACCGCCAACGCGTGCATTCTCGTTCAATCTCACGTGTCAGGACTCGATATAAGGACTGCCCGAAGGCACAAGGCGAGCAAATAAAACGCTCAGGATTGTTTTGGAGTAACAGTCGCTCCCTGTGTGAGAAGTTTTCCGCGCACTGAAGCGCGCGCACACAGACAGCCGCATCAACTCTGCGCGAATACTGAGCTCTCCTCCGCTTTTGTGTGCATGGATGAATAAATACAGACAAAACTACATCAACATGGATGATTTGGCAAATATCCTTGTAAACAGTAGGTTAAGAAAAGCATATGTCTTAATGTAAACAATGGAGAAAAAAGGCATGTGTATCAGTATATTAAATCTGTGCTTTCATTCTTAAAGTGAAAGCAAACTAATAATAAATCTAATGCTGTCAAAGAAAAATACAAGTGCTCACTGCTCCTGACTAAATAACCTTTGTAACATCAAAAAGTATTAATCTACAGTCTATTTAATTTATACAGTGAAGACTATGCAGTTATTTTACATTTGATTATTACATTTCTTTAGCGTACCTAAAAATGTATTTTAGATTGAGCTGAAAAACCTGAAAAGCACTGTTTATTAAACTTGTGTCTTTGTTCTATTGTATTTATTTTCTGCTATTGCTTGTCATTTGGTTATTTGTTGAAAAGATGTTTAGCACTGAGCCCATAGTATCATTTCTAGATTTATGTTAATGTTATATATTTTGGTTGCATTTGTGATTTTTTTTAAATAGGTATATAATATGATAATATCGATATATCGATCGATATACTCCTGTATCGAATCGAATCATATCGTAACATTTTTTTGAGGAATCGGCAAATATCGTATCGCTGGGTATGAGAATCGATATTGAATCGAACTGTGACAAACCATCCGATTTACACCCCTAGTAATTAAGTATGTCTTTAGAGAAGATTTTTGGTCAGCGGTGGGCTGGAGTAGAATGAATGTTGATTCTGGGCTAAGGCTCTGGATTTCTGAAAGAGCAAATGAGATGATGAGTTGGCTACAAGAATTAGGTGTCTGGTATATGAGATGATCAGAGGAGGAAATTAGGTGAGCCTGCACATGATTGCATAATGACAGCAGAACACAATTTCCTTTGTTTATAATTTGAACTATCACCGCATGTCCAAGTAGATGGGTTTTGATTTTCTGGACCATTCGTGCCCCCAAATGATGGCTGCCGTGATAATGGGGTGTTTCATAGTCTGGTGGACTGCGGAGTGCTTGATTGTGGTCTGAGGGGACTGAAATGTCGTTGATGGTCAGCTATTGAGCTGCGAATGTTGATTCTCTGAGAGATGCTAAAGAGCAAATGAGATGATGAGTTGGCTACAAGAATTAGGTGTCTGGTATATGAGATGATCAGAGGAGGAAATTAGGTGAGCCTGCACATGATTGCATAATGACAGCAGAACACAATTTCCTTTGTTTATAATTTGAACTATCACCGCATGTCCAAGTAGATGGGTTTTGATTTTCTGGACCATTCGTGCCCCCAAATGATGGCTGCCGTGATAATGGGGTGTTTCATAGTCTGGTGGACTGCGGAGTGCTTGATTGTGGTCTGAGGGGACTGAAATGTCGTTCAGAGGAAAACCAGTGCCCACCGTAATGGCCGTTGAAGCCTTTTGAGGGTGCTGCATCGGTATATAGTTGGAAGTCATCGAGATGAGAGATGCAGATGTTATAGAGATAGAAGATGCTGTTCTGGGATTAGAGGAATTATTGCCAGAGGAGCATTTCCATTAGCCTGCATCATCTAATATAACTGTTGTGGAGAAATGGGATGGCTGCTACTTCAGACAGACGGTTGAAGATGAAGGATTTCCTTTGAGGAATTATCCGATGTCATAGTTGAGGTGGCCTAGAAGTTCAAATAGCTGAAGCTTGTACATCTATCTGTTAATAGAAGTTGGAAAGAAGCAGTGAGATTCGCTGGATTTTATAGTTGGCGTAGATCGTCCATAAGGTGGAGGATCGTAAGGGAGTGTGTGATTGTTTTTGAAATCCGGCATATTGCTTCGGAGAGAAAGTCGAAATTCCTAGGTCTCCTTCTGCAGCCGAAGGTGAGGCATACAGCGAAATAATAGGGACCTTTCCAGAAGACTCCGAAGGATCACTAGAAATCTAGATGGATAGGCAAGCCTTGAAGGTGTTCGTGGTATCGACTTTGGCGATCCAAGCTCCATGGCCTGCTAGAAAAATTATTTTGTATTGCGACTGGTACAGTTTTACAGTTTGGAAAATGGATATTGTGACACTACCTTTTTAGTATTTGTGCTGATCAGTTGGCCACATATCAAGAGCCCTGCGATCCATGTGTCCTCCATGAGTTATGGCCCATGTTGTGGCTGAGTGCTGGAAGAATTATATTTTTGCAATGTGTATCATAAATGGAGTGAATGAGCCTTGGCCCTCCCTGCTATCTGCTCTCATATCACCACCCAACCAGGGCAATAAATCAAACCATTTTACAGCTGAATCAAAGGCAATTCTCATCCTTAGCCTCAAAACATTTTGGGCTGTGAACAAAGTCAAATTCTGCTGGTTTTAATCAAAACAAGACATGACTGTACATTAGCAGCAAAACACAGCTAATGAACTCGGACAACATCTCTCGCCTTGCCTGTCAAAAAAATAAAAATAAATAAATTATGAATCCAGTTAAACACACAGTAATGCACAGCTGCTTAATGCCAGAAAACAGTTACAAAGTGTTTAGTAGTGACTAAAATAGTGCTACAATGATTGGAATTCAAACAAATAACTACAACTGTCTCTCACATGCAATATATCCTTTATTTAGAGTGGTTTCTCCATTACAGATACTTTTTTTATTTCCTAAAGGTTCAGCATGGTTTGGTTTTACATGAACTATGCAAAGCATCTCTGAATTATCAGAAGCATAAGACATTATACAACTCAACACACTTGACAGAGTGTCAAGCTGGGCTTATGGTAAAACTCGATGTACTCATGTATTTATGGACCATGTTGAGAGGTGCAGGGGATTATTCAAATATTAAGGGACACACATACTCACAGAGAGAGGATTATAATTTGATGAGTGTAATTAAAGGCTCAACGTCTCCCAAAGGCAATCACAAGGGGTTAATTAACTTTACATACACACAGACTAAAAGAGAAATAGATGCAATGCTTTAATCAACTGTATAAATGTTTTGGTTTTGTGATCATGTGTGATGTGCAGTTCTCGCAGATGAAACTGGGTTTTAATCTCATAGTTATATGTTATCATGTCTGACTAACTTGCTGTCTCTATCTGTCCATTCAATTCAATACCCATTTTTCATCAATTATAGAAAGATTTGATTATTAATGTACTTAGATAGGGCATGGATACGGATGGCGCAAGGACCCTCTTCGTCTCCGAAATTAATTCGCATTTTCAAAAATCACATTTTACACGTGTCAGAAGTGGTGAAAATGTGCATTTGAGTTTACATTTTCAGAGTTCACTGTGGCAAAATGGTTTGATAGCGCCACCTACAAAAATTCAAAAAAGTGCCCCACTCGGTACATGTGCATGTTCGCAATTTGGTATACACGTCATGCCAATACCTACAAAGAGCTATCCTGGAACAAAGCCTCGAACCTAACAGGAAGTCAGCCCTTTTTATTTTCTCTGCAGTTTTTGACATTTGCACTAACAAACTCCTCCTAGCAATTTAAATATTTTTCTTTTGGCATTATTATTATAGGACAGATCACAGCTGATAGGAGGCAAAGTGGGAGAGAGATAGGGAGGCGGAATCAGGAAAGGTTCTTGAGACAGGATTCGCACTCAGGATGCCCATAGCGCAACATTAATGGATGTCGACGCACTGCCCACAAGGCTTTTGATGCCAATCCTCCTAGAATTTTAATCAGATCAACATCGTATTTGGTTGGTACAATCTGAAGGCCTTTATGGTGTTAAATTTGGAAGATCTTGAGTTTTCATTGGAGGGTGTCTCTGTGGCGGCCTGACAAAATAAACAGCAAGTTGTTGTAAATATGCTAATATTTAGTTATTATACTCAAAATGCCACCTACTGGTAACAGGAAGTGACATGTTTTCAATGTAATGCGCTCCTAGCAACATAGTAAAATTTACCAGCAAGTGCTAATCATGCTAGCTACATGCTAGTAAAATGTTAAACCATATTAGCAAGAGTTAGCTAACTACTAAAAGTTGTTCTAACTAAAACATACAATGTTCAAACTGAAATATTAGGTTAAGTTTTTAAATAAATATATGCAAATATATAAACATGAACACACACACACACACACATATATATATATATATATATATAATGTACTGACATTTTACGGTGAACGCAGTAGGCCAAGCACACGTGACGTGCCATTCTCGCGCTGGCACTCACCTCATGTTTGCGGCTGAATGCAAATGATCATAACTGATGGACAACTAGACATTAACAGACCGGTACAGCAAAAATAAAAAGAAGCCCAAAATAACTTTCAGGTAACTTTTATTCATAATGCTATGAAACTTTTTTGGCTGTTGACATTAATAATGTGTTTTAATGTCGGTAATAATTTCCCCATCACCAACGCATCTACCATAATAGTTTCCATGACTTAAAATGAATTATTTAAAACAATGAGGCAATAATGATTGGTTAATTAACCAGTTAATCTTTCAATTTTGGCCACCTTTGATACACCTGTGATAGAGATGCTACATAAACATGTGGACATCACAACCCTTACAAAAATGTACCATGGTTTTATCGTAGATAACTTACTTCTTTTATTTGATTTCTGAATGCTTGAGACAATAAAATCATAGCCATTGGTAAATGTCGAGCTACAATTGTAATTTATAAATCATACAATTTAATTAAAGTTTATTTGTTTACTTTTATATTTAATAGAATATCTATTTTGACCCCTTTAGTAGGTGCTTTTTTAAATTTTCTCCCAGAGTAGGTGCTTTTTTAAGTTTTCTCCCCTAACATTTGAAGGAGGGGCCACAAAAAAGGTAATTCTACTTAGGGCACCCATTTGGCCAGAGCCGGCCCTGAACTCAAACATGTCCAATCTGCACCAAACTTCACAAGTTTGATTAGAGTCCAGGGTCTCATTTATAAATGTTTTGTACATACAAAATGGGCATAGAAATATGTGTACTCAATTTTCCATGCACATATCGGGATTTATAAAAAATAAACTTAAACATAAATATGTACCGTACGGACATTCTAGACCATGAGTACAAACTCGTTTTCCTGAAGTGAGAAAAGTAATGAAGTAAATGACGATTTTAAACTCTGCTTTCATTTTGATATACACATTTACATTAAATATTCCATTCTCATTAATGGAGATAAGCACTGAAATTACTTAAAGTCATTACGCAGAAGTTAAACCAAAATTATATGAATTTAGACATAGGCCTATTTGTCCTGTGGCATGCAATGTTTTAAAGGGGTCCTATTATGCTCTTTTAAAAAGTACTGATTTTGTTTTGGGGGTGTACTAAAACATGCTCTCATGCTTGGTGGTTCGAAAAACGCATTGTTTTTCACATGATTTACATTATTACCATACCTTTCTCCCCAGCCTTACACAAACGACTTGATTAGTTCCGGGTTTGATGAAGGCCCACCTTCTGAAAAACGAAATGTGTAGTGATTGGTTAGCTGTCCCAGTGCATTGCGATTGGTTAACAGCTTAGACGGCGTCACTGCCCCACCCCTTACCAAAGCAGAAAGTTAGTCAACATCGCCATATCAATTCAGACCTCGAGAATATTGAACAAGAGGATTGTGCAGAACCTTTACACGCACGGATATTGCAAGACATATCAAATTGCTAGACACACAATCTTCCCCTGACTGGTATTTATAAAGCGATTTTTGCGCAGGTTCTGGTGTACACATGTTTTTATAAATCGGAAAACTTGTGTGCCTATATACACTTTTAGGATGAAATCTACAGAGAGTTTTATAAATGAGACACCTGGCCTGAAATCATCTACAGACCAAACTGTGGTTATAGTCATAGTGCCACCAGCTGGCAACAGGAAGTGTGGCAAAAATAAACAACTTTGACAAAGTCCTCTTATATTTTTGCACTGTTTTCGTAAAGCCACCAGGTGTTGGTGGCACAGCTGTGAGGGAACTATCACTGGTGCTTGAAGCTTTAATTTCATTTCAGATTTTGATTGTGTTTCATCTCCAAACCATCATTTCTTGTTGAGAATGGCACATAATTGAACTAGACTGAGAAGCAGTGTCTGTTTTACGGGAAGGAGTGTTTTTATATAATATTGCTGATGTATCTGTTGCAGACTGAATTTATGTCCAGATTGAATTTATCTCCATAATGAACAGTACTATGGTTCACAAAACCTAACCCTGAGTTGCACCCAACTTCAGATGATGGCTTTCACTCTATTAAAACAAACCAAACGTTATGGTCAATTGAAGATGGGTCTGTCCCAAAACCACAAGTGTGAAAGCAACATCACATTCTCACTCTTTCTCCTCAGGGTCATCCATTAGTTGAGGGCAGTGGTAAGTCACTGGTTTATTAGACTGTAAATCCTTCTCTCAGCCCTTTGTCAACCCCGGCATGTGTGAAACCCATCTCAGTTCTCGCAGTGAAGCACATAAACCACTTTTACTGATCTTTACCTACTGGTTTGCTCTTTATGTTTCCACTGATTTGGCATTACATCCATTTATCTTCAGAGCACTGTTCAGTCGAACATGTTATTACCACTTTTGATTGCAATTAATTGTATAGATGAAGATTTGCTCTGAAAAGCCCCAAATTAAGATATTGTTTCATAGAATTGACTAAATAAGTATCAAAAACAAATATAAGAACAAATAAGTCCAATAAAATCAGTCTGAGTTAGACTTACGGCCATTCATATGGGATGCATTTTTGTATCGTCACTATTTTTTCATTGTCGATTTTCCAACACATGATGAGATGGATATGTTTGGCTACTGCATAATCTTTCACCAAATTATAAGATCCAATGTTATTGCAGAAATATGAGATGGTAGAGTTGTCATCATTTCAGTTCTCCACACTAACATCTGTGTCTTCACTCAAGTCCCGATTAATTAGAGTCATAGCTGCCCTCACTGAGCCAAAGATTTCATTTCTCAAAGACATAACATTCAATGTCAATTACTCTGTCAATGTTAGCCAGCAAATACAGCTGCACTGAATGATCTGCAATCATCTGACTACAGACACATATCATCTCACACCAGCCAAGATATCGCTGACCAGACCAGCGGCTTTTGATTTTAAGGATAATTTCACTCCTGACCTTTCCGAAAATCTGTTATGACAACATATGATTAATATTTAGCCATGAAAGTTTGATTAAGAAACCTGTGACAAATTTGCTTCTTTGCCATCAGCATGAAAGGACACTTTAAAAGAGTTTCCACGAATGGAAAGTGTTCTGCTTTTTTAGATGTCAATGAACTCATGCTTTTCAAGGTTTGTAATAAGAACAGAGTGCTCATTTCAGGTATCAATGCCATTTCTACCTTAATCTTTTTATTTAAAATTATTAAAGATATTTACATTTAATATAGTAGTGCTGAATTTAATAAAACATTTATTAATACAAAATAAATATTGCACGATACCACATTAGTCGATATGTTTGTACAAATAATGTCTTGTATAATATAGACACTGTTATTTATCAGACAGTTTATTGTTGTTATTATTGTTATTATAAATGATTATTTTTTCAGAAACGTTTATGGTGTTGTTTAAATTTCAGTAAAATGTACTCAGAAAAAGTGTGTGAAGACAGCAAGTAGCACAGAATTAAATGTGATGTAGAAAAACTGAAATATGAATAAACTATAACTTTGAAAACCCCCATTTTTACAGTGAAGTTTGTTTGTTTGTTTATCTTAACTTTATCTTATAACTTATGTAATAGAGGCATGGTAATTAATACAATTACAATTTAAAAAAATACTTATAATAATAATGTTTAAAATTATTTGGTATTAGCAGGGACACATCTGTCAAATGAAGTGACTTAAGCATTTCCTGTTAATTAAATGAGCAATAAATTATTGGAACTCAAAGGGAACAGTTTCCTGAAAACGAGCCCTACACGTGATGTAAATCACTGCATGAAGGGACATGACTGTTATGATAGTGGGCAGTGGACGTCTTTAGAGTGTGAGTTTCTCCAGTCCCATGATTAGAAGGACAGAAACACAGACAGAGAGGCTTCATCGCTCTTGCTGGTTCTGACAGACAAAAAGCAGCACCTGAATCCAGTTTAATGGTGGAAATAGACGCACAGGCTCCCCGCAGCCAAACCCCTTTATCACTCACCTCTGAGTCACAGACACAAGACAGATGCAGCGCAGCAGATCAGGGAGGACAATGCCGGCAGCTTTTAGTGTTCGTGTGAGTGCACTGCAGTCACAGGGTCACGCAGGGAGCAGAAGAACGCAGATTTCTCCTAACAGAATGAATGCCTGGCACAGGGAGAGGTGATGGAGCTGTGCTCGGCAGAGATGTCAAACTAGGAAGGACAGACCTTTATCTGACCCTTCACACATAGATTTCAAAATCCATCTTCCTTTGAACCACGTCAACTGATGTTCAGGATCTGAAAGATTTATCTCTCCATCATGATTAGAAAACCTCACTGTGCAAAGATTTTTGGGAAGTAAAATATATTTTGTGATGTTCTTATTCTAGAAAGCATTTAATGGAACAAAAATAACATGCACTCCTGCAAACAAGGATTTTTTTTGTTAGATTTTTCTATCAAGTAAAAAATAAATTCCATTTTTGAATTAAAATTAAGAAGTACGTTTTTGTAATACACTAGTGTATTGATGATGTGACAACAGACATGGAAAGAATCAAAGTCACAGAACTTTTTTGAATGTATGGGGTCTTTTAAATATTCAGTCAAGCTGTCTAAATGAATGCCATTATAGATGAGGATGCAAGGATACATGTACTTCCTGTTATCAATCTGTGCTTTGTTCATTCCCACTCCCAGATAGATTTGAGGTCAAAGGTCAAACCATGTAATGACAGGAAGAGAGATATGTTGAGACTGTGAGAACGGATGAGGGTGCCGTAAATGCATCTGCTGTGTCACTGTCTGTCTGTAATCCCTAACTATGTATTTATCTCTATGCAAATGTGTACTGTACTATTTATATTCACAACCTTTCAGAAGTGTGGGGTCAGTAAGATTTTTGAAAAGAAAGTATTACTGTTGTTCAGCAAGGACATTGAAAAAAGTGACAGTAAAGATGCTTATAATAAGATTTCTATTTCAAATAAATTATGTTCTTTTGAACTTTCTATTCATCAAAGAATCTTGAAAAAATTATATCACAGTTTCTGAAAAAATATAAAGCAGCACAGCACTGGTAATCAGAAATGTTTTTAGCAGTAAATCAGCATATTTGTATGATTTCTGAAGGATCATGTGACACTGAAGACTGGAGAAATGATGCTGAGAATTCAGCTTTAAATGTAAAATATAAATTACATCTTAAAATTTATTAACATAGAAAACAAATTTAAAAATACTATTACTGTTTTTACTGTATTTTTTATCAAATACAGAATATACAACCCTGTTGAGTATAAGATATTTATTTAAAATACAAGGAAAGCTCACTGAGCCCATTAATATTTACACTCAGAGAACACTTTATTAGGTGCACCAGTTCAACTGCTCATTAACACAAATATCTAATCAGCCAATCACATGGCAGAAATTCAAAGTATTTAGGCATGTAGACATGGTCAAGATGATCTGTTGAAATTCAAACCAAGTATCAGAATTGGGAAGAAATGAGATTTATGTGGTTTTGGTATGGTTGCTGGTGACAGAGGGCTGAGGATTTTCATACTCAATCATCTCAAGAGTTTACAGAGATTGGTCCAAAAAAAGAAAAAAGGTTACACTTTATTTCGATAGTCTACTTTAGACATTTTACTGACTATAAGTGACTTTCCAACTACATGTCAACTAATTCTTATTCATTTGCAACTACATGTCTAAACTCTCAGTAGGGTAGGTTTAGAGTTAGAAGAATAAGTTGACATATACTTGCACAGTTTCTAATACTCAGTATGTTGTGGACCCATCAAAATAAAGTGTTAGAAGATATTAAGCAGACAGTCTACTAATACTCTAATGACTGCTAGTTGACATGTAGTTGCAAAGTTACTTACTGTTAGTAGAATATTGAAAGTGGACTATCAAAATAAAGTGTTACCAAATAAAATATCCCACGGTAGTTAAGGGGGTAAAAATGCCTAGAAAATGGTCAGAGGAGAATGGTGAGACTGGTTCAAGCTGGTAATAACTTGTTACAAACAAAGTTTGCAGAAGCGCATCTCTGAACACAGTGAAACTTGAAGCAGAAGACACACCGGGTGCCGCTCCTGTCAGCGAAGAACAGGACACTGAGTGTACAAATCACACGATTTACCAAAAGTGGACAAGAGAAGATTGGAAAAGGGTTACCAGGTCTGATTCTCAATTTCTGTTGCAACATTCGGATGGTAGGGTGAATTTTAATTCAGTACTGTGACTGGAACATTGTCACTTTCATCTCAACATGTGAATCTTTCTCAGAGCCTGACAACAAAACTGTTGTGCTAAATGAATAGATGGTTCTGATGTGAATTTGGTATGACTTCTTACTGTGAACAGGCCTTAAAACATCAAAGCCAGTTGACAGTTCAACACACTCCACACCTGAAGCCCGAACAACGGTGCTGTTAATTTCAACTCTTCCAAGCTTTAAAAGCATTCATTTATTAATTTATTACTCCTTTGATGTGTCCATGAAACGTGATGTTCACTGTAAATAAACAGATGTGAATACTTTAGTCATCTATCAGCTCTCTCAGTCCTCACACATTTATAGTTTTAATAAGGCTGCGCATGGATAGTCTGACTGCGGTAAACTGCCTACATAAACACAAAAGCACTTTTATGAAGTCTTAAAATATGCATGGCATAGATATTGCATCATTGAGAGGGATCAGACAGATATTAAAACCTCCATGAGCAGAGGTGTGTGTGTGTGTGTGTGTGTGTGTGTGTGCGTGTGTGTGTGTGTGTGTGTGGTACAAACACCAAATGTTTGTAGTCATATACAAAACCACATTTACATATGGTTTTAATAAAATGTAAGAATATTTTTATTTAACAAAATGCTATTTTATTGACAAAAAACTGGAGTGACAGAAATGGACAAACGGTAAAACTTTTATATCCTCTAACTTTAATGAAACTGTGAAACTAATGAAACTTTAATTTAACTTTAATTTTATTCTGTCCTTTTAAATGCTTGACAGTCCTTGGTGGACAAATATGCTTTCTTTTTATGAAAAAAGAGCAGCATGAAACACATGTCTCTGTGTAAAATGACAAATGGGTCATTTTATGGAAACCTTCCTATACACTAGTATTTTTTGTAGTTTTTATTTTATTTTAACTGATAGATATCACTATACTTTTCCCTACTGATTAATCACAGTGCATTAAAAGTAATTATTTTGTATTACACAATTTTGGAAATATTTATTTCCATTAGCCTGAAAAAATACATGTGATGGAAGCAAAATAGCCCAAACATCAAAAAAGGTACAGTCATGGCCAAAAATATTTGCACCTTTGGTAAATACGATCAAAGAAGGCTGTGAAAATTAATCTGCATTGTTAATCTAACAAACAAAAATATAGGAGGATAAGAATTTAAAATAAGGGGAAATGTTATTATGAAATAAATGTTTTTCTCTCATACACATTGGCCACAATTAACGGCACCCCTTTATTCAATACTTTTTGAAACCTCCATTTGCCAGTTTAACAGCTCTGAATGTTCTCCTATAATGCCTGATGAGGTTAACGAACACCTGACACGAGATCAGAGACCATTCCTTCATCCAGAATCACTCCAGATCTTCAGATTCACAGCTTCTTCTCTTCAGTTCACCTCACTCATCTTCTACAGGGTTCAGATCAGAGAACACCTGACACGAGATCAGAGACCATTCCTTCATCCAGAATCACTCCAGATCCTTCAGATTCACAGCTTCTTCTCTTCAGTTCACCTCACTCATCTTCTACAGGGTTCAGGTCAGAGAACACCTGACACGAGATCAGAGACATTCCTTCATCCAGAATCACTCCAGATCTTCAGATTCACAGCTTCTTCTCTTCAGTTCACCTCACTCATCTTCTACAGGGTTCAGGTCAGAGAACACCTGACACGAGATCAGAGACCATTCCTTCATCCAGAATCACTCCAGATCTTCAGATTCACAGCTTCTTCTCTTCAGTTCACCTCACTCATCTTCTACAGGGTTCAGGTCAGAGAACACCTGACACGAGATCAGAGACCATTCCTTCATCCAGAATCACTCCAGATCTTCAGATTCACAGCTTCTTCTCTTCAGTTCACCTCACTCATCTTCTACAGGGTTCAGGTCAGAGAACACCTGACACGAGATCAGAGACCATTCCTTCATCCAGAATCACTCCAGCTCTTCAGATTCACAGCTTCTTCTCTTCAGTTCACCTCACTCATCTTCTACAGGGTTCAGGTCAGAGAACACCTGACACGAGATCAGAGACCATTCCTTCATCCAGAATCACTCCAGATCTTCAGATTCACAGCTTCTTCTCTTCAGTTCACCTCACTCATCTTCTACAGGGTTTAGGTCAGAGAACACCTGACACGAGATCAGAGACCATTCCTTCATCCAGAATCACTCCAGATCTTCAGATTCACAGCTTCTTCTCTTCAGTTCACCTCACTCATCTTCTACAGGGTTCAGGTCAGAGAACACCTGACACGAGATCAGAGACCATTCCTTCATCCAGAATCACTCCAGCTCTTCAGATTCACAGCTTCTTCTCTTCAGTTCACCTCACTCATCTTCTACAGGGTTCAGGTCAGAGGACTGGTATGGCCAGCAAAAGCTTGGTTTTGTGCTAAGAGACCCATTTTTGTGTTGTTTTTGAGGTTTATGTTTGGATTACTGAACAGTTGGAAGATCCACACATGGCACATTATAATATTTCTAACAGAGTCAGTCACTGATTTTTTTATCTGTTGATATTTGATACTATCCATGATGCCATGTGTCTAAACAAGATATCCAGGACCTCCAGCAGACATAAGGCCCACAACACAAAAAATACAGCAGCATATTTCATTGTATACATGGGGTACTTTTTTACCAAACCAAACCAATCTTGAGTGTTTTCTGCTAAAAATGTTTTCATCAGTTTCACCTGACCATAGAAGCCAGTCCCATTTGAAGTTCCAGTCGTGTCTGATAACTGAATATGCTGGAGTTTGCTTTTGGATGAGCTAGGATAATTTATCCCCCAGCTTAACATACTAGTCATTTAGCAGCTTAACATAGCCAGGTTGTTTATTGCTTCCCTTTACAGACGGACAGCACAATAGAGCATCTCTGTAGAGCTCCTGTGAGGTTCCTCAGGTTTCTCTTGCTGTCCGCTGCTGGAGTCTGTCTGTCAGGCTCATTGGTATGTGTGCTCTCGCTGTGTACATCATTTTCAGCTTCATTAATGGTCACTTGTTCTCTGTGAATTAAATTAGCGCTGCAGGCCGGGCCGAACAGCAGGGGGGAGACAGAGGGTCAATAAACACACACACACACACGAGACCCCCTGATGCTCAATATATGCAGCTGTATGTGTCCCTCCCAAACACCACCATGCTTTTGTGTCTCACTGTCTTCCATTTCTTCTGTCTAGAGAGAGGGGGCTCATGGGAATCTGTGATTAGTGTGAATCATCAGAGACTCCCTCTTTACGTACCTTGTTTCAGTATTGAATTATTGAAGATTTGCATGTCGTTGTTGGCAGTTCCCATGGATTTCAATGCTATTTGAGCAATACAGAATCTGTGTCTTTTGTGCGAGTTAGATTAATAAAGAGCATGTTTGCAGAAAAACACATGTTCCAGTGTATTCAAATATATACACTATATTGCCAAAGGTATTGTGGCACCCCCTTCTAAGGAAAGGTTTGACTACTTTAGTCATTTCCATGATTACAATCTTAATGTTTAAGCGTATAATGATATTCTAGGGAATTGTGTGCTTCTAATTTTATCGCAACAGTTTGGACAGAACCCTTTTCTATCCTAACATGGCAGTGTCTCTGTGTATAAGATAAGGATCAAAGAGAAATGATGATTCAGTCAGTGTGGAAGAACTTGACTGGTCTGCAGAAAGACAAGTCCTAATCTCAGCTGAACACATCTGGTGTGACTTTAAATGCAGACCTTGAGCCAAAAACTCATCACCAAACACAAATGACTTGTACATATGGGTACAGTAATTTCATACACTTTAAAACTGTTGCAACAGAGGTGGAAATACAATTTTTAAGTACATGGATTTATTTGTTGCCACAGTTTAGAAGTGCCTTTTTCTCTTCTAAAGAAGGGTCCCAGTACGTTTGTCCATATAATTAATGTACAAGTCATCTGTGTTTGGTGATGAGTTTTTGGCTCAAGGTCTGCATTTAAAGTCTAAATCCTAAGTAACACTACACTCCTAAGTATCCTTCCAATTATTATATGAGGACCCACTGCCTTCCTTGTATTAACCATTGTAAAGGTCCTACAATTTTTTTTACCTTTTCCCCTACATTCATTTGCTGCAAATCCCGCTCAGTTCCCCAAACAGCCTCTGTTTCTGGGCCCTCTTCCATTACATGGACCTGGACAACCATCCCTCCCCCTGGTCCACCTACTTTCCACCTTCCACCTGAAATTTAGTATTTTCTGGTGGAGCATCTGGAATTCGCTCCTTAGAGGAGGGGTAATGTCACAGTGTCTAGTTGCTGTGCTCTGGACTGGCCACTTGATGTCCCTTTCACCATTCACTGCTTAATGTCACAGACTCTATTTCCCATGATCCTTGTCCTGTCTTTCTATTCTTTCTGATAATCAACAGATGTAGGTCATTAACTAAGGTCGTCACTATTTGTAACATGTTCACTTAGTCTTTTGTTGCTGCAGTATGGGAGCTGTTACGTTGTGTTTCTGTTACTCTGTCTTTATGGATTACTTTTTGTCAATATTTTTGCCTGTTGCTTTGTGTTTGGATTATTGTTTGAACCACAATTAAGCTGCACTTGGATCTTCATTGTTTTCCTGGAGTCAATCCGTGACACCCTGAAGTTCGCCTGTGGATGAATATAGACCAGGGATCACCAAGTTCAGTTCTGGAGGACCGGTGTCCTGCAGGGTTTAACTCCAACCCTAATCAAACACACCTGAAGCAGCTAATCAAGGTCTTACTAGGTATACTTCAAACTTCCAGGCAGGTGTGTTGAGGTAAGTTGGAGCTAAACTTTGCAGGACACCGGCCCTTCAGGATCAAGTTAGATGACCCCTGATATAGACGATAGTAATAAATAATTGTCCAAACTCCTTAGGGAGGTAAAAGGGTCTAAATGACAAGGATAGAAGTTCAATGTCTTCAGAACAGTAAGACTCACGCAATGTGTAGTTCTTGCACCATCTCTCATTTATGTAGACATTATGTTTCTGTAAAACACAGTAAACAATATACTGAGTCTCTATACTCAGTGAAATATCTCACAGCCAACTGAAGTTCTGGTAGTTGCTTGGAAAGAGACCATATATTGGCAAGTATCACTGTCGGTAGATACTTTATTGGCAGTTTTTTACCACAGGCCTGGGCCTTCCGCCTCACCCCGGCATGCCGACCTCTCCTCTATCGCCTTTTTGTTGTAATCCCACTCGTACACTCTCTTGGTAATTCCAGTGAAATTTGATCACCATGTTGTCTCAACTGCCAAAGTTGCTCCCAGCTATAGCGAAAAACACCAGCAACGGGACCGATTGGCTCAGCTGTAGCGGCATGCTCTCCTGTTGTTGTTGTTAAGATCTGCGTTGTGGCTGGTAACAGCAAATAAGCAGTGAACTTTAGCCCATACAAAAGCACTACAAGACACATCTTTGAAGGCTCCAATAGGTTTCAAATACCAAATAAATAAGACAAAACAAACAAACACAGACACTCATCTCTGCAGTGCCGGAAGAGGTTTCACATTTAATTACATATACTCACTCATGTTACATAATGACGTATATTGTCTTTGAAATATTGCTGAATGTACTGACAAGCATTTATGGTAAACTAAAATATACTTTATTGTAATTTCTATTAAAATTTGTAAGTCATGTATTTGTAATTATACTTTAGTAATGATGAAGTAGCAACTAAGTACTTTTAAAATATATAAATTTTAATGTAATATCAAATAACACACTACAGTAAAAATTATAATCAAGTACTTTACATGTGATTTAGTATTTAAGTCAACACAGTAAAATAAGTGAACTTCTTGAAAGTATGACAAGATTAGTAAAACATAATTGTTTAAATGTACTTTAAAGTAAAATGTTTAATATGACTTTATTACAAAGTGCACTTTTTAAGAGCACACTCACTATTTCTGAAAGACTCGTGGATACTCGTGTTTTGTGTATTTGTTTTCAAGCAACTAGAATATATAAATCAAAAATTTCAAAATTCTAATTCAAAATGGTATTTTGGCATGACAGTACAATACTGCCAAATATTAGAATGTATAAAATCACAAAATAACAAGCAATAATAAAAGATCCATCCCTTCAAACAGTATAATTTCATAATGCAGCATGACTGGAAATAACATTTTCAAAGTTCTCCAGAAAGCAGTGGTAGTGTGTGTGAAGGCTGAATGAGTGTGTGTAATGTGAATCTTTAGTTAGCCACTGGCTCATCTGTCCTTCTCTCTAATGTGAGATTTAATTCGATTTATAAAGGGTCAGAATTATACAGTCAGAGAGCAGCAATGGACAAACCAGAGACATAAACGTCATAGTTCACAATTTCACACTTACATCTACTAGCACGATAAACGTAATGCGTATTTGGCGTGTATGGTAATACGTTGTAGGCGTGCTGTCCTGGGAGAGGGCTCCTAGCCGGGAATGGCCCGAACCCAGTGAACCCCCAAAAACAATATAATGTAGGACAGCCGCCAGACTAAGATTCCCCCCCAAATACGCGTTTGAGATCTGGCGGGAGCTAGTTCCGAGGAGTAACTTGTGTGGCAGGCCGGGGGTCTCGTGCTCTGAGGAGTGGTTTGGCATGCATGAGTGGGCCCCACCGACCGCCGGAGTAAACTTCGTGGTTTTGGGGCGACGGTCGGGCGGGCTCAACCGAGGCCCAGCGATGGCTCACCGCATTGGGACGGGTGAGCCCTGCCCGCTGATGGAGGAGCAGCGTGGTTGGAGCCCTGTCCAGGAGGACCCGAGTTGCCTGCAGTGGGATAGTTCACGGAGTCGGCGTGCCAGCCCTACTGGCCATCAGCCCCTGCTAATCAGAGGACAGAGGCGATATCTGGCCGAGAGGACCCATGAAGCCTCCGATAGGGCACAATACCCCTCCGACGGACGGATGGGTCCCTATCGGCTAGGCAGATAAAAGAGTTTGGGACGCCCGACAAGGAGGCTCTCACAACATCCGACGGGAGATCGAGACTCACGGCATCGAATGGATGAGCGTCGCATGCGGACGGCAAGCATAGGAGCCCACCGGGAGTCCACACGACTTAAAATAATTACTCCACAAGTAATGTGCAGTTTTACGTTTCAACCACAGTTGGTGATAGGGAGGCCAATGTTCTGTAGTGCAGCTATGTTCCCCTCGAGCTGCGTCGAGACGCTACGGGGAACGCCATCAGCGATGTCCAGCTCTGAATCATATGTGTAATCAGTCAAAATTGACGGCCAGACGTCAGGTGCGGGTGACGTCATGACCAGGATGCTTAAAAGCACGTGATGTGCAGCCGGCGCCAGCTTTTTGTCATCCAGCAAAGCTCTTTGTGTGTGTCAGTCGATTGTGTTCTGTGAGTCTGTTACTATCAAGATAGGAAATAAGAAAGTTTGTTCTTAAAAAGAAAGGCAAAGAAAGACTAGAAGCAGACATGTCGAAGGCATCTTATAAGTCTAAGAGGGGCGAAAGTAGTTCACAGTACAGAAAGTTTGTTACTCCCTGCCCTCGCTTTATCACGAGCGGGGATCAGTCTGTGCGTGGTCTGCTTGGAGGTGAAGCACGCAGAGTCGGCTCTTGAGGGAGCCGGCTGCCCGCATTGTGAGCGGCTTCCACTGCGTACGCTTCGCTCCCGGAGAACTCTCCTTGACGAGGGAGTTTTTGCTTTCGCTCCTCACGGTGCTGTCCCCGCCTCCGACCTGAGGGTCGTGCTTCAGTCTAGGAAGTCCTCGATGAAGCGGTCCTGACATTTATGCAGGACTGTTGAGGGCGGCCCCTGCTGGGGAAGAGCGGGGTACACCACATTACACGGTGTCCGTCTCTCCTCAGCGCCCTCTGGAGATCGTTCTGCCAACCCTGCCAGAGTTCCAGGGCGCAGCGGTCTCCCGCGAGTGCCTCTCTCAGTTCTTTCCTCCCGGAAACGTAGTGGAGCTGAGAGCCTCGCCACGCCTTCGGGGATCTCCCGAGCAGCTACGTCGGTTGTTTCCTGCCGGTCCTCCGTGTCAGGGCATCGACCTAGCAGCTCCAAACACACCAGAGGCCAGTCTCGAGAGACTCCCTTAGTAGATTGTTTAACAGCGTGGAAACTACTGCCAAATGTATCTCGTTGGGTCCTGCAGACTGTAGAGAAAGGCTATCGTATTCAGTTCGGTGCTCCGCCGCCACCTTTCAAAGGGTTATTTCTCACGTGCGTGAATCCCGAGCAGGCTCTGGTATTAGAACAGGAGGTCAGCTCTCTCCTGAGGAAGGAGGCCATCGAGGTGGCCCCTCCTCTCGACAGAGAGTCCGGGTTCTACAGCTGGTACTTCGTTGTTCCAAAGAAGGATGGGGGGCTACGTCCAATTTTAGATCTGCGGCTACTGAACCGCTCAGTCAGGCGCCTGAAGTTCAGAATGCTTACTGTAAAACAGGTCGTGTCTCAGATCAGATCCGAGGACTGGTTCATCACGATAGATCTAAAAGACGCTTATTTCCACGTATCCATCCTTCCCAGTCACAGGAAGTTCCTGAGGTTCGCTTTCAGGGGCAAAGCTTACCAATATCGGGTTCTTCCCTTCGGCCTAACACTCTCACCCCGAACTTTCACGAAGTGCGTGGATGCTGCCCTAGCTCCACTGCGACTCCAGGGCATCCGCATACTCAACTACATCGACGATTGGTTGATTTTTGCTCATTCAGAACAGATGGCGGTTCGACATCGAGATGTCGTTCTCGCTCAGATGAAAGAGTTGGGGTTAAGACTAAATGCAAAGAAAAGTGTGCTGTCTTGATCATGCGGCGATGCCTACGTGCCTTGGACATGTGGAGGGAACCTTGGTTCTTGTCCCAGGGCCCGGTCCTGGGAGCTCCTTGCCGCCGCGTAACGCTAGCGACGGATGCATCCCTGACCGGTTGGGGGGCGGTCATGAGTGGCCACCCTGCCCGCGGTCTGTGGAGTGGTCACCATCTCACATGGCACATCAACTGCCTGGAGATGCTGGCCATGTTTCGAGCACTGAAACATTTTCTTCCGGACCTAAGAAATCACAATGTGCTAGTACGCACCGACAACACAGCTGTGGTTTCTTATATCAACCACCAGGGAGGTCTGCGCTCGCGCCCCTTATACAAGCTGGCGCACCAGATCCTTGTGTTGTCCCAGGACAAGTTCCTCTCGCTGAGAGCAGTCTATATTCCTGGGCATCTCAATGTAGGAGCAGACATCCTGTCGAGGCAGGGGCCGAGGCCCGGGGAATGGATGCTTCACCCCGAGGTGGTGAAGCAGATTTGGAGAGTTTTTGGCCAGGCACAGGTGGATCTGTTTGAGACTCATCAGACATCGCACTGTCCCCTCTGGTACTCTTTGACTCATCCAGCTCCGCTCGGGCTGGATGCTATGGTACAGACGTGGCCGAGGCTTCGTCTGTACGCCTTTCCCCCGATCCTTCTGCTCCTGGGAGTTCTAGAGAGAGTGCGCCGGGACGGGGTCCGGCTGTTGCTAGTAGCCCCGTTCTGGCCGGGCCAAGTATGGTTCTCGGACCTGATTTCTTTCCTCGACAGCTCTCCGTGGGAGATTCCAGTCAGGAGGGATCTCCTCTCGCAAGCGGAGGGTATGATCTTTCACCCCCGCCCGGAGTTATGGAAGCTGTGGGTGTGGCCCCTGAGGGTCTCTCAACCGAGGTTGTTGAGACCATTCTCCAATCTAGAGCTCCCTCAACGAGGAAACTGTATAGCCTCAAGTGGAGACTCTTCACTTCTTGGTGTGGAGACCACCAGCTCGACCCAGTTAACTGCCCGGTTGGTACAGTACTGGAGTTTCTGCAGGCTCGGTTCTCCGCAGGGTTATCCCACTCCACCCTGAGGGTTTACGTGGCAGCTATAGCATCCTACCACGCCCCTATGGGTGGACAGTCAGTGGGCAAAGACCCCCTGATTACACGTTTCCTCCGCGGTGTGATGAGGCTCAGGCCTAGAGTACGGTCCAGGGTCCCTCCTTGGGATCTCGCTGTGGTGCTAGAGGCTCTCTGCAAACCTCCGTTTGAACCCATCGAGGAGGTATCAGAGCGTCTTCTTACTTTGAAGATGGTGCTACTTTTAGCCATATCTTCTCTGAAGAGAGTTGGGGATCTGCAGGCCCTCTCGATGGCCCCTTCCTCTATAGACTTTGCGCCCGGTCTGGCGAAAGCTTTTTTGTACCCTCGTGTGGGGTACGTCCCTAAGGTCCCCTCCTCGGTACCACGGCCTGTTGTACTCCAGGCTTTTTGTCCTCCTCCCTTCAGGGAGCCAGACCAGGAAAAACTTAATTGTATGTGTCCAGTGCGAGCACTGGACGCATACGTCCACAGAACTGCCCTGTGGAGAAAGACGACCAACTGCTGGTATGCTAGGGTCCTCCTAAAAAGGGTCTTCCAGCTGCTAAGCAGACCCTTAGTCGGTGGATAGTGGATGCCATCATAGTTGCCTATGAGTCCTCTGATCTCCCCTCACCTTTGGGGGTCAAGGCTCATTCAACCAGAGGTATGGCGGCTTCCAAGGCCTTTCTCGCAGGTGTTCCTATTCAGGACATTCAGGTTCGCCCCTAACCTTTGTCAGATTCTATGACCTAGATCTGCAAGCCACTCCTGGCTCTTCTGTTCTCTTGCCGTAGCTGTGCATTCCACACACTAAGCAGGGATTTGCAATTCTGGCGGCGTGGACATCTTGTTCCCCGTAGCGTCTCGACGCAGCTCGATGTTCCCGGAGGGGAATGTCCCAGGTTACATATGTAACCCTGGTTCCCCGAGGGAATGAGACGCTGCGTCACAGAGCCATACTTCCGGCATCCCTACTAGAGCTATGCTTCAGTCCTGGAAGCTCACGCCAACTGCACATCACGTGCTTTTAAGCATCCTGGTCATGACATCACCCGCACCTGACGTCTGGCCGTCAATTTTGACTGATTACACATATGATTCAGAGCTGGACATCGCTGATGGCGTTCCCCGTAGCGTATCGACGCAGCGTCTCGTTCCCTCGGGGAACCAGGGTTACATACGTAACCTGGGACGTTTTCTTTTATTTCTGTGATAATATGAAGTCATCGTGATTAATTAGCTTTATGTAAAAAACAATAAAGTCAAAGCATTTGTATAAATAGTTAAAATGTGTGTGTTTAAGAAAGAAAGACAGAAGATAACCGTCTGTGCAGATACAACAACAGCCTTTGATATCCATTGCTGGATATCAAAACACAAAGAAGAAATAATATTGTATCATAATGTGAGAACGTCTCATTACGAGACTGCAGGAGCAACTATGGCCACACACACACATATTCCCATCACATCCAGCCCAGCTCTCAACAAATGGAAATACTTTCACAATTCACTGCAGCGTTGTGAAAAATGATATTGAAGTTTGAAGTTTTATTTCAGGCGCAGATGCCAAAGTAAAGAGTGAGAGTGTTTGGGTTAAAGAGTTGAGCCAAAGCTGAGGGTCAGTGTGACTACAGTCTTCACCCAAACACTGGAGCCCAAACACTGATCATATAGCCGAGGAGTGAGATCATGAACATACACTGATCCTTGACTCTTGAACACATGCTTAACTGACCCTTACAGCACAGTATGCCTTCTGTTTGCGCATTTGTGTTGTTTGTTGTCAGTGCAAACTCATCACCATTTTAGGCTGGTGTAGGTGGTTATCAAGCCAATGTGATTTCTTGGCTGTTATAAGTGGTTGCCAGGGTGTTAAGTTTGATAGTGTTTAAAATATTGCTATGCATCTGTTAAGGTGTTATAAGTGTTTTTAATTTGTTGCTCCATGTGGTTGCTAAGGTTCTGAGTGTTTTAAGTGGTTTGGTTTGTGGTTTCTAGCAGCTTGATCTGGGTGATTGCTAGAGGACAACTGTAGGTACACTTTCAGAAAAATAGGTACAAAAGATGCCACTGGGGCGGTACTCTTTTGTACTTTATCTACTCATAAAATGGGGTATATTAGATAGATAATGACCCCATGATTCACTCACCCTCAAGGCATCCTAGGAGTATATGAATTTCTTCTTCCAGACGAATACAATCAGAGTTATATTAAATATTGGCCTTGCTCTTCCAAGCTTTTCAATGGAATTGAATGGCTGTTGATATTTTGAAGCAAAATAAAGAGTTCCATCATAAAAATAACTCCACATGGATCCAGGGGCTGAATAAAGGCCTTCTGAAGTGAATCGATGCGTTTGTGTGACAATAATATCCATATTTAAAACTTTATAAACTGTATTCTCTAGCTTCTGCTAACTGTTGTACACACGCTCACAAGAGAGTGGTGTTCCAGCGGATGAAGTAGGATGTAGGTGTAGCATCAGCTCCCATTTACTGCTATAATAAAACTTGGAAGAGTCAGGATATATATTTGTTTAATTTAACTCTGATTGTATTCGTCTGAAAGAAGATAATTATATACACCTAGGGGAATAAATAATGAAGTAATTTTCATGTTGGAGTGAACTATCCCTTTAAAGATACATACTAGTATTTTAAAAGGTTACACTTTATATTGATAGTACACTTTAGATATTCTACTAACTATAACTTTGCAACTACATGTAAACTAATTCTCATTAATTTGAAACTATGTCTACTAACTCTCAGAGTAGACTGTTGGGTTAGGTTTAGGGTTAGTTGAATAAGTTGACATATACTTGCAAATGTTATTTTTTGTTGTATGTTGTGGACCCATTGAAATAAAGTGTTAGAAGATATTAAGCAGACAGTCTACTAATACTCTAATGACTGCTAGTTGACATGTACCTGCAGTTGCAAAGTTACTTACTGTTAGTAGAATGTCTAAAGTGGACAATCAAAATAAAGTGACCCTTTAAAAGTACATATTAGTACCTCAATGGTACATATGTGTACCATTTAAAAACGATTTTGTACCTTTTTTCTGAGTGTGTAGTTTCTAGGTGTGTTACTATGCAGATTCCAGGGTGTTTCAGGCAGTTGCTAGGACATTACGTGTTTTAAGTGTGTTTCAAGGGTATTTCTATACAGTTCATTTGGTGTTATGAGTGTTTTGAAAGTGTTAATGTGCATTTGATAATGTGTTCTTGGTCTTTACTTGGAGACAGCTTGTGCTTACTAGGAGTGTATATATAGTGTGTCACCATGCAGTTGTTAGGGTGTTATGGGTCGTTGCTAAGTACGAGCTAATGTACCGCCCGTCCAGGCCCCTGCCAAACCTGGCGGCAAGCGGAAAAACAAGAGGCCCTGAGATGGGCGACCCGGAGATGGAGAAGGATGTTCATTGGGAGATGGTTCTTTTTAATCTTTCGTTTCATTTTCCACCAAAACCTCAACAAAAGAGCAATTTCTTCTATCCCTGGGTCCCCAGAGGGGACGGGAAGTTGTGGACGAGCCAGACTCAATTCACACTTACCCTCTTCTCTTGCCAGTGAGCAGCTGTGGATGGTTCAAGTGTGTGATCAATCGTACTACTCACGCACCCTCTGCCCGAATGCAGGAAAGTGTTACACACATGCTGACCCCACTTCGGACCGGTAACGAGACGCCCGGGCCAGGTCCCTGCATTCCCCATCACTGCCTCACTGCAGGTAAATTGGTGGTTCCATTGGTTATTGCAGAGATCGTAGTCCCCTAAGAGAACGGGGCATTCGCATTCTCAATTACCTTGACGAATGGCTCATTCTAACTCAGTCTCAGGATCAGTTGTGTGAACACAGGGACTTGGTGCTCTCGCACCTCAGCCAGTTAGACTTTCGGGTCAACTGGGAAAAGAGCAAACTCTCCCCGATGCAGAGGATCTCTTTTCTCGGTATGGAGTTGGATTCGGTTGAACAGACAGCACGCCTCACGCAGGAACGTGCTCAGTCGGTGATGAACTGCTTGAATACGTTCAAGAGCAGGATGGCGGTCACATTTAAACAGTTTCAGAGGCTCCTGGGGCATATGGCAGCTGCAGTGGCAGTCACGCCGATGGAACTGCTTCATATGAGACCGCTTCAACACTGGCTCCATGGCCGAGTCTCGAGGTGGGTGTGGCAACAATGCACTCACTGGCACATCAATTGCCTAGAGTTGCTGGCAGTATGCCTGGCCTTGAACCATCTCAAGAGGCGCTTATGAGGCAAGCACGTGCTGGTCCGCATGGACAACACTGCGACCGTTGCGTACATCAACCGACACGGTGGTATACACTCCCATCGCATGTTGCAACTCGCCCGCCACCTCCTCCTCTGGGATCAGAAGTATCTGAGATCATTTCGTGCCATTCACGTCAAATGGTGCTCCTCTCACTGAGAAGACCCCCGCAAATGTCCGATCAGAGTTGTGCTGTCCTTTCTGCAGCAGGGGTTGTAGCAAATGCTCTCTCCCTCCTCCCTTAAAGTCTATGTGGCTGTGATTGCTGCCAACGTGGAAGAGAAGTCAGTGGGGAAGCATGACCTGGTCATCAGGTTCCTTATGGAGGGGACCCTCTTGGGACCTTTCTCTAGTGCTCTGAGCCTTTGCAGACAGTTGAGCTGAAGTTCCTTTCAATGAAGACTCTGCTCCTGCATGCATTGTCCTCCGTCATGTGGGTAGGGGACCTAAATGCATTTTCGGTCGACAATTTGTGCCTAGAGTTTGGTCCGGCTATATGCCCAAGATTCCCACTACTCCCTTCAGGGATCAGGTGGTGAGCCTGCAAGCACTGCCCCCTGAGGAGGCAGATCCAGCCCTAGCTTTGCTTTATCGCGTCCGAGCATTGAGATGCTACCTTGACAGGACGCAAAGCTTCAGGACCTCAGACCAGCTCTTTGTCTGTCACGGAGGCCAGCAGAAGGGGAATGCCATCTCTAAGCAGAGGATGGCCCTCTGGATAGTGGATGCCATTACCCTGTCTTATCAGGCACATGGTGTGCCCTGCCAATTCAGGTTAAGAGCTCACTCTACTAGAAGTGTTTCATCCTCCTGGGCGCTGGCTTTTGGCGCCTCGCTGGCAGATATTTGTAGAGCTGCGGGCTGGGTGGCCCCCAACATGTTCGGTAGATTCTATAGCCTTCGTGTGTAGCCAGTTTATTCTTGTGTTCTCACCTCAAATGTGTAGAAGAACTGAGAGGCTCCGGCTTCGGGTCGGCTTGCTAGTACCGCTTCAGAGAGTCCTTGCTGTAGACGCTGTCGATCTGCTCCATCCCCTCGGCAGCCAGACGTGGTGGAGCATCAGGTGCCAGGCCCTCATTCGATGAATCCGTGAGAACTAGAAGAAGGCTGGGTTCCATATGTAGAGACCTAAATGGATCCCATATGTGTAAATTCCACGGTATAACCCCTGAGTCGTGTTCCAAGGCAAAACCTTTGCCATTTTCCAAGAGGGTTACAATCACCCACTAATCTTCCACAATCAGTTACTAATCTTCCATATGCACCTAAACGGTTGTTACCTGAAGGAGGGAAAGGAGACTTCACGTCACGTTGCCACGGCTTCTGTACCACCGCTGAGCGGCCAGTTTGCGTGCTCAGCTCCTCAGCGAAAACCTGAATATGCTGCACCTGCTGCCTACATATACTCACGCTGTGATCAGCGGCAGTTGGATGCAATCATCACATGACAATGTGCATTGGCTTTTTTAATTACACTTGATGTGGATTGGTCTCTCTAAGCAAGATCCTAATTCCTCGGTCACCGACGTGACTTCTCCGTTCCCTCCTTCAGGGAACGAGGGTTACATATAAAACCAAGACATTTTTATTGGGGAATAACACACATCAGAATGTCACAACTAACCAAACAGAATCAAGTATTTCAGAGAGCTGTGTAATAATTCATTAATATTTGATTGCTATGGTGTTTTGAGTCACACTTTATTTTAAAGTCTGCATGAACCGGAAGTTTGCGACCGTTTTTACTTCTGTATTGTGACGTACTTCTGAGAGAAACAGAATATTTAATGAGGAAAATAGAGGGCATGGCTTGTTTTTTTTCTACTGCGAATTGATTGGATGTAGTAAAGTAGGCGTTTCATTCAGAAATGTACACTGACAGTTGGAGGGGCGTGGTTAAGAATGTCATGCTCATGTCCAAGCCGTCAAACTTATGTCATAAGAGAAAGCCCATCATTTTAGAGGGGTGGAGCATTTTCAGATTTGGATTAAAGATTATGAAGGTAAACATTTTTTTTTTTTGTGGATCGACTTGCATGGATTAATTTTTCACCACAAAAAAATAGCAATGTGCTATTCATGTGCTGTTCACGTGGACTTTAAGGTTCAATTCTTGTTAATTAAAAATCAACTATGAATTTTGCTTCAATAAACTCATAATTTGCTGCTATTAATAGTTCGTAAGATAGTTGTTAAGTTTAGGTATCGAGTAGGATCAGGAATTGATAATATGGTTATGCAGAATATGTGCTTTATAAGTAATAATAAACATGCTATCAACTAGTTAATAGTGAGGATTGGTCCCTGTACTAAAGTGTTACCATCTTGTAATGTGTGTTGCTAGGGTATTGCTATGCAGTTGATACAGTGTCATGGGTGTTTTTAAAGTGTTAAAATTACAGCTCGTGGTTACAAAGAATGTCTTAAAGCAGTTGTGTCTCTGTGCAGTTGCTAGAATGTTGTGGGTGGTTGCTAGATTGCTTGATATGTGGTTGATAAAAGTGTTTTGGGGGTGTAATAGCATGTTGCTGTGTTTTTTATGTTGTAGCTGGGCGTTGCAAAGGTATTTGGAGTGTTTGGTTGTGTGTGTGAATTTTAAAAGGAAAAGTCATTATGAAAAATTATGTGAAAAAAACAGCAGATGAGCAGACAAGTATTCCAGAGCAGAATTACAGTGCTTTTTGGATTGTAGTTTATTTACCTGAAATATAAAACAAGCCAATGTTTTCAACAATGAATAGTTTAAAACCTGTTAAGCTGCACGAGGACGCGGTGCTCTTTGTTTGCACGTCTTTGTTTACAAATAGATTAAATGAAAGAGACAAAATTAATCTTGACAAACTATGTATCATTCTGAATGTCTAAGCCTCAAGCATCGACAATAGATCGCTGTTTTTCGATGGAAAGCTTACGAGGAATGTTTTTGCTAAATTTGTGTAAACAGTACACATCAAAATATCCATAATATAAAAGCAGTACATACCAGCTTCTTGTAATATTAAGTCACAAATGCATCCACTGCTGTAAATCCTGGTTTTGTTAGAGAGGCAAGAATCCATGGAACAACATCAGATCGAGTACTTTATTCCAACAAAGCAATAACGTTGTTATATGGACATATGTTCCTTTGTTTACGTCTCCTTTCTTCATGGATAGTTATTGTTTGTATTCGTTTTGGAATAGCTCACACTGAAAAAAACTGCGTCTTGGTTGTAAAAAACACATGGTTTTGTAGTATAGTGTTACACACAGAATTAAAACATTTTTTTTAATCTGTTGCTCATATAATTTTTTTATTATTTTTATTATTATTAACAAAAACAAGTTACATGTATTGTTTTTTGAATTCTCACGCTTGCTGTAACACACCTGTCATGTGATGGGGCGGAACTTAGCGATCAGCTTTTTGGACAAAATAAAACCTTTTTTTCAACATTTGTAATATATGTGTATGTGTGTTTTGTGGAGAATGTAGCTGTATCTGTATGAAGTGGCGATGACAGCGTACCGGAAAATAATGGCAAAAAAATATATATTTCCCTAAACTGTGCACTGTGCCAGTGTAGTCGGCTTCATTAACAAATGACTCTTATGAACCGGTTCTTTTTGAGTCAAATACACAAAGCGCAGCCCATTCACTAGTAAATTGTTTTTACATTTGTCCGTGAATCAGATACTGCTTCTTGGTTTATTCAGAAGTCCTCTGAGAAATCTAATCCCATGCGGGTTTGTCTGAGATTCATCCCGTAATTGTTTAGTGATCTGATTCTCTGACCACTCACTCCACTTTCATCACTTGCCATATCGGACAAAACAATAACATGAAATAAATAAAAAAAATGCCGATCACGAAAACTAATAGCAGAGTTGGGAAAGAATTTTGTATTGTCGTTTTCTTGATTGGTTTTGGTTGGCCCATTTTCCCAAAACATTAATTCAGTTCTCAAAACAGACATATTTCTCAAAAGGTTTAACAAAGAGTAAGGGAAACATTAGACAGCAAAACTGATGACACCAATCAGAATCTCTGCATCCTAGCAACGGAGAGAGGAGAGAGCTGAATGAATAATATTCATGGGTTTTATACTTGCACATTCAGTATAATTACAGTAGAGTACCAGTAACATTAGATGATGTAAATTTCACTATTCTGTATGAACAGTAAACTGTAGCACATGTTGTACACCTTCAAGCGTGTGACTGTCAAATTTTATTTGTAACCATTTTTTGTGTACTACATGTTTGCAGAACTGAAAAATAACTTCCTAGAGATATACAGTGTCTTGTGAAAGTATTCATACCTCTTCATTTTTTTCCCCACGTTTTGTTGCTGCTTTATGTAAACTGATTTAAATGACTTTTTTCCTGCATCAATCTACAAACCATAAACCATAATTGCAAAGCAAAAACAGTTTTAGCATCTTTGCAAATGTATTAAAACTAAAATAATTGCATTGCATAAGTATTCATACCCTTATCTGAGACAGTTGAAATTTAGCTTAGGAGCATTCATATGGCTTGTAGATGTTAGACTTCAAGTGAGGTTAACCTGTGGCAAATTCAATTGATTGGGTATGATTTGGAAAGAAACACACGTGTTAATAAAAGGTCTAACAGCTGAAAATGCATATCAGAGCAAAAACCGAGCCCTGAGGTAAAAAGATCTGCCACACATCCGGGGGAGCTTTCAGAAAAACTTCTGCTTCAATGAAGGTTCACAGAATCATGTAGTCTCTGTTACCCTCAATGGAAGAAGTTTGAAACAACCAGGACTCTTCCTAGAGCTAGCCAACTGAGCAACTGATAGAGAAGGGCCTTGGTTAGTGTGGTGACCAAGAAGCTAATGGTCACTCTAGTTGAGCTTAGATGATCATATTTGCAGATGGGAGAAACCTACAGAAGGACAAACATCACTGCAACACTCCACCGATCTGGGATTCATGGCAGTTTGGCCAAACTCAATCCTCTCCTCAGTGAAGACACATGAAAACACACTTGGAATTTGCAGAAAAGCACCTAAAGGACTCTCAGACTCTGAAAAACAAGATTATCTGGTCTGATAAACTTTAATTCCAAGCATCATGTTTGAAGGGAACCAGCTCTGCCCATGTCTTGCAGAGTACCATCCCAAAAGTAAAGTGTGCTGGTAGAAGCCTAATGCAGTGGGGCTGTTCAATGGCAGGGACTGCGGGACTCGTCAGAATAGAAGAAACGCTCTATGCACCAAAATATTGAGATAGTCCAATGAAAACCCAGTCCAGAGCATTCAGAACCTCAGACTGGGTTGAAGGTTTACCTTCCAACAGGACAGTGACCCTAAGCACACAGCAAGAGTGGCTTATAGACAATAATTGGGATTAAACCCAGGCAAATATTTCTGGAGAAACCTATGGAGTCTGGAGTCTGCCCCCATCCAACCTGACAGAGCTTGAGATGTGAAGAGGTGAGGTGAAGAATGGCAGATAATTGCCAAGTGCTGATGAGCAAAGCTTGTCGCATCATACCCCAAAATACTTGAGGCTGTAAAGTTGCTTCAGCTAAGTACTGAGTTAAGGGTATAAATTCTTATGCAATGTTCTTATTTCAGGTTTTTCATTTTAATTAAATTTACAAAGTTGTGACAGTTCTGTTTTTGCTTTGTCAGTATAGTGTATATTGAAAGACACATTTATGCTGGCTTGTCTTGAAGTCTTGTTTAAGAAACAAATAGTGTGGTCAGTTAGATATTCTAGATGTTTGCTAAAGTGTTGCTAGTTGGTTGCTAGGATATTCTGGGTGGTTGCTAGGCTCTGGCTATGCAGTTGCTGGGGTGTTGCTAGACTATTGATAGTGTGTTCTGGGTCATTACAGATATTCCCACCTCTAGTAATAATAGAAAATCAAGCATTGTTTTCAAAACTGATCCAGTTTGAATGCTGTGATATTATTCTATTTCTTTCTAATGTTAGGAAATTCAAAAGTGTTTCACTTAAACTTTCCCTAAAACATCATTTATAACATAGAAGCAGCCAATATAAAAAAGTAATATTAATTTTAAAAAAGAGCTACCAAACTTAAAATTATAACAGGTGCTGACTTCAGTGTGCATATGACTTTGTGACTTCATACGATTTTGGTGTTTTTTAAAAGAAGACCCTTTGGGCTTTACTGATCCATCATCCATAATCCAGAGTTGATAATGCTCAAACAGATAAAAAGTTATATAGACTGAAGTGCCTTGAAAAAAGTGTACCACACTGAATGAAAAATATATATATAATTGTGTTTCATATAAAAATACATGAAATAAGTCTTGGAGTAATAGGTTGAAAGTCACAGTTTATACTTCAAATCTGAAGAAGATTGAGTTCTACAAACTATTAAACTATTTTTGTCATTATACATACCAATGTATGTTTTTTAATTATAATTACAGAATCTTAGACATCAAATAAGTGATTTATTTGACCACTAAAATAAATACAATAAGAACAATTTGAGTAATAAAAAGAAAAAAAATGCTTTTTATGTAGGCTAGTACATACTCATGTACATACTCTGATTGCCAAACATTCACACTGATTGCTGTTAGTCAGTAATCACACACTGATGTGCAGGGTAATTCAGATGATATTCATGCAGACAGGGGCGGATCTAGAAAATATTTTTTTAGGGTGTCAAAGGGGTGGCTTGGGGTCTGTGAGGGGTGGCAACACCAAAGCAAGCCCCCATGGATAGTTCTGGGGGATTTATTGTCTGACATGCACAATTGTGTTCACAAATATTGCCTTACCATTAAGTATTCATCTATACTGTTTAAAATGAAAAATAAATAACAACATTTCAATATCCATCATGGCACCAAGTCAAGTCAATATAAAAAACTTAAACAGGTTAAACATTTTTCTGAGCTCGTATCATTAAAGAAGACATGCGGTTCTATTAACTGTGAGTCCCAAAATCCCAAATGGGGAGTGCTGGCTAACAGGTTAAGGAATTTGTTTATTTTGAATGCAGTCTGTGTAGATACACTCGGACATAAATCTGCTCCAGTACAGCCATGTGTTTCACTTTAAACACAACTACAGGATCACACAGGGCTCAAACAGCGAATCATTTATTCATTTAATAAATTTTTTTATCAGCAGATAACTTCCTGTAAAACCTTGAACAGCACACATGAAGAGGCCATGGACGTTGGATTAGTGCAATGCAATGAATTAGCTGTGAGATGTGTCATGGTGTAGAGTGAAACTGTACTACCATTGTCTTCCCTCTCTTTCTGCCTCTCACACACACACACACACACACACACACACACACACACACACACACACACACACACACCCTGTGAGTTACGGTACTCCCTGAGGTTGTGTGATCTCTGCATCCTAAGTGTCATGCTGTAGTCGGTGTATGGTCTCAGAGGAATCTGAGAAATCACTTGTATCTCTCCTGTACTCCCATGAATCATTGGGAGCAGCAGGGTCGTGCTGAGGTCACGGTCCTCCAGCTTACAGGAAAGATACATTTTATGGGTGCATTCTGAAGTCACCTGTGGAGACGTCAGTGAGGGCTCGGGGAGATGAAGTTTATGAGTTTTAAGGCTGCAACGCTGCTGATTTCACTAGACACGCTTTTTAAGCACTAAAAACATGCAAGCAGGTGTTCAGATCTGATTCTGAAGGTGGAAGCGAATGTCTTTATGGAAACGTTTCCTTAAAGGGATAGTTCACCTATTCTTTCAATATTTATTCATCCTCATGTTGCTCCAACACACTTGTTGTGTGATTTTCTTTCTTCTGTAGAATATGAAAATAAAATGTATAAAATCAGTTTACTATAGTTTACTATAGTTTTTACAGTGCAGCCTCGGCAAGGAACATTACAGGAGGGGATTTCATTATTGATTCAGATTTCTTTATTTCTCTCTCTCTTTCTTTAAACCTTAAAAGTGTATAAAAAAACTGTACTTGCAGATAATACAATACAACAATACACTTAACTTAACAAGAGCACACAAACACAAACAATTTTTATTCACACATTTAAGTACATATTTTAAAAGTGTACTTTGTAATAATATCAAATTAAAAGTTTCACTTTACAGTACAATTTAAATCGATATGTTTGAATAATATTTTGTTGCACTTTTAATTAAGTACACTTATGTGTTGACTATCATACCATTACATGTGAAGTACTTGATTAGAACTTTAATAGTAGTATGTTTTAAACTTAAAGTTGCATTTAAAGTTAATAGTCAAGCCAAGTCACTATTATTTGTATAACCCTTTTAACAATGCAAATTGTGTCAAAGCAACTTTACATCAGCTTGATATAAAGCTGGGTGGCTTTACATCAGCTTTACAGTATTTAGACGAGGAAATAGTGTGTCGAAATAGTGTAATTCTCCTCTGGCCAGACAAAATCAGCAAGGTCTGTCTCCAGAATCACCCCAATTTGGTTCTTTCTCATTATTTGACTTAGTGGGAGCATATACAGGCTAAACAAGAGCAGTGCAATAATTGAGCTTGTGGGACTCCGCATGTCATGGACGTCCACTTAGACTTATTATATACTCACATAATAACATCTCCCTTCTAAGTATGATCTGAACCATTTGAGTACCATCCCAGAAAGACCAACCCAGTTTTCTAGTCTCTCTAGAAGTATGTTTTGATCAACAGTGTCAAACGTAGCACTAAGATCTAGTAGTACCAGCACTGATATTTTTTCCAGAATCAGAATTATAGCAAATATAATTTATTATCCTAATGAGTGCTGTCTCTGTGCTGTGATGCGCTCAGAAACCAGATTTAAAATTGTCCAGGTATCCATTTGAGTTTAAAGCAGTTTAAATCTAGGCTGCAGCAGAGTAAGATTGTGCAAAGGACTCATCTAGTTCCTATGATCTTGTCCTGATGGCCGTCTAGGAGACAGGGTCTTCACTGGGGATCAGTCTCTGGGGCTCATCTAGTTGTCCTAGTCTCCACTGACGTTCAGGGCTATAGAGGTCATCTCTAGGTGCTGATCAACCATCTGATTTGGATACGGACTGGATCTGGGTGGCTACGGTGTGACAAGTACATCTGGTGTTTTGGGAAGTGTTCCCGGTTCCGGTTGACCTAATTAATGCAGCCTAACAATCCTTTAACATATCTGAATTATATAAATGTGATAGTGTATTATGTGTAAGCCAGGTTAAAGAGATGGGTCTTTAATCTATATTTAAGATGACAGAGTGTGTCTGTCTCCTGAACAGTGTTAGGTAGATTGTTCCAATTTGGGCGCTAAATAGGAAAACGATTTCCTGCTCGCTGTTGATATTTATATTCTAGGTATTATCAAATGCCCAGAGTTTTGAGATCACAGCGGACATGAAGGACTAAAATGTGATAAGAGCTCACTGAAATACTGAGTTGCCAAACCATTCAGGGCCTTATAGGTAATTAGCAAGATCTTAAAATCTATACAATGTTTAATAGGGAGTCAGTGCAGTGTTGACAGAACCGGACTAATGTGGTCATACTTCCTGGTTCTAGTAAGAACTCTAGCTGCTTCATTTTGGACCATCTGTAGTTTGTTTATTAAACGTGCACAGCAACCACCCAATAAAGCATTACAATAATCTAGCCTCGAGGTCATGAACGCATTAATTAATGTTTCTGCATTTGACAATTAGAGCATAGGTCATAATTTATATATATTTTCAAGATGAAAAGAATGCAGTTTTACAAATGCTAGAAACATGTTTTTCGAAGGAAAAATTGCTATTACAAATTTGTAATTACAAAAAAACTTAAATACACGATATACAAGCTTTAATAAAATTGACGTTAAAGTATATTTTAGTTTAGCAGTACACTTTAACCATATTTCAAAATGTAATTATGCAAATGCATATTAAGAAGTACTTAAGTCTTAATTAAGTGGGTGAGAAACAACTCTCACCCTAAAATGAATGCTTCCTATTCTCTGGTGTAGTTAAAGGAGCTCAGCAAATGTTTGCATTCCATTTCTCCCCCCGTGTTTCCCTAAACGGTGCTCTGTGGTGTGTGAATCTACATGGATGCAACCCTGCAGCAGATGCGCCAAGGTATTGTGTGTAACATCACACCCAGCCCACAGGCCATGGATGAGGATGTGAAAGATGTACTGTATCTGTAATTAACAGTGCACAGCTTTAAAATAAGCTCATATATTGTACAGCAGGGCTTCATATGAGGACAGATGCAGAAAGCTTTCGTTCTTCAGTGGCATGGATGAGATGGTAGAGATCATTTTGGTTTGATATGCTGTTTACTGGTGGTCATATATGATAGTTTGATCATAATAAAGTAAGATGGACATTAGTCAGGGTCAAGGTCAATCTAAAGGATTAGAATAATTAGTGTTGCATTTTCTTCTTGGTTTGCTTAAGTTTCACAGAGCAACATTTCAAATGTGTTCATGCAAGTCACGTGTGCATAAATCTGTAGTAACACTTTAGCATATGGACCAATTCTCACTGTTAACTTATTAGCATGTTATTATATTGGCTGTTAATTAGTACTTATAAATCACTTGTTCTGCATGACTATATTCAACATGACCACCTTGCTCAGGAAATCTTGGATGTTTTATTTTGATTTCATTGCTCAAATATGCCTAGGCAAACCTAGAAGACGTGTCAGGATCTGACACAAATGCTCCAAATGGGCCAGGTGTAAAACGCCCTTTTTTCCAAGTGTGGAGACTCCTCTGAGGAAGTCAGGGTTTGGCAAAGAAGGACCCAGACGCAGAATTAGCAGGGGATGATATTTGTTGACAAAGTCACAGCACAACAAAGGCAAGGTGGGGACAGTCCAAACAATAGTGCAGCTTGGTCGAGAGCCCACAACTGGAAAACAGGTTGGTCCGAGTTGAGATAGTTCCAGACTTTACAGCAACATGGCAGGAGCTCAAGGAAGCAGAGGCTTGACACTTGGAGCAATCAAAGAAGCACCAGAGTTGGCCTCCAAGTCAGGAGAGTCAGCAGCCAGGAGGAACACAGAGAGCAGGGCAGGAACCAATAATACACACACATACACATCACAAGAAAACACAACAAGGGAGACGAAAACAAGAGCAGCAAAAACAGGCAAAACAAAATGAGGGGAAAAAATCCAATAACTAAAATCACTAGAATGGGAAAAGGAACAAAATAAATAAAAGAAATAGGAGTACTACAGATGACCTAAACTATCTACTGAGAGAAGAGAAAATACATACTAAAGAAAAACTGACTGGGCCAAATAGAGAACCAAACAAAACAAAAGTAAAAAATAAAAAAACAAGACTCAACCTAGCAGAGAACTAAAGAGGGGAAAATGAGAACTACTAAACTAGAGAAACAAAACAAAAACATAGAGAAGCCAAACAATAAGGCTAGGGAAACAAATCCAACAAAAAATCTTGACTAGATCAAAAACTATAAAGAAGATAAATACAGGACCAAACTAGCCAGATAAACACAAAACGAACCAGCAAAGACGAGAGGGAAAAAGAGCACAATATGAAGGGAGCAGAGCACATAAGGATCAGGTGAACACACTCAAGTAAACGAGGACTAAACAAGGGGGCGTGGTAACTGGAAATGAGGGGTCAGGATAAGGGGAGCACATGGCCAACACAAACAAAGACACAGCCATGTGCTCAGGCACAAAATGAACAAGACACATTAAACAAAGGCATGGCAGACAAGACTGTCAGGGTAGGATCCTGACATAGGAACACAACTCGTTTTCTGCAGAGTTGCAGTTTATATAGAGCACTTCAAAGGAGTCACTTGTGGCTTTTGGGATCCAGCTGCCTGCATGGACAAAAGGTGGTAAAGCCATTTACTTAAATTTTAATGTATACTGTTTATTAAATGTCTAAATGCCCTTTGTCAATGTTTTGTTTTTACTTAGGTACATACAGTATATTATCTCAAAGCCTTGTTTTCATTCTTGTCAAGGACCTCCACTGACTAAAGTCCACATGTTGGTGTCTGAGGCTTAGGCTTGTACTGCGACCGGCTCCAGCATCGAGAGAGTTCAGAGATGGTCTGCAGGTGAAAACGTGGTGAGTGCTGAAAAGTAGGAATCTCACACCATAAATAACAAACTACTTCAGTGCAGTGACCTAACGAGACCGTCTGCCCCCTGTCGCCTCACATTCCTCCTCGCAAACGAACTCCATATTTCTGCCGAAGCCCATGAAAACCAAACCACCCTCCGACCCCAGACAGATAGCAGTTTTTGGGAATTAAGATATAATATTAACCCTCTTTATATGACAGCTGAACCAATGTTATTTGATCCGGTTTTCTAAACGGTATTGTGTTTCTCTGCCTATTTGAAGAACCTCATGCTCTCTCTCTCTCTCTCTCTCTCTCTCTCTCTCTCTCTCTCTCTCTCTCTCTCTCTCTCTCTCGGTGTGTGTGTGTGTTTGTCAGACTATGATTCAGGATCATGGTTCTCTACATGAAGCGCTCTTAATAAGTTCCTCCCATGAATAAATTAACTTAAGTTGAAGCATAACTCTTAACCCTATCCCTCATTCTCTCACTATGTCCTGTCTTTTTTCTTTCTCCTGTCCTTGGAGTCCTTTCCCTCTATTGTGTTTATGTTTTCCTGACATGGTACTCTGTGGCTTCCTGTAGTCAAAATATTCTTCCCTTTTCTGTTTTAAGTTGTGGTCTGTCTTAAAAAGCTTACTTCTAAAATATACAGTTCTTTCCCCTCTCCTTTTGTAGTTTATAAATCCATCGTGGAAGTATTTGGAGACCCAGTTTGGGTTTTATGGAGGCTATATTTTCTTGTGCACTCCCCAAATTTAACCCCAGCCCCTCTTCCTGTTTCAAGCCCCTGGAAATGGTGCTTATAGAACATACAGACCTGCACAAAGCTTTACTGCTGTGCCACTAGTGTATTAAGTTGTCATAGATAGTGTGTCATAACAACCATCTTAAACCAAAACGATGAATAACATCCAAAATAAAAGCATTGATTTACATAATTTATGTACTGTATATGTTTATTTGTTATATATATAAACACACACACATACAGTATAGGTTTTGAAAATATTTACATGTACAAACATTTACATGTTTATATTCTTATGTTGTATATTATATATAAATATATTTAATATATATAAAATAAAATATTTTTCTTAAATATATGCGTGCATGTGTTTGTATTTATATTTTCATAATAAATATACACATTATATACACATATATTATGTAAGCTACATTTTATTTTAGATGCGATTAATCGTTTGACAGCACTAATATATATATATATATATATATATAAGTTTGTAAGTTTTACAGAAAAAAGTAAATATGCTGCAGTGAAGAACTGTACTTGGTTAAAGGTAGATTACCATACATACAGTAGAAAAACAATATTTAACATCACATTACAGTTTATGTAATTTCACTGTAAAATACTGTAAACATTATTTTCAAAGAAAAAGAACAATATAATTTACAGTGAAAAGCAGTTTAAGGACAATCCCAATTCAATTATTTTTTTGAAATATCACTTTAGCTAACAAAGAACAGGGTCTTAATGATATCATTGTCCAGAAAATGACATCATCATTTTAAAAGGATAACAACAGCACAAACATCAGTAAGTGTATTACTGTAGCAATATATTTGATGCATTTTGAGATGTTTTGTGGTATTAGTGTATTAGTTTTTGTCTTAGACAAAAATGTATCATGGTGAGTCTTTTTACACCTGCTCACTTCATGCGTTTTCTCTCAGATACCAATCCTATCATGAAAAGACCATGTAAATGCCCTCCGAAATGCTTTCTTTAAATCTGATTGCTCAAGCCACTTCAGGAGGTGATCTGGGTGGCATTCAAACAATACTGGACAAGAGTAAATGCATCTGGTTGTTGAAACCTCACATTTAATTTTACTCCTCCCAAAATGTTATATTAATAAACGTGTGAGAGTGTGTTATCTACATGTCATAGATATGACAGTGAATAATATATGAGATATGACAGTGCTAATGCAACACACAGCTGCAGATGAGTAGCTTGATCATCTCTTCAGCAAGCCGATGAGCAAACTGCTGCAAATGAAACTAAAACTGTGACTTACATTCAGACTATACATTTTTCTTTTATCAGTATGTTACATAGTTAAAAATGAGAAGTGGGAAGTGAAAACATCTCTATGAGGTAGCAATTACAGTATACCTCCTCTCTTCACCCTCTCTGTCTCCTTCTTTAATTTGACACAGCGTTGAGTGTTATGATGGGGGCAGAGAGAGCGGTAGGGGAGGAAGAGGGTTAGATGGATAAATGCAAACCGAGCATTAATCCTACAGGCGCATCAGGGAAGAAGACAAGGTCAGATTAATGCAGAGCAGTGCAGGCCAGCTCACGCAGGAAGCAGGTCTCATGCCAAGACTCCTATTGCTGCTTCAGTGCCGAGCATCCCCTCTCTCTCTCCACCACCCATCCATTAAACACTGCACTCCATCCATCAGCGCCAGCTCCTGCCCGGAGATCACACAGCGGAAGATTTATCTGTGAACTCAGCCAGTGCTCTGAAATGATTGAGTCATGGGCGGCTGTTTTGAGTTTGTTTTCCGATCCCAGTTTGCATGCTTCTCATGTTATATAGTTTAACATATTAGGATTAGTGCATCTTCTGCTATATTACACTGAACATCAAAGGTGCCCGGACAGTGTAGAATTTATACAAGCATTGATAATCTTTTTGATAAATTGATAATATTTTTCTAATGTTATATAAAATGTATATTTTGTCTGACTACATACTGAAATTTTCAAATGTCCAAGGTTTTCTCAACTTATAAACACCACTAGCGGATGTAAGTAATGTTTAGAATTTAAGAGGAGTAAGGTGCGTCCATTTTAGAGAGCATTAACATTAAGTTAAAATAGCAGTATTTTCTTAGCGATATGCTATTTAAACTAGCTGCAAATAGCTATAGATTCTATTTACACTGTTTTAAAATAAAACAGTATGCAATGATAACAACATGTTGTTTAAAATTTTAGTGTAAATTATAATTTAAATTCAAATTATTAAATTGGTGCCACCTTATTGAGACAATAGAAGCCCCTCCCTCACACACACACACACACACACAGACACATACCCTAACCCTACACGACACTTTAATTTAAACATTTTGATTATTACCTTAATTTTAATTGAACATAAATGTCTTTCTGATGTGATATGTACGACGGCGTTTTAGTGCCTCATAAAAAAAATAAAGAATCCAAGATTAGGAGATTAAAGACGAAATTTTACGAGAATAAAGTCGTAATATTATGAGAATAAAGTCGTAATATTACGAGAATAAAGTCAAAATATTTCGAGAATAAAGTCGAAATGTTACAAGAATAAAGTCGAAACGTTTCGAGAATAAACTCGAAAAATTACAAGAATAAAGTCGTATTTTTTTTTTTACGTGAATGTTGTAGTTTAAGTTAATTTTAAGCACGTCATCTGAGCCAGTGAGTTAGTTCTTAGTTCTACGGAAGGCCTTGCAAACACCAGGGGTAATTTAAAAGGTAAGCTTAATTAAAATTCTTTAGTAGCTACACATTTGTAAATATAGTTTGATGGAATTGAATAGATAGGCTATACGATGGCATTGCAGTTAAAACCGAGAGTAAGCCTATTGCATTTTTAATGCTAGCAATCGCATTTTTTTAACTATCTTAACTGACCGTATACAGTAAATATCATAACCAGGAGATAACACTAGCAGTGAAATCTAGTACTCAAGTTAGCGGAGCTGAATTTGTGAACGTTTGTGCGAGCTCTATGTTCACGAAACATGGATTTTTTTCTATCCTCTGATAATGCGTCACAGCGAAGAACTGATAACATATGTGAGTGTCATATGTTGCAACAGTTGTTTGATTTAGTGTCCTCTGTCTCTTAATCCCAGACTTGCTAGATGAAGTTGAGATCAGATCTCTGTGTGGACCTGTCATCGGACAGCTGTTTCATACAAAATGTCCCTGGAATATTACACCTAATGAATATTTGGAAATATTGAACACATTAAAGCTAAAGTTTTTTGAAGGATCCCACCCCCCCTTTAGCAAAGTCTAACATTCCAAACACTTTGCACAGTACTGTACTGTATATCATTTTCAGGATTTGTTGAAGGTTTAAAAAAATAAAAGGGTAAATACATGCAGAAGGCATAAAGATTAATTTTGTCCAAAGATGCATTTTCACTGTTTCTTCCCACTAGTCTTATAAATTATATTAAAGTTATCCAATTTAAATTTCACACTTCTGTGCACTACTTTGGAGCCCCATGATGGAGGAAAATAGTGATATTTTCAATTTCCTAAGAAATCGAGGCATCCCTGAGGAAGAAATTACAGCAATGAAGCAGCAAAAGGTATGGTATTTTGGTTAATTTGATAAGTTATTAGGCACATTGAATATGGTTCAACTAACTAATAAAATATGGTTCAACTAAAATAAAATATGAACACATAACAAAAATAATAATAATAATTTATTTGTTCAATTTTCTTTTATCCTTCTGTTAAAAGGCAGTCCCTAGGGCCTTTCGCACAACAGGAACCTTTTCATAGTACCCAAACTAATTGTGGAATCGTGTTGCACCGTAGGAACTAGGAACGTATTTAGTTCCAGAGACTCAGTTTGGAGGAACTAAATTAGCTCCTACTTCAGAGTAGGGTCTAAAACAGTTCTAGGAACTATTCGTCACTTCCTAGTACCCACTGTCGGTGCGAATACAACCCTTTAAATGGTACTGGGAAATAGTTTTGCGCAAAATCGTATTTTTTGTACAGTACTTTAGTACTGTACTTTTAGTTCTGGAACTAAAGCAGTGCAACAGTCCCTCCTGTCATGTAAACAATAACAGTACTTCTAAACTTCTAACTAAACTTTTCTGCCATGTCACAACCTAATATTCCTTTAAACATACACCTACTGCAGGGAGGGGCAGCATCAGTCCTGGAGGGCACTGTCCTGCAGAGTTTACCCCCATCATCCCTAATTAAGGGGTAGTCACACTACACTTTTCATTCCATTAACTTACATTTCATATGCAAATCCGAGAGAGTGGAAACCATAGTTCAAGTTTGGTGAACTCTAACCTGCAAATTCGTATGAAACTTCACATCACAGTATGACCTTGTAGCCAAATTTAAAGAATATACGTCTAAACTGTAGCACTGCAGGAAAGTGGTGTAGATTGTTTTTACATTTTGGATTTCAGTTTAAAAAAAGACACTGCAGTGCATGACGTCATATCACAACCATCATATCACAACTATTACAGCATACAAATACATTTTGCATGCTATTCTTAATAATTCTTAATAAATTTTGCAAGTCTAGCACACTTCAAATTTTCAAGCAATCCTGATGATTTTTCAGATGTGTTTGATTAGGGATGGAGCTAAACACTGCATAACAATGGCCCTCCAGGACCGGATTTGTCCTGACAGTTGTATCAAATCTGAGTGACCAGATTTTACATTTGTTTCTTCTTTTTAATAACATGTCCTTTTAGCTGTTATGAAACAGTATGATTGATTTTCTTGTTCCAAAAGTTAACATGCATGTCCCTCTTCTTTCACAGATTGACAGAGAAGTCATCCTGCTTATGGAAGATGCAGACCTGGCCAAGTACCTTCCCTCATATGGAGACAGGATTGCCCTAAAACATTTTTAAAGGCGTCAGACCCCATCTGCAAAGCGAAAGCTGGGTCTTTTTGAGAAACTGAGAGAGAAAACGAAGCTTAGAAAGGCGGCAAATGAGGATGAAGAGGAGCCACAAACATCAAACAAAAAAGCAAGCTGCAAAGCAAAATCAAGCAAACGAAATATTGAAATTGGGTGGCTTCACGATGAAAATGGTGTAATAAAACAGGTTCGAGCAAGGCAAGCTGTAGAAGGCTGTAGAAAACTACAGATAAATGCTGAGGCAAGATATGATGATATACTAAAAGAAGGAAAGGCATTATTCTTTCCGAATGGAAACTCCACCAAAGGCGAAGAGGCTGATTTTGAATTTGATGTTTGGTGTTTCAAGCAAAATCCACTCCCTAATGATGTCTCAGTCGGAATGATTTACAACACTGTCAAACTCCCCATTGTGCGTTTCTATGTAGCAACTCGTACAAAAATGAGCTTGACTGAGGAGTCTAGTGATGAATCTGACCAGGCTAGTGACATCTCCGATTCAGATTCAACAAAAGTTGATGACTGTTCTCAGAATGAAAATGATCAACTAGAGATATATAAGCCTCAGGACACCCTTCCTGGTGTTTTTTTTTTTATATTTCTGATGAAGACGTAAGCCTACATTCCTCACAAGACCATCTTGCAGGCATGGTGCTCAATGTCAGCAGTGACCCAGAGATCACATTTGGTCCGCAACAGCCTATTGAGGAAGATTATCTCAATGACACAGTGATCCATGACCCTTGTAACTCACCACAAAATGTTCCTAGTGATTTACCGAACAGGAATTTGACCATACACTACTCACATAGCTTCAACGACATGATTGAGGCATTTTCTGACCATGAAATTGTCACCCAGTCCTTGACAGTAAGACGTATACTTCCCAACAACTCAGAGGAAGCAGGTAGTGGGCCAGGCGTCCTTCGTGATTTGTACAGTAACTTCTGGTCTGATTTCTATGAACATTGCACTGTCGGAACATCTGTAAAAGTGCCCTTCCTCAGGCATGACTTCAGCAGTGACAAGTGTAAAGCTGTGGGGCGAGTCCTTCTTAAAGGGTTTAAAGACTGCAAATACATGCCCATCAAGCTTGCTTCACCTTTGCTTGAGGAGATGCTCTTTGTGGCTGTATATACAGACCTAAAGGTAACATTCATGAAGTTTGTCAGCTGCCAGGAGCGAGATGTTCTACAATCAAGCACTCAACGACTTTTCCTCTGTAGACATGGATGAGCTTCTGGACATCATGAACACTTATGAGTGCAGGAGGAGGGTCACTGCTTCCTCTCTACCAGGAATAATTGACGAAATTTCTCACAAGGAACTCATTCAGAAACCAATGTTCGTTATTGACTGCTGGAGGGAAGTCACAAAAGGCCTGATCTCTCTAAGCTGTGAAGATATTCAACAGCTATACAAAGACTTAAAGCTCACACCAAAAAAGGTGACTGGGCTGCTGAAGTTCCCACCAGAAATGTCAGAAAATCAAACAGAAGTTGCCAATCACTTGAAAAGGTACATCAGGGAAATTGACGAAGACAAACTCAGAGGCAAACCGACTGAAGCCGTAATTGCAATGCCGTACGGCTTAAGCTTATCAAATGAATCCATATGCCACAACGCGTTGGGACCCCGGCTGAAGTACTGGCGACGTCGGAGACATTGAGCGCGCCAAAGTTCAACTCCTACAGGGTCGATTTCTTTGATCACCATCAAAGAAATAGTCTCTTGAGAAACAACATATCCTCTTCGAATAGCAGGCAGATGTAACCATCAATATCCTTGGAGTCGACCACTGGTCGCCATTTCAGACTGCACAAAAGAGGCAATTTCCTCAATGTCTGTCTGATTTTTTCTTCTGAATAAATTAAGTTTCCTACATAACCGCTGCAGTGTCCTTTTACTAATTATAACTCCGTGCTGATGCGCCAAATGACAAAGAATTTCCTTATTGCTAAATCCTAAGACTTTATTCTCGTAATATTACGACTTTATTCTCAAAATGTTTCGACTTTATTCTCGTAACATTTCGACTTTATTCTCGTAATTTCGACTTTATTCTCGTAATTTCGACTTTAATCTCATAGTTTCGACGTTATTCTCGAAATATTATGACTTTATTCTCGAAGTGTTTCGACTTTATTCTCGTAACATTTCGACTTTTTTTCTCGTAGTTTCGACTTTATTCTCAAAATATTACGACTTTAATCTCGTAATCTTAGATTGTTTTTTTTTTTTTTATGTGGCACTAAAACGCCATCGTAGATATGAGATTTGAAAATGAGAACAAATAAGTTTGTCTAAAGACGGATGCAAACTTGTTTCGATCACGTCAAAAATTACTACAGCACAATTTTGACCATCTACACCACTGTACCTGTTGTTAGATGATTGTCTTTTGTAATTTGACTAGCCGTAATCACACGTTGGTGAGCAGAGTTAGTGTGAATATGTGTAAAATGAGCCATCTTTCCCAGAAGAGGAAGACTGTAAATAAAAAGCTCAAACCAGACCAGCAAAACCAGACTGGGGACAAGCAGGGTTTTGTCAATAGGGATGTTTTCACTGTAGAATATCTTCCTGTAGCTCAAGGCATTATTGTAGCTCTGAAAGTGACAACTGGATCATGGTGCAAACAATGCACCATGGAATGCATGTTGGCTAAATGTATACCTTAAACGCATTATAAGTCACTTTGAAAAACATATATCTGGTACTGTAAATGTAGAATGTGTAAGCATTATTACAGATGGAATGATTAAAGCAGTATCAGAAAATGAAGACATTAACTCATGAGACTGTAAGTCTTGCAGGACCATTGTGGTAATGAGCTCTGAGCTCCCTGACAAAGAACAGGGCCAGAAACCTCAAACATGAGGTCAATTCCTTTTAATACCCTTCAGATCTGCCACAGCAAAGAGAGAGAGATGGTGAAGTTTTGGGGATTGTGATGAGCTGAGACAGCAATAGAGAGAGAGGGGGATTATGAGATCAAGCAGGAGAAGAGCTAATCCTGCCTGTTATTAGCAATGATAGTGCTATAAGTGACAACACATGCAAAGTTCTGGTACTCCACAAACTCAGAGCAAACTACCGCAGTTCTTAAACATCCAGAGTGTGGGATGTCCAATCACAGTATCGCCTGCTCGAGATGGGGATTAGACCTACAGAGAAGGAGCTCTGATCCTACAGCCTCTCTCTCCTCACTTTAAAGGGATCAAGTTAGCAGACCGCTAATCAGTGATGTGTGCTAGACCATGGTGCTGCAGTGATGTACCACTTATCGTAGTGTGTTACTGGGGCTCCCGTTTCACCGTGATGATCAGTACGATTATCATCGAGAACTCTGGAAGATAATTCGGAGATAAGTGGGATGAATTCCTGCCTCAGGAAACAAGGCTAATTTTCCACTTCTAAGTGACCCACAAAAAAACATGGACAAGATCCTGGAAGCATAATAGAAGCCAAGGGAGGGAGGGATAGAAAGCTGATTATAGAAAAGAGGCGGACAAGTAACAAGGAAACACATGTGTTAGTATAATATTAGAGAAGACAGCAAAAAAAAATATTAATAAAAAGAGATGGATACAATGATAACTTGTAATTATAAAGATTTCTGACTGTTGATGCTCACTCCTCTCCACTCCTCAAGTTCCTATATTTTTTTTGTTCTTCATACAACTCAGTGTTTCACCGATCTTTACAAATTTGTTATTTCTGGGAAGGGTGCCCACCATTTTCCCCAACCAAGTATTGGCCTCTCGTAACTCCCACTCTTGGAACATGTTAAATTCTTTCAGAGCGATGAAGTGTGTGAAACAAGATGAGAAGCTCTGTGAAGAAGACAAGGATAAGTCTCGTTTCTGAACCCCTTCAACCCCAAATCACCATAGGTCATTAGCCGCCTCCACAGCATATATTCTGATTATAGTCCTCCTTATCTGCAAATCTAAAATCAGTTTCTCTCATATTAAGTAGCCTGCTAAATAGACTAGCATAAATGTCTATGCTGGTTTGGTGCTGGTATACCATTATAGTTATGCAGTGAATCAACTAGTTTCGCATAGCCAGAGCTTCAGATTGACAGCAGAAGATCTGGGAACCTTGGCCACTTTGAAAGGTCAAGGACAGCCCGTATGACTGACAGGTAAAGCAACAAATCATATTTTTTACATTGGAGTGTAAAACTCTTGGATATATTTAAAAAATACTATGCCACAAACTTTTCATTTTCACATACTGCTTTCTTCTTTCGTGAAGGGGTTTGGCATCACATCATCTTATTTCCAGGCAGAACATTAAATAATGTGACACACCCATCTCCCAGAAATCCTGTAGAATTCAACCAATCAGATGACAACTTCGAAACACCTTAAGTGTTTCCAATTTTGTGTGCCATATGCATCAGACATACATCCAACAGTCCGTGTGCGTGACATCTGAGTCCGAGACTATACATCAAAAAAACTTGTGAAAGTGGTTGACCAAGAAAGTTTTTTTGAAAAGAATTTGAAAAGAATTATGGTGGGGATTGCAGGGCCGCCGTAACAAGGTGGAAGGTTAGGATTCCAAGTGATCCGAGAGAGGGCCTAATGCAAACAAGGGAAACGATTTGTACTGAGGGGGACATCCCACCCCCACCACAACACTATTTTTTCCCAATAAGGACCCAAATTAATAAGCCTTTCATGTATTCAGGGGGGCTAGAAACCATGGCAACGGCCCCGGTTACCTGCATCCCATAGTGGGGACTATCATTCAAATCAATACAATAATGCAGGGGTTTTAACCAACTGTCCTGAAAAGTTTAGTTCCAACCTGCTTCAACAGACCTACTTGTAATCACGTAATCCTTGATTAGTTGGTTAGGGTGAGTTTTATTAGAGATAGAGCTAAAAGGCAGGGTTGAATGCCCATGCAATAACGGATTGAAGAGTTTCCCAACTCATTGTACTCCTGACCCTAGCGCGGTAATGGAGAATCATGTGACTGTGGATAGATGAGGAGCTATCAGATGGTTCAGCTGCCTTTTGGCTGTGTTTGGACAGGAAGCTTTGAAGTTTTTAGTGTAGAAAAAACAAGCTTCAGTTTGGATCGAGCTGTCACTTGAATTAGCCTAGCAGCTCTCAAAATGGCTCTGGTCTTAATTAAGAGATGGAAATGTTTCATCATGCCTTGTTTGAAGTGTGAGTAAATTCTAACTCAAACCAAATCCTAAAATTCAGAGCTCTAATCCAACCATAGTCCAATTTTACCCAGCAGACCAAACTGCGACCAAGAAGCTGTCTATACAAACTTCATCATGTAAAGCACTACTAGCAACACATTATACCGTTTTTTAAACAAACTCTGAAGTGTTTGGATTTGAGACCAATCTTTATACATTCAGCACATCATATTGCAGTTTCCAAGGATGGTAGCTCTGTCATTCGCACCTCAACTCACCGTGAAAGATCCATCTGGCATGACACTGTAGATCAACCAAAAGTTGAAGTCACTCTCCAGCAGACGAAAGCAATGACATGCTATAGATTTCTGCCGAGCCCAGAATGTAATGTCTTTTATTGGCCTTGTTTAACAAGCAGGGGAAGTGGTTTAACTCTCCACCCTAGTCACCCACAAACCCTCAAATTCGGCCCGTGCCAGACATGGGAATTCCCTGAGTTAAACAGGATGCTTTATCAATATTCTGACGGTCCCTGAGGACATATGTTTATTCTATCCAGAGTGAGACATGGCTCGTGTTTAGCACGTCACGCTTCCCTCCTTCCTGCACGCAACTTTATCACAAACTCATTGGCCAAACCACATATGCAAGTTTCAAGAATGCCACCAGTACAATTTCCTCTAATTGATATTTTTTGAGAGCGGGCCTTCACCCACAAAAACAAATTCAATGAATCATGCATGCAACAGAACAGAGAGCCATGGAAGGGCTTTAAATTCCCATTAAGACCCATTTGACATGACAAACATCAAGCAATAGGGCATAAATCCATAATAAGGCAACCTTCTGATGAATATTACTATAGACACAATAAATATGTTCCATACCCACAGCTTTAGAACCACACAATGTAACTGGTTAGCTATCGTAATCCCACTTGCGTGTGTATATTTACTCACAAATTCTGCATTGTGGAAAATAAATAAAGAGGTTTTACATTTTGATTGGCAAAGATTTGGTCTGTAAAATATAACACTACACAGAAAGGTACTGCTATTGCACAATGCTCGACTGTCAAGAGTGTATGAGCTATTATCAAAGAGGCAAAAGAGTTTCTTGGAAGCTTCGGTTTTGGAGAATTTTCAGCAAAACAGCTGGATAAAACAGGTGTATTCAATTTAATGTTTGTATGAGAGAGTGTGTGCTATGTGTGTGTAGTGTGGATTTGGTAAGTGCACATATATGTTTTCATGACAGGGTTCACATGTTGTGTCATCTAAGCTAACCCTAGGCTTTTAGAGATTCAAATCGATCCACTTCCTGTTATGAGTCAGATGGACTGTGAATATCCCAATTCTGAGCCATGTTTTGTCTCCTTACTGACACTTTTCTCTGCTCTCCTGACTGTGTCACATCTTAAAACCCTATTTATTTAGCTCACTCCTCTTATCTTCATAAAGAGGGCACCATTAAAGTTAACCCATACATTCCAGGCCTTCACAATGGAAACCTTTCCTGTGGGAAAATCCTCTCAAGTCACAGTGAATCTGTGTCTTCTTTTACACGATGGAATGCAACCTGTTTCTGGGTAAGAAGAGAAAAATTGACAGGATAACTAAAGCAGAAAACAATAGAAAAAAGAAAAAATCCAACTGACTTATTTAAACATTTCCATTTCTAAGAGTCTCACAAACCACATACATTCCAAATGAAAATAAACCCACCCCTTGAAATTGGTACATGCAATGAAACCAGAAATAATACTTAAAATGCAAACCTACTCAACTTCAACTCTTGTGGTTTGGTTACTCAAATATCATTGATTAACTTGGGTGAACAACAGTCCTGATAGAACAGATTAATATAAAACTACATTTGCAAAATGTGTTTATGATCTAGGTGGTGGCTTACACATAGGTCAAAAGAGTTCACACCAAGACTTCTAGTCCCTAAATCACATCTTCTCCTTCTGTCCCCTCACTGAGGCGGAAGTATCCAAGCTTCTCCTCTCCAGCCATGCTACAACATGTCCTCTAGACCCAATCCCCTCGCACCTTCTCCAAGCAATCTCTCCCACACTCTTACCAGCACTCACACACATCTCTCCTCACAGGAATCTTCCCCACTGCATTCAAGCAGGCTCGGGTTACCACACTGCTCAACAAACCTACATTAAACACTTCTCTTATAGAAAACTACAGACCTGTCTCTCTCCTTCCATTCATAGCCAAAACACTCGAACGAGTTGTCTTCAACCAGGTCTCATTGTTTCTTTCACAGAACAACAAACTGGATGCTAAACAGTCAGGTTTCAGAAGTGGCCATTCAACTGAGACTGCGCTACTCTCAGTCACTGAAGCCCTGCAAATTGCAAAAGCCGATTCCAAATCATCAGTCCTCATTCTGCTGGATCTGTCTGCCGCTTTTGACACTGTTAATCATCAGATCCTCCTGTCCACCCTTTCATCACTGGACATCGCTGGGATTCCACTTCGCTGGTTTGAATCCTATCTCACTGGTCGGTTTTTCAAGGTGGCCTGGGGAGGGGAGGTATCCAAAGCACATCAATTGGTCACAGGGGTTCCCCAGGGCTCGGTTCTTGGACCCCTCCTCTTCTCCACATACACTACATCACTGGGTCCCATCATACAGGCGCATGATTTCTCCTACCATTTCTACGCTGATGACACACAGCTCTATCTCTCATTTCGACCAGATGATCCAACGGTAGCTGCTTGGATCTCAGGCTGCTTGGCAGACATCTCGGCATGGATGAAAGAACATCACCTACAGCTCAACCTGGCAAAGACTGAACTTCTTGTCTTCCACTCCAACTCTACAGCATGATTTCACAATTCAGTTAGGTTCATCAACAATTACCTTATCAGCTTCGGTCAGAAATCTTGGTGTAATCTTTGATGATCAGCTGACCTTCAAAGAGCACATTGCAAAGACTGCTCGATCTTGCAGGTTTGCACTTCACAACATCAGAAAGATCAGGCCCTTTCTGACAGAGCATGCTGCACAACTTCTTGTCCAGGCCCTGGTCATTTCTAGGCTGGACTACTGCAATGCTCTTCTGGCTGGACTTCCATCAAACACAATCAAACCTCTACAAATGATTCAGAATGCAGCGGCACGACTGGTCTTCAACGAGCCCAAAAGAGCACATGTTACACCTCTCTTTGTCTCCTTGCACTGGCTACCAGTTGCAGCTCGTATCAAGTTCAAGACACTGATGATTGCATATAGAACAACCACAGGCTCAGCACCCTCCTACTTCCACTCACTATTACAAATCTACATCCCCTCCAGAAGTCTGAGATCTGCTAGTGAGCGACGCCTCGTGGTACCATCACAGAGAGGCTCAAAATCACTCTCCAGAACATTCTCGTTCACTATTCCTGGCTGGTGGAATGATCTTCCCACCCCCATCCGGAATGCTGGATCCCTGTCAATCTTCAAGCAACAACTGAAAACTCATCTCTTTCAACACTACTTGACTTCATCATAAAAAAAAAAAAAAATTCCTTCCCTTTTTCTATATTTTCATCTTTATCTTTATCTTTCTCTCCTTCCCTTGCTAGCTTGTATTTATTTGAACAATGCCTAAGACTTGGTGTTAGGGGCACTTCCTCTGTTTGTTTGCCTCTTCAAGATTAATCGCTTTATGTATTCGCCAATTGTAAGTCGCTTTGGATAAAAGTGTCTGCAAAAGGACTAAATGTAAATGTAAATATCCTTTCCATGCAAGCTTTATGGTCTGCCGGATTAAATTTACAATAAAATTAATAGCATACACAAAACAAAAGCATGCTCATCACTGGCAGATTCCTCAAAGTGGGTGCTTGGCCAAATAATAACTTTATGAAAAAAATTATTGAAGTCAGCAGCACACCATGGTTGCAAAAAAACATCTCAGCATTTTAAAATGTCAACTTTGTGAGAGTCTGTCATTGAGTTATTTATTGTTTGATGCCATGCGTGGTGACTTTTTTTCTGAATATGAAAGCTTTCCTGTAGCTCAACTGGTAGAGCATGGCGTTAGCAACGCCAAGATCATGGGTTCGATTCCCAGGGAAAGCAAGAGCTGATAAAATGTAGAAACTGTAACTTGAATGCACTGTAAGTCGCTTTGGATAAAAGTGTCTGCTAAATGCATAAATGTAAATGTAAGAAATAATGACTGAAATAATGTTTTATGATCAAAATGTTGTCTGTTGTCTTTTGGCTATATTTACATGAAATGTGATCACTCTGAGACAAAGTTAGCAGCCTCAACTGAATGTGCTGCTCCTCTCAGCCACTCACTGAAAAACACAGACACAGATATAGGTGTGCTTGTAGCAGAAAACCCCTTGTACTTGTGGGTCAGTACTGGAAAGTCATGTAAACTTTTTTTCTCAAATAATTGTTCTAAAAATGGCTAAATCTAGTGAAAAACTTGCCAAGCTGCATACAAAAATTCAGAATCTTTGATAAACAACACAAAATCTCTCAGCATATGTCTTCATTTAGCTACAGTATATGCATGTGATCTTTAAGTGTCTATTTAATTATGACTCACAAGGGGTATTTCAGGAGGGGTCTTGCACCTGTCTCCTCCTGTCCTGACCTTGACCCTTGTCCCCCTGTTTGACCCTTAAAGTGTTAATCTCACTAATCCTAACCATTCCAATAAAACATCTGGCTTCATTCAAACACCATTAGGAGTCATGGACAAGAGTTGGAACTGACAGAGCCATGTCCCTTCAACCTAACCCTCAGCCATAACCCCAATACCAACCTAGGTTCACCTTCCCCATTGAGACTTGCCTTGACTCTGGCACTAACCCTAACCCTCTCTCCACAGAGCACTGTTTCAACCTCATCACGGCCCCGGTCGTACCCGGAGTCAAGCTGATAAAACTGCTAGAGATCTCTCTATACTGGACAGGGCCATGTAGTTTGGGGTTGAAAGTTGGCTCATGTTCTCACATGTTCAGAGAGAGAATCAGTATATTTCTCTTATTTTTTATTTGTTATGCATGTTTTTCCCTCAACGTCAATTTGTTCTCCATTAATGGCACATTTAGGAGATGTTATCGGTGCAACATTTTTGGTCAAGTCTTAAGAAACATTAGTGCAACAGCAGGTAAGTTGGTAAGTAGGTTGTTGTCATAGCATTAGCATTACTACTTGTGCATTTATTTAGTCCAGGGGTGTCCAAACTTGCTCTTTGAAGGCCACATTCCTGCAGAGTTTAGCTCCAACCCTAATTAAACACACTTGAACCAGCTAATCAGAGAAAAGGAAGGGGGGCAAGGCCTGCGAATCCCTTGGCACCGGCCCTGATTCAGAATCACCAGAAACTTCAAGGCAAGTGTGTTAGAGCTTGATGGAGCTAAACAATGCAGGACATTGGCCTCCAGGGGCAGGGGGGCAGTTGTGTCCTAATGGTTAGAGAGTTGGACTTGCAAACCAAAGGTTGTGGGTTCGAGTCTCGGTACCAAAAGGGATTGGGGAGTGAATAACCAGTGCTTTCACCTTCAACACCACAAGGTGAGGTGAGACCCTTGAGCAATGCAACGAACCCACAATTCATACCTGGGCACCACAGCAAAAAATAGCTGCCCACTACTCTGTGTGTGTGTTCACTACTTGCTGTTGTGTGTGTGTACTTGGATGGGTTAAATGCAGAGCACAAATTCAAAGAATGGGACACCATACTCTGCTACATTTCACACCACTGCCCTGATTTAGTCCTATGCTGATACTACTAATTGGGCTTCTGCTTGATCATCATGTTGGGGGGAATTTCTATAGTTGTTTGCTTTGCCCCAGTAAATTATTGGTCTTACCTTGCTGAGGCCCTAACTGGCTGCTTCAGGCATAATACAAAATTATCCATTCAAGATGGTTTCCCTCAGTGGTACCTTCAGCAGGTCTGAGACAAAACAACAAGACCATTTGAACTTGAACACTGTTTATGAGGGAAGATAATAAAAAGCTGTCAGTTCCCATTCTTCTGGCCTTGTCCTCGGAAAGAAAGGGTCAACGGGGGAATAAAACTGTCTCTTAATGGAGAGAATTGAAGGTGAAATCAAAGTGGTTTTACTGGATCTCATGGTGTTACACGGCAGGGGCAGGGCAGACAGCATGGTGTACATGTACTGAGCAGACAGCTATGTAAAAAACATACAGTCTGTTAGCAACGGGGGTCTTTCACTCTGAATATTCTGTTCATTTGTCAGAGCTGTGGTACATTGAACCATACACAACCATAGGATCTATAAGAGCTGTTGCTCATAGGAGCCCTAGTTCAAGTCTGGCTTCAGTCATCCTTCTACTATCTAGTCTCGCGTAGCCAGACCTTCAGACTGACGGCTGAAGTTCTGGAAACTGTGGTAGATTTCACTGGCCAAGGCCCGTCCATGATGCCGTCTGACCGACATGTCAAACAACAAATCACAGTTTGTTACGTTCAGCGTCACGTTTCGGGGTGTGGAAATGTCGCCACAATAACAGACTATGCGACTATGTGAAACTATCGGATGTATTTTAAAGATTATATGCTGTGAACTTTAAATATTTCACATACTTTTGAAAATCCATTGTTTGGCCGATCCAGATAAGCGCTCGTCATCACAGTTGTAAACACGACGGCTTTCTTCTTTTGTGAGGGGGTTTGGCGCCACAGCAACTTTGTTTCCAGGTGGAACGTTAAAGAACGCGACACACATGTCTCCCGGAAATCCTGTATAATTCAACCAATCAGACAAACGACTTCGACACTCCTGAAATGTTTCCATATAAGTGTGCCATATACATCAGACGTTTAGCCAACGTTCTGTGGGCTGAAAGGCTGAAACTATTTACTATCCTATTAAGGTAATAAAAAAACAATAATTAAATAAATATTTAAGTGAAGGGGGTAAATCTATAAATATAAAAATGTCAGTAGTATAGCCATGTGACCTTGATTTAAACTTAACCTTAATCATCGTTATGCTACAAATGCAGCTGATTTAGCTTAAATTGTTTTGATCCTGGGTTTTGTGTGTGTGTGTGTGTGTGTGTGTGTGTGTGTGTGTGTGTGTGTGTGTGTGTGTGTGTGTGTGTGTGTGTAATTATTTCAAAATGGCTGAAATATCAGCTTACTCCAGACTCCAGGCTGCAGTGACATTAACCTTTCAAAGTTGAGCTCTGATACTCTGCTGTAGTAACTAGTGTTGGTAGCGTGAAAAAAGCACAGGAAGTCTCCTGGAGCCACCGTCATGCTGAGAGGCAAACTTCATGGGGACACAAAGAAAAAACAACCACGTCAATCCAACAACTGTTTTGATCACTTGATGCCAGCGGCTAACAGCACTAATACTTCATGAAGAGAATTCATAAATAAAACCCCATGTGCCAAATCTGTAATATCCGGTCATGTCTTTGGATGAGAGAGCAAGCGAGAAGTGTGAAGGGAAACATAAAAGAAACCCCCGGAGGTCCCTCACTATGAAACGGTCAGATGGAGGAGGGAATTATTTAGCTTATATCCTAAACAATGGCAGAGCCTAGTTCAGATTTGTGTCTTATTTCATCTCGGTCATCTTATATTCATGATGGATGATGTGATTCAATTTAAAACAAAGCGTAAGATGTGATTGTTGGATTGTAATTAGTGTTCCTTTGACCTTGATCTCATTCATGAGGTCACAGCTCAATTCCATGCCAAAACTCAAGAATATTGGGCCAAGTCCTTAAAGACATGAAACAGAGTGCAACCAACAGTCATTAAACTCTCAAAAAGTGGCCGTTGAAAATGTAGGGGTAAAAACAACTTAAACCAATAAGTTACTAAGTATGCTAACAATTAACAAAGTATGGCGGAGATTTCTTCTTTAGCACTGAGAACAGTTGAGGAATCCAAACACTCTTGGAAACTGTGGTTTTCTGTTTCTGATTTTATGAACAATTCAATATATTTTAATACATCACCATGGAGTGCAGCTCTGAGCATGAGCAATTCAGATGATGAATAAGTCCGAGGTCAGTTTTCCAGGAATCAATACCCTCGTCTGGCATTGAAGGAAGGAGAATGAAGCATAATTCATAAATAGCATTTAGGAGATGATATGAGATATTAGCATCATATTTCCCCAGTTCTCTTTCATTCTCTTGGCCCTGTTAATGTTGAATGCAATATTTTAGATGGCAAAGGACGCAACTGGAAATTCTGCTTAGCACAACAAATGTTTTTAATAAAATCTATACCTTCATTTGATCTCATTCAGAGGTTTAGTTTTTTTTCCCTTCCTCTACAGTATATATTTTTCTATATCTTTCCTTCTTGCTCCAATTAATTTATTTCCAAAGTGCCATTTTATGAGATATTGTTTTATCTTCTATATCTAGATTAAGATGGTGGCTTTCCAAGTTAAAGTAGTTAAACCACAGTCAAGCTACCTTTCTGAAGAAGCAAATAGCTACACTATACGCTACTAGCAAAGAGTAGCTAACCAACAAATCATTGCTTGTTGGAGAAAATTGCTTCTCACTTAACAAATACTATATAAAATTGTGCTACTGTCACATTATGGTGAAACAAATACAATGCTCATCACTGCTTGAGCATTAAATTGTGGAATAGGGGCTAGTCAAAACTAGGTTTACTCTTGTGAATTTACTTTTTATTGGCTTTCAATGGAGAAAGATGTTTTTGCACACTGTAGTTACAGCTTTAACCAGTGGGAGCTAGCTGAAACATGCTAACCAGCCAAACCTTGACCTCTTGCTCACAACCTCATGGTTACTGATATATAGCATTTGTGACAACTCAGTCTCCCTAATGTCATTTCTATATTATTTATCTGCAGTCGTTCTGCGACCCATCCACTCTCTTTCTATCACTTCCACTTTCTCTCTGTCTCTCTCTATGCAGAAATAGCATTGCTGTTTCCTCATTGATTTTGGCTCTGACCTTCCTGTAACCTGTTGTAAATCAATCACGCTCTGTTCCGTGTGGCCTGCAGGCCTGCCTTGCGGATGGAAGAAATAAAACTAGGAAGGGAAAAATAAAGGAGTCGCTTATCCACTGACGTCTACAGGAACTGTTAACACAAGACAATAAGGTCACATGACCTCCCAAGGCAAAGGTTGTGCAGGTTTCCCATGGGTGAGGGTGTCCAAACAATACCCAGTCTATAAACACACACCAGCTAACCGATAAACCAATCTACGCCACGTCTCAGTCAAGATAACGTCAACTAATTGGATCCGTAAATATTGTGTGCATGACTTTCCATCTCTTTCAGTATTGTTTTTGTGGTTCACTGGTTTAGATTAGAGTTGTGTTTACTCTGATGGTGTATGGTGTATAATTAGAGGTGCATTGTACCTGCATGAGTCTTTATGAATATTTCAGGTGTGAGCAGGTTATAGCATGTAGTATTTCATGCTGTAATGCAGTGATACTTCTCTACGTAAATATTTAATTCTGGGATCATTTTAGAACGCTGTTATAATGGAAGGATTTCAAGCTCAGATTACATTTATCAGCACATTCACTGAAAATGTATTGTATTGTTTTGAATTGTATTGTTTTTTTAAGTAAAAAAACAGGGGTCAAAAAAGACTTTTAATAAAATATACAAATAAATGAATACATTGTATTTAAATTGTATTATTTAAAAATTACCAGTTGTAGATAGACAGTTACCTATGGCTATGGTTTTATTAGCACAGTTGTCTGATTGAGTTTATAGTCTCAAGTATTCAGAAATCTCACAAAATAAAATTAAGCAGTTTTACTACGATAAAATCATGTTTAATTTTTGTAAGGGTTGTGATGTCCACACGTTTTTGTTGAAGAAATGATAGAGGATGTAGCATTTCTATTGCAAAAAGGTGGCAAAAAATGAAAGATTAAATGGATATTTGAATTAGTAATTGTTTGGTCAATATTAAACAAAGATCTGATCTTAAGTGTTACAAGAGCATTTACCAGGCCTTTGGTGCCCTATACAGTCATTTGTAATAATATGTAATGTACATAAATTGTTTATTTTGTATTACATTATGTATTTTTATTAATCAGTTTTATTAATTAACCAATCATTATTGCCTCGTTGTTTTTAATCAGTGCATTTTAAGTCATTTTAAAGGGAGTTTTTTGCTTAGGTCTGTATTCATTACCACAAAAATATTATTTTAATATTTATTTGTAAATTATTAATTGATGTAACTAAACTGTGGTTAATTTGTGGTTGCATGGCTAAAGAACCCTGATTTTGTATATTATTATTCGCAGTAAAACCATGGTTCATTTTTGTAAGGGAACATGGAAACTATTATAATATTAAGGCAGACGAGTTGGTGGTGGTCAAATTATTACTGACATTGAAAAGTGTTATTAACGTCAACAGCCAAAAAAGTTTCACAGGACCATGAACCTACCTAAATGCACAGGGCAGGGCTAAATCTTGGGCTTTTTTTCTTTTTTGTTTCTTGGTGCCGGACTGCAAATGTCTTTTCCAGGGCATAGTTGTCCATCAAATATGATAATTTGCAGTCAGCCGCAAACATGAGGTGAGGACGGGCTTAGGCGCGGAAGCTGAAATGGTGTTAATGGTAAAACGCATTTTGTATAATACGTATAGAACTTTTTTGTTTTTTTGCAATTTGGGATGGTGCCCTCCCTGGGAGTTGGTGCCCTACGCAAGCTGCGTACTCTGCATATAGGGAGCGGCAGTTCTGATTCAGGTCTAAAGAATAAAGTCAGCTAACGTAACTAGAAAGAGAAATATGCTGCCTGTCTATACAGCATCACCTGATGGTTGTCTTAAAATGAAGGCCAAAATTACTTCTTATATGAGACCTCAAATTGTGTAGTTTGTTAAGAAGAGGTATTATATTGCTTTTCTCATTTAATTGTCATCTTGTATACAATAAAATGGGTGGACTAAATCCATTTGATTGAAACACTGAAATTAATGACACAGGTTGACTGGAAAAACATGCCTACATTTTTTACCTACACCCATAAACAAGAACTTTTATTACTTTTCACACAAAATATAATTACAGGGTCAGATTGTCAATTAATAAAGACTTATTTTGCACATTTCCTTGCACATGATTTTGTAAATTATAATTTACAGTAACCAGCTATATATATATATATATATATATATTATTATTATTATGCAGCAAACTTGCTTGGTAGCTCATCTGGTAAAGCTTTGTACTTGCAATGCGGCACACTCAGTTACAAATCATATGAAGTCCTATGAGTCATGATGAAAAACTGAAAGCAGCAAACCAAAATGTCATGGTTGCTTCAGCAAATGCATTTTTACCTGTTTGCTCTTGCTAACACCATAATTTTGGTATTAAAAAATACTGGTAATTTTCTGCCACAACATGATCCATTCATTTTACTGATATTTCCGTTAACCCAACCCAATCTTATGTCAATCCAATACATATTTTGACGAGTGAGGCTGGATGAATTTGTATGATTTGTGAAAAATCGAACGTATTTTATGAGATGGCATATTTGTAGGATTTTTTTGCAAATGGCCAACCCTTAGCACGGTCCCTAAACCTACCCCTCGCAGAATTCGTACAAAATCGAATTCAAATTCATATGAATTAGACACATTGTAAAATACGCACAAACTGTGAAGAAGCAAATTTCAATTAAGAGCAACGAAGAGCAAATTTCAAAATACAGTTAAAACACCTGTCATCTGAATTTATTTTTTACAGATGTGTTATGTGTATTTTGAAATGTATGTGTGTTTAAGTGTTTAAGGAAATGTGTGTAAACTTAACGGAAAAAAAAAATACTAGTAATTTTATGCCAGGACATTATCCGTTTCTGATTTTTGTTTTTATTTTTCTTACAGTGGATTAACCTTTTAGCACCCCCACTAGACACTCGATACATGCATCAACCAACATAATAAAACATTTCCATATTCATGTTCATCTGCTTCGGATAAAACTGAATGTGCTTTTAACACAACTCACTAGACATTTGACTTTGAAAGTGTTGCAAAACCTTTAAGAAGTCTTGTGATATAATTTCACATACGTCTTGATACAGGCAGAGTTTTCTAGTGATCCTGTGTTGAAAAGTGTCCAGAATATTACAGACTATTACTATTAAACTTTTTTTACTTTGACCAGTAGACAACCACCCAAGACCTTGGCAACTGCATAGCCAAAAAAAATTAAATACACAATTTGTACTAATAAATCTTGGTTATCTCCATAGCATTATGCGTCAGACATGCAACATTTATATTCCTAATTTTTAGTTACAAATGTCATTAAAATGTAATGTGATATTTACTTGACTGTATCAAAATGATAAATTAGATGTGGTGCATACTGACCTCAGAATCACATAGCTGTTAGCATTTATTTATGGTACTCGTGAGGAGCTGAATTCACATGAGTGGCTTTATACAAATCTTGCTGCCTGAAGAGCATCTCAAATCAGTTACTTATGAGCAGGTCCTCAAGAAACCTCAGCAGAAACTTCTGAAGATTCATGCAGCACCTGAACTCCCACCTGACACCTGAACAGCAAGTGTTGATAATGTGCAAAAAGTCTAGGTCAGCTTATGAGAATTTGTTTACCCATCATTTACTCACTTTAACATTGTTCCAAACCTGTATGCCTTTCTTTCTTTAGTGAAATTTTACAGGGACTCAAAAAGAGAAGACAAAAAGCACCTTGATGTATCATATAAGTGCTCAATAGGACTACTGTATTCTTCCAATAGCTTTTTATGACAAAGAAATTTGTACTTTCTATCAAAATTTTCCCTCTGCTCAAATCCCTGTCCTCATTACTCACCCTCATGTCATTCCTAATCTGAATGACTTTCATCTGCAGAACACAAAAGCAGGTTTTGAATAATGTTGGTAACAATAATGTTGGACTATTTTACCATTGACTTCTATTAAATGGGGGGTCCTCAAAACATCTTGTTACACAGGTTTGGAACAACATTAAGGAGAATAAACGATGACAGAATTTTTACTTGTGTCCCAAGATTTTATAGTGTGTTAAAATATTATATGTGTTTTGTGGGACTTGAACCCACCAACTTGGTGCTGCTGGTAGAGAAAGCAAGACATACTGTACTGTATGAGGTAATATGACAGAGACACACAGTGGTACATAAATTAAACTGTGATTAAAAACATGATGGAAATGCTGCAGAATGCAAAGATTTGTGGCCTACATTTCTAACACACGCACACACACATCTGGTTTGCCGGTGTCTGGTTCTGGTGGTGCTGTGCCTCAATGGGGCGCAGGCAGCGTGCTGCTCCTCTGTGCAGTGATGAATGAGTGGAGATTTGGAGAGCGCTTTGGAAAAGAGAGCCGGAGTCCTTTCACATCCACTCCAAACACTGAGAGAGCAGCGGGAGCCCATAGAGAAGTTACAGTCCAAAGAGATCTGCGTTGAGGAACCTATGAGAGACATCAAAACTACATCTCTCTCGTGCGTCTACGTCTGTGTTCTGTTTTCATCCGAGTGTGTTTTGACGTTTTGTGTTTTCATCAGTGTTTAAATGGAGTTGCCAGCTGAGAACACTGGGTTTTAAACCCTCTCTCAGTGAGTTAAACGTCAGACTGATTAAGCTCATTTATATGTTGATATAAAAGGAAAACAATATTTATTTTAGAGTGCAGCAGTTCAGAGCACCGTATCCTGGAAACGTCCTTCTTAGTCAGAAATGGATCTCATTGACTGGATGGTGAAAAATGGCTGTTCCATACCGGATTCCAGCCAGACCTGAATGTGAGTTTGGAGTCTAAAGGTCAAGAGCATTTCCATGTATACCAGTGGTAATGCTTCACCAGTCATTTTTTTATATTTGTGTTATTGCAACAAGCTTAATTGCAACAAATGGCTAGTTTACTGGCCCTCGTGTTGTTCCAAACCCAAAAGACTTTTGTTATTATTTTAAAAAACAAATGAAGACATTTTAATTATGATGAGAGAGTGTCCCTCCATTGAAACTCCACCACAAATTCAATGCTTAATAAAGTTCAAGAAGACATGGTAAAACTAATCAATTTCAATCAACTAGTTTAATCCAAGTCTTTTAAAGAGAAGACTTTTTGTTTATTCAATATTTAAATACTGATCAATGCACAAACATACAGCACATCAAACGCTCTTTCAGAATAAACCTTCCTTGCGCTTCTTGCACGCCAAGCAAGCATGTCTGCACTTCTGTTGACTATATCTGATGCATTGTAGTAGCAAAAAATAGATTTTTAACTATTAAAGGTGCAGTATGTATTTGTTTTTTTTTTGACTGTACTAAAACATAATAATGCTATAAGATATTTACAGATGTTTAGGAAACACACAAGTTCACAAACTTGTTTAGCTGAAAAACAATGCAGTTAAAAAAACAGTTATTTTGCTTTTAAATGTGTGTACCGTGTCATAATGTATGTTTTGGTTTGGACCGAGTGACTCCTCCCACTGCCAATTTACACAATAGTAGTTTGACACCCCTGGTTGCCAGTGGGTGTAAAACACAGCGTATTGCAGCCATGGACGCCAGCAAATGAACTGGGTGCAGATTCTGCCCAATCTAAAAAGCCTCAGTAAAAAGCTCTATGACCAGAGGAATAGTAAAACCCAGATAAATCAACTCATTAACTTAGAGTGTAAGGCTTGTTGCTTTCCATTGTAAATTACACTCATTTATGTTGTGTTTTGCTCAATCTGGCAGCCCGTGTGATGAATCTGAGGAGAAGAGGGCTGGAGAAACAACACATCCAATATTTTGAATTTAGACTGCAGTACCCAATTCAACCACTAGCAGAAAATATTACATAATTCACCTTCAAGCTTCTTTACACCCTAAACCAAATGTTACTCTCTCCTTTTTTATTGACTCATTTTTGAGATTGTTATAAATTGTATATTTTTTTTATGTAAAAGATAACAAGAATACATTAAATTCTATATATGTTGGACGTTGTATACAAAGAGCTTTTATAAACCTATTACATCCACCAGTCCTTAACCTAAAAACACCTCTTAACACAAACCTTTCAATTACTGCTGCCTAGTTACCACTGTGTTATTGAATAGCTGTGAATCCCACCAATAAAAACAAATATAAATTGTGTTACTAGGGCAATGTGCGAGTGGTTCAGACAAGAAAAACATTTCCATACATTTCTGAAATATGCCTGCCTATGCAAACACACTTGTAAATACTTTGACATTGTAGCTTATATGTCTGGCATATTACTCAATATGTCTGGAGTGACTGAACTCTTTGTACCTGAAGATCTCTTGTTTATCTCTTGTTTAACCCGTTTGTCCCGACGGGACGTTCGCGGCCGGATATACGAGGGATGCATGGGAGAGGTGGCAAATCGTATGTCTGGCGGCTCTTTCTGTGGGGGACGCTGAGGATATCTACCTTTTCGACACCATGATAACAGGTATTCTGCTGATTGGATTAGGCTTTGCCCTGGGTTATCGGAAAATTCGGAAGACGGGAACAGCTGTCCAAAGCCTCACAAGGTTGCCCGTTTGGATTGAAGCCGTGGGAAGAGCGGTCAGCAATGAGACTGAGACTATAAACCCGAATATGGATGCCATCATGTTGAAACTTACGGCTTTGCAAGTGAAAATTTATGATTTCAGAGACCAGAATGGACAGAGAGAATAAAGCTGTGAAGATACGCAGCGGTTCACCCCAAAAGACACAACTAAATTTAATCTTATCTTTTCTGGCTCCCCCGTACCGGCTGGCTTGGCCAAGGTCATGCTGGATAAACTACCCTGAGAGGCGATGCAGTGGGACTCTCTTGCTCCCTTCCCCATTACAGACATTACTCCTCCCGATCATCTGCTTTTACCGCCACCTGTCGAGCAGGTCTGCGACGGCGCCGTAATAAATGGCACCGGACCGGACGGCTGCTTGCCAGAGCTGGATATGTTCCCCCTGTTGCAAGTCATGTGTTTATGGTATATGTGCTTTTGTGCTGAGGTGTTTTTTTTCTGTTCTCAAACTGTACTCCCCAATGGAGCATAGTCTGGGGGTAATTTTTTTTCTCCTCTCTTTCCTCATGTAAATGCTGTATTTTTCTTACATACCCTGTCTTCCTGTTCTGTCTACCCCGTTGTCATATGTATGTTGTGTATGTATGGACAGGTGGATGGCTAATTTCGCTGGTACTTGTTACTAGTGACAATAAAAGGCTACTACTACTACTACTACTACTACTATCTGTTACACAACCATCACAAACATAGACTGTTGTAAGATAAGCTTACTTCTCCCAAGATTTATAGATAAACATGTTCAAGTTATTATCTAGATCCAAGTTTCTAGGTCATCCTGAGAATGAAACAACAAACAGATCTTCAACCACTAAAAGGGCAGTTTACCCCAAAACTTGCATGTTGTTATATTCTCATTAAACATTTTCTTTTTCTCCTTGTCCACAATGTGTATGTGTTACACTTTCCAGTGTTACAGTATCCATGCCCTGAATCCACACAGTCACTGTCAAACTAGATTGGTGTGACAGTGGACCTTCAACGCAGACGCCTCACAGATATTAAATTACTCTGATTAATGGTGAGTGCTAGCCATTGATTTCTACCCGGTGCTAAGGGTTTCACATCTCTCATCTCCAGAGAGTGATAAAATATCTCAAGTTTAAAACGCCATCCTGTGTGTGTCAACGGTCAATGAACCACAGTCTATAAGGACCACATCACTGGGCTTCACCCAAATCACGGCAGGTATGTGGAATAAACGGATGAGCCACAAGGGGCCATGCATTACAGAGATTTACCATGGTTAAGACACGCAGCAAAAGCGTGGTTTATTGCTTTTATAAAATGAGGGCAGTAGCATTATTCAATAAATAATTAAATTCAATTATTTGATATTCTGGTCTCTCTCTTCATTGTAAGTCTATGGGACTTACTTCAGCCATAGTAATATAGTTTATTGGTCCCTCTTTATAGGCTCTACTCAAGTTAGATTAGGTATGTTAATAGATTCAACTAACATTATTTTTTATGGGCCTACTTATACTGACAGGCTTTTGATATTTTAACTTAATGATGTATTATGGAAATGTGGGAACATTTGAATGCTCTAGATTAGTAGAAAATATTTTCAATAATTCTGAATGAATTTCTCATGGGCAGCATGACCATCTTAAACCAGACAGTCAGAAACCCACATTTCCACATCAGAACTGGTGGACGTCAAATAAACTTATCAAAGAGCAGCGCATGTGCTTTTCTGCTGAAAGAAATTGGAACATAATGAAGTTTCTGGTCCAGAAATTGTCTTTCTTTGTCCTCATTGTAGAACCAAATAGGATGGACCACTAATAACATAAAAGTTAAATATATTCCAGACATACCAGGAAAAAGAATATATTACAATAAAGAGATTTATTCCTGGGAATGTTCAATGGAAGATCTCATCCCTCCCTTTTGTGGTTAGTTAGTTTTCTTTGTCAAAAAAATAAAAAAGAATGGATGTGCCCACCCTGCATTTTTTCATGAAGAGCTGCCCTGTCATTTTCAAATTCCTACAGAATTCACACACTTCATTTCCCATAGTTTTCTACCCATAAACTGATACATGCAATCTTTCCAGAGCATTCCTTAGTTCCTCTGTTATCTGGAATGCAGGGTCCCTCAGGCAGAGAAACGGTAAACCGCCAGCATCCGTTAATAATACGTTAAACCACCCAGTGCCTATAAATAATCCCGACCTGTCACGAACACAAGCCCTAGGAAAAGCATCTGCCAAAGTATGAAGAAGACTGTTAAACAAATCATCACGAAGCCTGTGATGGTATGAAAACTGTTATGCAGAGTTTCAGGGTTTCGGAGAGCTGTCAGGTCCGTGAGCAGGTCCAAACCCGGAGCATGTCCAATCTCTGGACTGTACTGAGACTGTCAGCTCATTAGTGTCACGTCTCATCAATCATTCCACGAAAACGCAGCACTTGCCATCACTAATTATAATCAACAGATTTATTTCAAAGTCATCTGTGACTGGGCTCAGACAGAGGATGAGAAAGAGAGCCAGAGGATGAATTAAAGGGCGCTGATTAAAGCCCCACTGATGAATGTCCCTCCTGAAGCCATAAACACCACATACTACAACTAGAAACCTGACAAGGACACAAACTTTTACTAATAAAGACACCAGAGGAGAGTGGAGATTGGATGACATAAGAAACATAGATAACTGAGAAGAGAAGGCAAGAAAGGAGAGACGAAGAAAGGGGGAAAAAGAAAAGATGAGATGAGAAAGGTCAATATAACACAAGAAAAGAGGAGAGATGTGATAACATTAGAAGAGTACAACCGACGGTGAAATTATAGAGGAAATTAGATGGGATGGGATGGGATGAGGAGATGATGAGGTGAGGTGAGGTGAGGTGAGGTGAGGTGAGGTGAGGTGAGGCGAGGCGAGGCGATAAATGCAAGAAGAGGAGAGGAGGATACAAAAGGACAGACGAGACGAGACGAGACGAGACGAGATGAGGATAAATGCAAGAAGAGGAGAGAATGAGAGGAGGATACAAGAGAAGACAAGAGGACAGACGAGACTAGATGAGAAGAGATGAGAACAAATGCAAAGAGAGGACACCAGACAAGAAACATGGAGACCAGACAAGCTGAGTAGATACAATATGAGAGGAAAGACATGACAAAATGAGAAGAGGAGAAGAACAGAGATGAGATTATATGATAAGAGATTAGAAGAAACAAGACAAGAGGAGAGAAAGATGAGAAGTGAAAATGCAAGGATGGAGGATGAGAGGAGACATTTCACTTCTGATTATACCCTGTATAATTTATTATGTGACAAATAAAGAAACCTTGACCTTGAGAGGAGAGGAGAAAATTAAAGGAGAGAAGAAAGTAGAGGAGTGCAGAGACATGACGAGGAGAATAAACCGATATGATGAAAAGAGAGAATGAGATGAGTAAAGAGGAGAGACAAGATGAGGAGATGAGAAGACTAGGTGAGAAAAGATCAGTAAAATTGAGAGGGAAAAAGTTACAGTGAACATTTAAGACCCTTTGACATTCACAGTTTACATTCACTATTTGTTTTATTTTCTACGAACAGGACCTCTGTGAGGGGTGATGATTTGTGGAGCTGACTGTGAGGAATAATGCTGGTACTACCTAATCTTTGCCAGTGAAGACACTGTTGAATACACTGCAGGTGTGTGTGTGCAACATGAAGGTATTTAGGAGTGCAAACACAGCTGTTCAAACCAATTGGTGCTCAGGAATGTCTTTGTGTGAAATGGTTCAGGGTCGCTGATTCTAAGCTCATTGGTTCAGAGTTATTTATTAAAGATGCTATTGGGTGAAATGTTCTCACCTGGGTGTATTGTCAGTGCAGTATCTGTCTATAACACACACACACACACACACACAGACATATTTAAATATAAAAGTTCAGCCTGTACATTTGGGAATACGTCCCAATTCACATATGTGACCCTGGTCCACAAAACCAGTCATAAGGTTTTTTATTATTATTTTTGAGATTTATACATCATCTGAAGCTTTATAAATAAGATAAGATATACAACTATAAAACATTTTTTTTTTGAGAAAATCACCTTAAAAGTTGGCCAAATTAAGTCCCTTTTAAGTACTGTGGACAATCAAACTTTGTATATACTATAATAAATATACACTATTTTGTCACAGAAGAGCATACAAAAATATTTTTTTTTTGCCACAGAATGATTTTGGGTTCCTCAAAGTTCTTTAGACCCATTTTCATTTTAATAATCTAAACAACTCTTTGTGCAATCAATCAAAAAGTTATATGGATGTTAATAATTGTAGTATATGTATTTTTCTCATTAACTGCAGCTTGACTGTCCAATGGCAGACAGGAGGCAGTGTTTACTTTTGCAAAAAGGTTTGTTAATGTTTGTTGTTGGTTTTTTTCATATTTTTTTTATCCATTTGGTTATTTCCATTTCTGGAGTAGTGGTGCAGAAATATTTTGTTATGCATTGAAACACAAGAAGTTTTATGTTTGATAATTAAGGAATGATATTCTAAAGATCCACCAACAGGGTAATATTGTATTACAGCTGTGGTTACAATTATTTACAAGCACATACAACTGAACAACTAGATAAAAGGCTTCATAGAAAGCACATTTCCAGTGATACAATGTTTTTAACAACACTGATAATTTCATTGTGTGTTTCCGTAATGGCTGCTTGTACACACAAGAGGGTCACTTGAGCCTTCATGTGTGTTGTTTTAATTTTTAAAAGTGCCTCTTAGCACAAATCTAACATTTCAAGAGAAAACAGGAGCCGGGCGCAGGAATGATGACATCAGCAGTATACACAACGATCGATGAATTTCTCTCTCTCTCGCTCTCTCTCTCTCTCCCTCTCTCTCTTTAGGATGAGGTCTTGCAGTGACCGCGCTGCAATGGTATCAGCTAACATTAATGACATCCTTAATCATTTATATGGTGGAAGTGAGAGGTCACATTCACTAATGTGAGTGTTTGCCAGATAAAATAAAATGGAAGAGACAGAGCAAGACAAAGAGGAAAAGAGAGCGAGAGTAAGAGAACTTTAAGATCTTAAAACAATATAAATAGTAACAGAGATTAAACAATCCTCTCTCATGTATCTGCTGCTACACACTCAGTCTCTTTACTTTTTACTTAGATTTAATTGTATTATTTGTAGTGGTGGGCCGTTATCGGCGTTAACGTGCTGCGTTAACGTGAGACTCTTATCGGCGATAAAAAAAATATCGCCGTTAATCTATTCTCAAAGTTGGGTCGGGCGCTGGGTTCTATACTACGCAAGCTATGATGACTTTCACCCTGATATTTTAGCGCGGATGTATACCTAGCCGAATTGCACTGTAGGGGGCGAGAACGAGTCTTCGAACTAGAGGCTCGCAGTCTGTGATGGACAGATTGTTAACGGCTGGTCTGTGTGGTAATACAATCGGGCAGGACATCCAAACGCTCACCTAACTTTACATGGCCGCTCAATATGATGTTAACCTAGAGAAATGTGCGCTATTGAAGTGTTTGTGTGGAAGCGCGTTTGCTGCAGGACAGGCTCCGGTCTCACTTGCTCTTAAAATCTCCGTCATTTTGGTCATACAGATAAAAGTAGCCTAATACATCTTTCGAATCTGTAAAGACTCGATTTGTGTGCACTCAGAATAACAACGAAGCGTTGCGCTTTTAAGCAAACAGGATGCGCTTTAGGTCTCATGTGAACTTGAGCGAGAAACTTGAAACTCGAATATATCTAAAAATACAGTACATAGAAAAATATATCTATAGAGGTGAAATGTCTAAAAAAAATAGAAGACTTGTGTGTTAGCATGGATGATTTACATGAAATTTAATCTGTGCAACACTGTGCATAATAAGATGGCTTTCAGTTCAATATAATAACAAAAAGCGACATTTTGGGTTTTATTCAACTAATAAAAGGTGGGCACGCTGTGATCTGTACTATATTTTACTGTAATTGACAGTTATCGGAAAAAAACAAAAAACAACAACACGGGAGTGGGAGGGAATGGGAGTCATTCTTCCGGGAGTGGAGCAGGATTTTCCTCAGTTTTTTATTAGGATTGGGACGGGAAGAGATTAAAGTTTGTGATGCATTTTGGAAACAGGAGATGAGCCCTGGTCTAATCGCCACCTGGCTTGAGAAACCCGTTCTCAAGACTTACTTTTAGTCATTATTTGGGTAGCACACATATTCTGATTGCCTTCGGCAGAATTCAAATGAGCCATTTTAATCTAGATTAATCTAGATTCATTCCAAAATTAATCTAGATTAAAAAAATTAATCTATGCCCACCTCTAATTATTTGCAACTTGGATAGGAAAGAAAATTATGGTGGAGAAAAACAGTTTGAATGGGAACATTCTATTCTAATGAGAAGAAGTGTACTTTAGCATGATATAGTTGCAAACTCAGTTTAATCTTTTTAGACACTTAATTGTGTGTAAATTGCCATTATATTTATATTCATATTTAAATTAGTCAACATAAAATTGTAATTAAATCATTACAAAAGATTATTAAAACATAATGATTGACAAAGTAACAAGTAACAACAAAAAGTGCCCTTTTTAAAAGTATTTAAGTGTAAGGAAAGGTCATAAAAGTGTTCTCTCTTTAAGCATACTTAAATGGCCTTTCATATTTTATTATTTGTAAGTACACTTGTTTTTTTAGTTTTTAAGTACACTAGTCCAAATAAGCATCAAGACTGAATGCATTAAACAGCATCCAAATGTCACGGTTATATTCAGCTTTTAAAGTGAAGTGACATGACATGTGGCTAAGTATGGTAACACTTACTTGGAAATTGTGCTCTGCATTTAACCCATCCAAAGTGCACACACACAGCAGTGAAGACACACAAACACTGTCAAGTCAACTTTATTTATATAGCGCTTTTAACAATACAAATTGTGTCAAAGCAACTGCACAATATCAAAATACGATTTTTTTTTTTTTTTAGTTAATGACATTTCATTATTGAATTTAGTGATGTCATCATCCAGCTCAGTTCAGTTTAAATAATATCTGTGCAATCAAGTCGGTGATATCGCTGGAAATTAAGTGTCCAGAACTAAGCAAGCCATAGGCGACAGCAGCAAGGAACCAAAACGCCATCGGTGACAGAACGGAGAAAAAAACCTTGGGAGAAACCAGGCTCAGTCAGTTCCCCTCTGGCCAGACGAAACAGTAGTTTGTTCCAACTGCAGCAAAATCAGAGTGTAAGTGGTCCACTGGTTCCAGTGGTCTTTTCCCGATGGCTGTCTAGGTGACGAGGTCCTCACTGGAGATCTGTCTCTGGGGCTCATCTAGGTGCCCTGGCGTGAACACAAACCAGGAGCAGTGGGCAGCCATTTATGCTGCGGCACCTAGGGAGCAGTTGGGGGCTCGGTGCCTTGCTCAAGGGCACCTCAGTCGTGGTATTAAAGGTGGAAGCAAGCACTGTACATTCACTCCCCCACCTACAATCCCTGCCGGACCTGAGACTCAAATTCGAAATCTTAGGGTTCTCTAACCATTAGGCCACGACTTCCCCATCTCAGCAGCTCACCTCTGCCTGGAAGATGCACATTGCATTTCTGCTGGTTTGATCCGGGCCACCCGCACCCGTCTTTATGAGCTCTGGCCTCAGCGCAGAGAGACCCTTATGTAACCCCCCGACACGGGTCCGCACCAACTCACCGAGCGGGTCGCGAACCCGGGACTCCGGCGCGGGAGGCGGGCGCTCTAACAAGGAACGCCAAAGGCTACAGCCTCTAGCGTCAGTCGCTAGAGCGCCTCTTTTGAGGTCAGGGGAGTGAGGTTTACACACAGCCCTTACTGGCATACATCCGTTACACTTAGCCACGACTAATGCACTCAATTAGCCAACTTCTTGTCATGTGTGTTATGAGTCCTCATTAGTTGCCATGGTTTCTGATTAATTAATCATTGTCCAGCTGTTCCTGTTTAGTTCTCTCATTTACTATGTGTGTATTTATACTCTTGATTCTGTCCTGTCCTTTGTTGGTTATTATTTGGTGTTATGTGTTGTATACGATCTGCAGTATCAGTAAAGTCTTTGAAATATAAATCCACGTTTATATGCCTTATTCCTCTGCAACGTGTGACACCAAAATTAATGTAAAGATTAAAAAATTGCCTATTATAAGTACGTAACAATTGGTTGAATGAACCAAAGAATACAATTTTCATGACATTAGACCAAAATAAAGGCAAAATTATAAGCATTTTTTAACAATTTTGCCACATATTTGGACCATTAGGGACTTGATACATATTGGCCACGTACACACTGTAAGTTTTCAGGAGTAACAACCGCATTTAAATGCGGGAGTGAGTCCCATAAATTATCGTTCCATCCATGTGTGAACGGAACAGTACTCACTCCCGCATTTGTAACCACAGCAACATCTGTCGTCTTGCAACAGTGAATAAACGTTTAGCCGTCCGTTATGTGCCATATCTTTTTTGACTAAAGACTGTTTTTGTCCGTCGATTTGAACTAAATCGTGACAATTACTACCACTAATAGACATGCAGTGATGTGTTTATGCTCGGGAGGCTGCTTTAGAGAGCTCTGTCTTGCAGTGTTGCCATATCCTCATATTTACAAGCGCTTTCAAGCATGTTGTTTGGTCTTAGCTCATAAAGACAGGCACTTTATGATGGAGTTAATAAAGTGGTCTGTCGCGGATATGAGATATATTAATGTTTATTTTGGTGTTATAAAACAAAGCATTTTTGTGTTTTTTTAATGCTTGTCCTTGTTTCTTGTTGTTTTTTTCTGTGAAGATCTGGCAACACTGACACTTTACCGCACGGCTCATGAGCAGCTAGCCCCGAGCTAAGTTAAGACTTCGTTCACTGTTATTTTCTTTAATCTCACATACAGGCAAACACACCGATGCACGTTCAAATACGTCATTAACAACTAGTTGTTCAGTTCGGTTCTGTACACACTGCGTAGAATTTCTGTAAATGCGGTTGTCACTACCTGCCACGTACACACTGCAGCTAAATTCAGTTGTCAGTTCGCCTTTTATTCTTTAATCGCGTTCTGTACTCACACAATTCACTAAAATACGGGAGTGACAACAGCATTCAATAACCGAATTAACTCCCGAAAAATGCAGGTAATGACAATCGCATTTACAGAAATTCTACGCAAGACAGAAGCAGCCTACCGAGCATAACCACAACACGCATGTCTATTGGTAGTTTAGTTAAAATCAACGGACAAAAACAGTCTTTAGTCAAAAAATGACACATAACAAACGGCTAAACTTTTATTCACTCCTGCAAGACGACAGATGTTGCTGTGGTTAAAAATGCGGTTGTCACTCCTGAAAGTTGCAGTGTGTACGTAGCCATTCACTCAAGTGCCATCAGACATAAATCACAGATGCATTAACCAATAATTTGCACAACCAATTTGCATAACCTTTGTTGCTAAATTCTAGCACTTTATGGCACAATTCAAAATGGCAGATGGATTTTATTTCATTCTAGCATTAAACTTACAATGACAGCTGGTCAAACGTGTCTATCTTGATATAGTTGAGTGGCTAGTATGTGAAGAATTCCTAAGCCAACATCTCCATTAGGTTTGTGTGCCAGGTTTCTCCTCAGCCCTGCACGTCTGCTAATTGAGTGGGTTAGTCGTGGCTAAGGGTCTCTCTGCGCTGAGGCCAGAGCTCATAAAGACGGGTGCGGGTGGCCAGGCCAAGCCAGCAGAAATCCAATGTGCGTCTTCCAGGCAGGAGAGCTGCTGAGCTTAGGTTGCATGGAGATGGGCCAGAACCTGCACACACGCCCAGAGAGACCCAATAACTCACCGCACTGCGGTCCGACGCACTGGCCTCATGGAAGGAAAGCTTATTAAAATTGGAGCATGCATGTTTTTGTTTGAAAGTGAGAATTCAAAGAAAGCCATGTAAATGCCATCATGGTTAATGTGTTTCTTTGTGCTGGTTTTACATATTTTCCTAGTCAAACAAAGAAATGGCACTCTAATGATCTTTAGATGATATTTGAACTTTGAAATGTATTCATATTAAAATAACTATCAACAGAAATGCAGGTACATCTAAAAAAAAAGTAGAATATCATAAAAAAGTTCAATATTTTTTGTCAATCATTTCAGAAAGTGAAACCCATATATTATATAGATTCATTACACATAGAGTGAAACATTTCACACCTTTATTTTTTCAAATTTGGATGATTATGGCTTACAGATAATGAAAACCCAAAGTTCAGTGTCTCAGAAAATTAGAATATTACATAAGATCAATTTTAAACAGAAATGTCAGGCTTCTGAAAAGTATGTTCATTTCTATGGATTCAATACTTGGTTGGGCCTCCTTTTGCATGTATTACTGCATCAATGCGGCGTGGCATGGAGGCAATCAGCCTGTGGCTTTATGTAGCCCAGGGGTGTCAAACTGAATTCTTGGAGGGCCACAGCCATGCAGAGTTTAAATTCAACCCAAATTGAATGTACCTGATCCAGCTAATCACGTCCTTCAGGTTTAAAGTATTTGATATCTACATATGTGTGTTGGAGCAGGGTTGGAACAAAACTCTGCAGTGCTCTGGCCCTCCAGCAACTGAGTTTGATGTCCTAATCATCTTGAAAACATATTCGTCAAGTTGCCAGACATATTTAAATATGTTGCTGTTCATTGAAAATTAAAATAAAATTTCATTTGTGAATAAAGAATTATATTTTGAATGATATGTTGTAAAATGTTTCTATAAAGACACCCTATATAATTGAATATAATTCAATAACAGACTTCAAAATCTCAAATAACCTCACACCAGCTCAAAAGAACCCGCAGTCCAAAGTTTTTTGATTTATTTACTTTTTCTAAAATGTTGCCAGCTGTGCACTGTTTTCCTGATTCCACCGGGTAGCTGTGCCACCAGGGCATATAGCATGCATGTTATATTAAACATTCCTCACCCTTCAATCAAACCTTACTTGATAACTAAATCTGCTTGGCCCACATCATTGCTGCTTGCAGATATATTTTTACACTGATGTTTCATTTTAAGCCTTGACACAGAAATTGTTAAGAACAGCACACGTTTTAACAACAACAACCGCTAATTGAGGTCAGGCTGTTAGCATACCAGTGTCAGTAATGATAGCGGTCCGTATCTCAGGAACCAAAGATCCGACCCATCATTTTCACCTGGCGGTCAGTCCCTGTGCAGAATCTGTCCACTTATCTACCGGTTTCTTTCTTTCACACGCTGTAAAGACGTTTTAGTAATTCTCACGTCTATTAATTTGGAGAAATTAACATGAGCTTTGATAGGGGTTTCAGTACGGCCATAAAGGATGAGGAAACGGTCATTTTGGCTCTTTGTAAGGGGGTAAATGCAGCTCTGTCTGCGAGACTCCACCAGCATTCAGAGCTCTGCACAAAACACTCTGACCTCTTTTGTCGACCCGGGACTACCAAGCATTTGATTAGGGCCTTTTCTCTTTCTGCTCTGTTGTTTTTTTCTTGTTTTAATTGACCGGTGGGACCAAGAGTAAGAAAAGGGCGTCAGGGTGTCAACCTTAGTTGCCTCGTTTTCAGTCAGCGTTTTCTTTTCTCTCTTTCTCTGGTGGGAATGTAACGCCCGCTCACTCTGGTGGCTCTATTCCAATGGGAATCCCAGCTATAGCGCGCAGGGTTTAATAGATGTCAGACCCGCTTCGATCAAACCCCCCGCTCAGACTGTAACAATTAAACTCATTAGAGAGAAAAGCAGAACAGAGTCACTGCTCATTTGAAGAAGGTCACCATATGCAGTGAAATGGTTTTGGAGTTAATCACTTAACAATTAAACTGTACTTAATTCATACAGATGCATATTTAATGCTTCGGATATTGGTTTTGATATAACCGCATTGCATCTTCAGCTGTTTTTTGTATACAAATGAACAGAATTAATTTTATAAATGCTATTTAAATTACATTTATTAACATAAAACTTCTATGAGTTCATGTGATCTGTAGACAGGCCTGGGAGTAACGAAATATATGTATTTAAAATACTAAATATGAGTAACAGTGTTTCGTTATAGCCTGATTACATTTTAAATATGTGTAATCAAATTACAGTTACATCCTAAAAGTAGTTTAGATTACCAAAGTGATTACTTTGAATTTGTATGTAATTTATTAATTTCATATTTAAGTAAACAATTTGAGGATTTTAACCAATAAGGCAACTGATTCTGCATTAAAAAGAAAAAAACTGCATACAACCGCCTGTTCATTTAGCAACTCGCAGTGAAAGTACGCTCAATATCACGACACATAAATGGACAACACAACAGAAATCCATTAGCGTAATGCATTTATCTCGTGGAAATACAAAGACTAGTTTATAAATCTGAAAAATGACGTAACATCAGTGCAGTGCAATGCCTACATGCAACAAAACTTCTCTCAGCATCGAAGGATTCTTGAGGGTAATTGTTCTTGATCTTTTAACATTTTTATCCAGTAACTCACATGTTTCTCATATTTTGAGTGTTGAATGGTTATCATTACGTTTAATATTTCTAAGAATTGAATTGAAAAATGACACCAAATTATCCTGGAATTCACACTTTACATTAGTTAACAGATCCATGCGAATCATGCATGAAATAAAAGTTTATTAAGTCAGACAATAGCTTTGTGTGCTTTTCGAATGAATAAAGATTTCAAGTTCATCTGTAATGTTCAAGAACAGATCATCTTTGACGCAGCAAGGTGAGTTCATGATTTGATTCGTGAACAGATGATTATTTTGAGTCAATCTTTTAAACGAATCATTTATTTTGTTTAATGAAATGGCATGAATGGAGGATCCTTATCTTTAAAAAAAATTATCATTTGCTCTGTCATTTTCCCCTCCAAATAGAGATTTTATCAACATTAGTGTTTTACTCAATTTGAGAGTGTAAGAGTGTAAAATTCTACTTATCCTAGTTTCTTTATTCAAGGAAAGCAATTTCCAAATTTGAACTATGTTAAAGAAAAAACTTTGAACTGTGGAAGAAGAAGCATTTTTTTATTCCTGTGCTAAGCTTTGAATGTGCAAAATTTCAAACTGGTCTTTTCAGGAACTTGATTATCTCTCCCTGAGTTTATATTAAACATTCCTCACCCAGTAAATCAAACCTTACTGGATAACTAAATCCATCTTTTCTACAGAAGTTGGAAGTGGATTCTCTCGTGACGGCATTTGACATGTCTAGATCTCAACATGACTAATGTTCAATCAGATGTTCTTTAACAGTTCTTTCAAGCCTGCCAGCTCAAGCTTGGCAGTTATTTCAGGATTATGCTGAACCAGAATGGTGGACTTCTTTCCATCTTGGTCAACCAAAAATAATATATCATATATTAAGCATAGAAATACACACATATATTTCTTATTACTAATTCATCACTAGAAAACAGCAGTTTTATCATATCAGAATCAGTTCCATGACACATGCTGTGAAGTAAATGCACCTGACCGCTGCCTCTGCCCGCCTGAGCATGGTAATAGATGGCGTAAGTACTTATGCATGGCAGTTAATGGCTTTAAGTTACTCTGTGCATCAGGGGGCATAGCTGGCTCTGTCTGTGGTCGTTTATGTGCATTTTAACGAGGCATTCACTGCTCCCCAGAGACTGACCTGATGGAGAAAGGCCTGAACAGGACCATTGACTACGCCAAATGCAGCTCAGACTAAAATCAACAGCAGAATTACATGCTTTAGTGAGCGAGCCCCCAATAAAACAGCCCTCAGAGACTGCCGGCCTGGCCCTCCTCCCTGTGTGACTCTGTCCCTCCGACAGGGAAAAAGAACTCAGTGTTGAATTCACTTTCTTCTTTGCATTCCTTTACTCTGAAACCATGGCAATGCAGCCATCATAACCTTGACCATCCAAAGAAAACAAAAGTGCACTCCAGTCAGAGAAACATAAAAATGCAACGTTTGCTGGAATAAGTCTCAATTAATGATTCAAATTAATAGTTTATTATCCCTCTCTGTTGAACGTGAAGTCAATTAATGGAAGTTAGAACATGCTTGAGTGGAGCAAGTCCACTGAGACCCACCATTTCAAAACTCCTACTCTTTCTTCTTTGCTTACAGGTCCTTGTTAGGAACCTTGACCGATTCCTTTGGGAACATGTCCATTCTCCCTGATTAGAGTCCCTAACTATTCACGTATGGGTCTTATTTCATTTATAAGTGCGGTTAATTGTTCTCTCGGAAGCCTTTCCCGTAGCGAGGACTAATTTCACTATTCCATTTGAGTCTTATACACTTGCCTTTGAACCCTTTCGTGGTGTCTTTAGGGGCCCTATTAAAGGCCCAAGTCAGACCATCTCTAGGGTGATCGAAAAAATCTGGACCAATTACATGTGACCCACCATACAAAATGAGAAAGAGAAAGAAAAAGACATAAAAGAAGATACATAGAGCATGAAAGAGAGAGAGTTAATATAGAGCATTTAAAACACCCCCAGATGCTTTCATGATGAAACATGACTCTTGAGTCGAGGTGCTGGGAACTTTGTCTCTGCCTCCCGTGAACGGATAGATGAATTATGTGGTCAGCACTCCATTAAGACTCGATCCAGAGAGAGAAAGTGTGAGGAAAAGAGCAGTCTTCAGAAAGGATCCCCTGGTTTCCTAGTTTTCACACCCAGCAGTACAGTAATTGGCCGAGTTTGCTGTTGTTTTTCTGCTCCACCGGGACACCCCAAAACTGCAGTGCTATTGTGATCATTGAACCTCGCTGAACCAGGAGACATTTTGAGTCACCCAGTGGACAAGTCCACTTGCAAACCTACAGCTTATATTGTCTTTGATTGCTACATTGTTTTGCAGTCTTGGTTTCAACAGGAGACTCGTTGTGTTCAGGATTTAGGATACCCATGAAACTTGGTGAAATAATAGTCTAGCTGCACCTTGGGGGGAGGGGGGGGCGATCCTTGATCGGACCTCTGACACCAATAGCATCCTTCAGCTAGCATCAGTGAAACAAACTGCCTAGGCTCATTGGAAATACATGCCTCTACCTACATTTCTGCAAAACTCAAAAAACGTACCTATACATACGAATAACTGCAGTTTCCCATTGAAATGAACACTAGGGGCAGTAAAATGCTGACAACTTTTTATTCCTTTTCACATAAAGTATGACTTACAGGGTCAGAGTGTGGCCTAATTTTCGCACAATTCCTTGCACAACATTATTTTTATGAATACAAAACAATTTCAACATCCTTTGAGACTGAAAACTGATACTTTTCAATATTAACGTCACATAAACAGCGTCATATGTATGGGTTTTCATGGTAGCTCATGCAATGCACTTGTGAGGTGAAGCACTCCGGTACGAATCCTGCGAAACTATATTAAAATAGGATATAGTTAATTAATATATATGGATATTAAAATAGCATGGTTGCATCAGCAAATGCTTTTTTATATATATACATTTTGCATATGTTGACACTATTATGTAGGTTTAGGGTTTGGTTTGGTCTGGTGTAGGGGTTTGTTATTTTTCAACACGATGGAGCATAAACTTTTTAGTGTCACTTACCAGATGTTTGAATTCTGAACCGTTTCAATATGTACCTGGAGCAGTGTAATAAAACTGCAGTAATACATAATGTATAAACGTAATACAAACGTGTCTCAGTCAAGTATTGAATGTGGATTTTAGCGTTACTCGCTGGGCATTTCACTTTGAAACTACTATAAAACATGCAGTAAGGTACGTAATATCAGTGTTGCTGAAATGTCACCACAAGCTCATATTTCCAATGAACCTGGGTTGGAAACAAAAGCTAGTGACCCACAACTAATTGTAACTTAGCTTCATTTACATAATCATTCAAAAATGAAGGGAGTTGGTTCATCTTAACGAAAGGTTAAAATATATATTTTGTAAAGATTTCCATTGTGAGGACATGCAAATCCACATATCTCAAACATCAAATGTTTTTGTTGATTGACTGGCATTATCTTCTTCAATTAGTTTCTAGTGTCAACTGGTCCAAATGTCCAGTCAATTTCAGGCACAAGCACAAAAGATGAGTTTAGACGTGGAAGTCACCATGCATATACTTCTCATGAGATGCAGCGTTAAACAGTCAACTGGCATATCATTTTGGCATAAACATAAACTCAAAAAGTTTTTCTGTTCCTTGAGCAAAGATGAAAGATTTCAATTATCTATTTCCAGGGAGGTCTTGGCAGTTCAACAACTGGGCAACGGCATTGAGATGAATGGGAATGCTGAAAGATAGCAGACCTTCTTGGTCCTTCTAGCAAGCATTGTGTTTAAGAGGATGTCTTCCTATTCCTCAGACCTGCTAGAATCCTTTCCGTGAAACATTCCCAATCCAAACACTCTTGAACTCCAGCAAACCATCTCATTCTGAATGGCAACTCTCACCGCAAGCACCGTGCCATGACAAACACTCGTTTAATACACAGTCACTCGCACCAGCGCCGGCGGGAGATGAGAGGTATTCTTCAAGATGAGGGAAACACATCCCTGGCGTTTGTGAGTGCAGCCGGGTCCAGGAACAGAGCTCCGGATGGTTCTGGCTCATATGTGGTTTCTTTATGGAGAGCGGCTCATCTGCCAGGCCTCTCTGTCCGAGCCTACACCAGCATTATGTGTTCATTAGGGAGCTGTCTCAAAGCCAAACGGCTCCTTCCAGGACCACGTGGCGCATTGTGCATCTGGCGAGGGGATTTGTTGAAGGAAGTCTATCTCATTCATCAGATATTTATCGCCAAGATTTAACAGCTTACATATGAATATATTAATTGTGAAAATCCAGTGGTGGGATTATACATTACAATATTACGTAACTTCTGGCGAACAGAGAGAAAGAGGAACCTAACAAGGGATCTAAAGAGGCTTATAAAGGCAAGACTTTCACTGTAGCTTGTTTGATGGGTGATGTTTGGAGGGCGGAATTGAGGGGATGCATGATGTTATGTCTATTATTAGGTGAGAGAAATCTGAAACAGATTTTATGAAACAAAGTTGTGTGATGAGGCATGTCAGTGTGCATGAAGCAGAACATGATGCAAATTAAGTCATTGGCCCACTCCATAATAACACACATACACACATTCCTTCAGAAGACAAATGCGCTCTGATTGAGGAGAATGGTATTTATGGCACGATGGGATAAAACCTGGAATCGTTTCTGCTCAGGTTGAGTTGCTCTATTGAATATAGTTTAAAGCAGACTTTATAAAGTTATCAAAAAATAAAAAAACATTATTTACTCACCCGCATGTTGTTCTAAACCCATTTCACATTCTTTCTTTCATGGAGTACAAAAGGTTGTTTTGAAGATGTCTCCCTCCGCTCTTTTAACAAAGAAAGTAAATGAGGACAGCAAATCCAATGGGATCTAAAAGTGTGAGGATGGATGGATGGATGGATGGATGGATGGATGGATGGATGGATAGATATTTTTGTTAACTGAAATAAATCTAAAATGTTTGGCAACTAACGAAAGTTAGGTGAAGGGTTTACATGCCACCATTTCAACTAGAAATAACTACTTATGCATTTTGGTTGTTCATTTACACAACAACAGCATTTTAGGACACTGAAAATGCTCATTTGTGAAAATGACACTGTTATTGTGTTTGCGTAAACAATGAAAACATGTATTTGTGAAAACGGTGATGTCATGCACATTTATATTACATGTTTAGTCTAGTCTCGACAACATTATTGTCTGTGAAACTGTGAAAATGCAAAGAAAAAAGTTTAGTTTTTAGTACAATTGTTGCTATGTAAACGTACCCTAAAATTATGGAAAAATGTAACATTTAAAGATAATTAAAATTAAAACAACAGAACAATTAATAATAATAATAACCTAAATAGTAATAAAATATAAAATTAAGATAAATAAGATAAACAAAAAAATAATAAAATTACTGAAACAAATAAATGAAAACCAAAAGTATAAATAAAATCTAATTCAAATAATGTATAAATAAATAAAACACTAGTGTGCATGTGTGAGATGGCTCTCTCAAAGAGCCAACTAAGAGTGAAAAAATGTGAGTGAAAAAGAGAAAGTTATAAAAGTGTGTGTGTGTGTGTGTGTGTGTGTGTGTGTGTGTGGGGGGTCTTTACCCTCGCCCTCCAACCCTCCTCCCCCACGTTGGCCATAATAAACCTTTATACACTGTGACACTTTAGACATGGAGATTATGACCCCCATAATTAAGGAGCAATGGGGGAGGTGCATACACACACACACATACACACACAAACTTGAGTCAGTTTGTGGAAAGATTAATGGTAAGAATGATCTGCGAATCAACTCAGAAGATGTGAGCTTCTCTACAGGAATTATGTTTGTCTGCATTTTAAAATGCAAATGTCTTGAATATGTGTGTATGAAGGTGTCAGGAAGACGAGATTCCCAGAGCAAAATCACACTTGCGTCATAAACCACCACTATAAAAGTGTGTTTACAAGTCTGCCATGTCAGTCACCCACATCCACGAGTCACTCTGATCCGAAACAACCTCTCTGACCTGCTCTCGTCATTCCCAATCCAGTGCGGCCCGTTCCCAGTCGCCCTCGTAAGACATGAATATTGAGTTAAGATCTCACCTTCCTACACAAACAATGACTGTGATAACATCCAGGCCTGTATTTCACAAGTCTCTCAGAGATGCCCAATGCACGGCACTATATTTAACCCAACAGCTGGGATTGGAGCGTCACTTTTCACCTATGAGCTCATTTCAGTCCCTCATTCCTCTCAAATCTTCCTTTTGCCACTCTAATCCTCCCGGAGCTGATCTCAGATCAGTTTCAAAGAGATTGTAAGCTTGTAAATGAGAAATGAAGCTTACAGAGATCAGTGAGATTGTTTTGGGAAAGGGTTCTGGGGTGAAGAGTAGACCAGCTCACATAACTTGTTATTATATAATCCAGCCACATGTACGGGATACTTGTGTTTACATTTCTAATACAGATCAATAATCAGCTAATTATACATATAATTAGACTAGAGATGTTAGTTGTAAGTGTGTGTTTACTAGAGGACATTAATCTTATTGAATAACATGTTTACTCTAATAGAGGTTTTCCATCTTACATTAAAAAGATTCAATACATGTCTTTTTTTGTTGTCTTTTTGTAACGAGTAGTGGTGCTGTGTTACAGCTCGTGTTGGAAAGTGCAAGTGAATCAGTTCATGTGAAAGCATCAATGGAAGAAAATGAACGAGAGTCCCTTCACAGATGTTTATATTGCTGTTATTGTTGACTGCTATTTATTTGGTGATTTTTGTGAACATTTAAAATACTTTATGCATCTTAATAGTCATTGAGATGCTAATTATTTTTGTGGCAATAAATAAATAAATACCTGCATACACATACACACATAGATAAATAAATAAACAACCAAACAATACTTTTCAGATTTTTTTAAAGGTTGGTATGATTTTTAATACTTTCGAAAGACATGTTCATGTATTTTATTCTCACAGAGGCTACATGTATTTGCTACAAAAATACTAATTTATCAGATATATTATGTCAAAATAAAATTGCAGTTTAGAAATAACTTTTATAGTTTAATATATTTAAAAATGTACCTTATTCCTGTGATGCAAAGCTGAATGTTCTTGGTTATTACTCTACTACTACATTATTTTTAGGATTCTTTGATGAATAGAACAACAGTATTATTTAAAACGTCTTTGCTGTCACTACTAAATAATGTAATGTATCCTTGCTGAATAAAATTATACATTTATTTAAAATAAAATATTACTGAATTCAAACATTTGTGTATATAGCAAAATATTATATTAAACTAATATGTATATATATAATTTTAATATAATATTTATTATAATTCTAATATTATTGTATATTAAATATACACACATATATATATTAAATACTACATTTCATTTATACTGATAAAAAACTTAAATACAGTATAAAATAACGCAGTTTTGAGAATCATCAAGATTTAATATTAAATAAAAAAATTAAAAACATAACATTAAATAAAATCACATGATTTCCTTTTTGAAAAATTAGAAAAATGTTTCCTTTATTCCATGCTAAACAAATTATTAGATACTTTTTATTAATACAAATATATACCTTTCCTCAGCTCAGCTCAGCTCACACAGTGTCTCCTGTTCTCTAACTCTGTCTGATATATGAAGTGAAGCCTGTAATAGCCTGCTAATGGTCGAGTTGACCTCTGACCCCGCTCCCCTTGTCAGGGCATGGCTGGGTGTCGGACAGGGCATATAATGGCTTCCGTGAAGGATCTGGGAGGCTCCGCTAGCGTGCCTGATGGCCTTGCTCTGAGCAGGATGTTCATCTGGTGAATGGGAGGCTAATGGCCTTCTGTCACTTGTCGTCAGGTTTGATTAGGAGCGTGGGCTGCTGTGTTGTCCCCGTTTATTAGTTTACAGAGTGATGAAATAATCTGTGTTTCATTACGAAGGCTTTGGAAAGGATCCACATGGCAATTTAGGGATGGCTTACTCAGATGTGTGCACATATGCCGGCATATGAATGCAGATATACACAAAGTTAAGTGCCGGCAAATTTATGAAGATATTTCACTGAAAACAAGAACATCTTGTTTCTGGATTCAATCCACAGTGGTGTATATATTACATGCTCTCTTTCTAAAGATCTGCCTCTGGAAGCAATCCTGGGTAATTTAGGTGTAGCTTACAAGAACATGAAAACCAGGCCTAGCGTTGGAGAGGCCTTGTCTCATCATGGTCCTCTGTAAGTGGTGAGAACATCTATCGTGTCAAAGAACCTAGCTTCTCAAACCCCAACAGAAGGGAAAACAATCCAAGATGATGGTGAAAACGTTTTGGCTTGTTTTTCCATCCGAAGGTCAGATTTCCCATTGTGCAAACACAATTGTGTCGGATACGCAATAATTTCTCAAAGCTGTCTGGGAGAAAGAGCAGTATGTGGTTTTGGGTTCTGGTACCCAATAAACTCAATTTCGATCTTTACCACACATCGAGGAGCAAGTCAAGTCAAGCCAATTACATGTATATGGTGCTTGTAGGCTGTCGTTGGTCACAAACACAATATGTAAGAGGTCAGCGACCACTTTAGGTCATGAACTAGGGTTAAAAACCTGACAGAACAGCTAAGACATAAACAAGAGAAGACCTTCAGGTCACATTCAGTGACGAATGTGAGAACAGTGAGAGACGACAATGTTTTAACACTCGCCAAAGTTTTCAGGGCATGCAACACTGTAATAATTCAGCTTGCAAATAACGAGCAATTCACACTGACAGCAATATGCAGTGACAAAACAACTGGGAAACATTTACAGTGAGTTGACTATTTAAATTAACAATGTAAAGAAGCAGCAATGCAATGTGGCAACTGCCAATGAGAGACAGTGAAGCTGATGTGATCTGCTGCCTGATATACACCTGGATACTGTAATTACGTATGAACAGCTGATTCGGTGACTAACATATTTTCCTTATTATATGCATGCATACATATTACACATATACACTGACACAAACATTTAACTGCTACAGTATCTACATATGTGTTTTAGGATTTTTGTTGTTGACATGATTATACTGTTTGTATTGATGTAGTCATGCATTGAATTTCTGTTTTATTTATTTATTCTATAATTTGTGAAAATTGAATATTGTTTGGGTGGAGGCTTTTAGTCTGTACAAGCCCTTACGTTTTTATTTTTTATTCCTGCTTGTTGATGTAAATATTCTACATAGTGCAACAACAAACTATACTAAAACTAAAATATATTATATATTTATGATATATATATATATATTATTGTTTTCACTGTCAAAAAAATTAATAATTATATAATTAGAGATAAAAGTAGGTTTTATAAATATACAGTGTTGTATTTATTAATTTTTTTAAACCACGAGTCACAACACGTGACATTTTAAACCTGAACTAACCGTGCCTTGTTGGAAAAAGGTCAAATTATCTTTATTTATTTAAAAAATACTGCGTCAATACACTTCAAGATCATGTAGGCATAAATAGACCTGTCACCAGTTAAATCACCAGAGGGACCACATTTTGGCCATTTTGCTCAAAAAATAAACCTCTTAAGCAACATTATTTAACCTAAAGCTCAATTTAGACTGTGGCATTTTCAAGTTTTCTAACATTCAAGTTTTTATATCACTATAAGTTACAATAAATATAAAGTCATATTCGGGCAAAGTGATTCATGACGGGAAAATAATGTGCCCTCTGCTGGTTAGATGAGGTACCACTGCTCCTTTTAAACCTGAGAAATAAAGAGATGTAAAGTGGGAATACAAAATTGATTCTGATTCAAAAATACTAGATCCAATATCCATATCATGGATATATTCATCAATTATTTGCATGTGTTTATCAAAGATGTTACATAATTCTCATCCAACTGTCTAAACTCTTCAGGATACCATGGCTCATGCAGTTTGACAAGGTCAGTTTGTTTTCTTTTTCTGGGAAAAAACAACCAATTTCTAATGAAATCTTGCTGTTCTGGACAACACTAAATCCAGTGTGACTTAATATGTGACCTAAAGACATAAAGATCTTGATGATATTATTTGACTGATCCAACTTTTGAAGTCCATGTGTCTGCATCTGTTACGTCTGTGTGTCCCCGGTTTAAGGGCTTTGTTTATCTGTGTCCAACATGGACCAGATTCTGTCCAAGACAAATTCATTAGTGCAGGAGATGACATCAGACCATCAGCCTTCTTGAGTTACTTCTTGAGGAGCCAACACATCGATAGGACTGGAGAGTGTTTTTGATGACAGATGAAACTGTGTGACGTCTGCAGCCTGCATGAGGCAAGCCACTGTGAAGAGAGGGACCTAGCCTGAAAAAACGTGTTTCCTTCTTCCAGACTTTTCACAAATTAACCCTTAATCACAAACAAACCGGGTCTTATGCCGGCCTTCCTGCATGTTGTGCAGGATTTCACACATTTAAAGCAGTGACGGAGATGAAACGCACCAGGACATTTGCTTGTTTAGCCTACAGCGATGAATCTGATTTGGGGGTCATTCTGTGTTGCATTGGTTTGTAAGCAATGGGTTTGGTAAAGGCACAGACCACCAATATTCCTACAGGATTGTATTGGGAATGGATCACTAGCTTATTAAACAATAAATATTGCATTATATGCACTGTAACCCATTCTCACTGGAAGATGTGCTGTGGCCACATTTATGTAAAATTATATTTCTTAGCTTCTTGAACATTTCACAAAACTTTCACTATATGAAATGTCCAGTGAGTGGCGTGAAAATGTGTTCATCCAAAATAGATGAACGTGAATGTGGCAATGCTTTGTTTGTTGTACATAACCAACTGATAAAGTTTGGAAAAACCTACCACATACACTAAAACTAACCAACAGTGTTAATAACAGCAAATGTGAGCCATGTAATTTTAGCTTGATTCTACAAGTCTTTGAGCTTTTTTTTGTCAAGCGTCTCACGAGACTCATACTCAAGTGCTGCATATCGCAAGTACAACACTGTACCAGGTGCGCTACAGAGCAAGTTTACTGTGTCAGAAAATCCATACAGAGAGGATTATGTGATGCAGACATCAAAATGTAATCAGTCACAAATAGTACGAAACCCGGTACCAACATGGCACCGGTACCCAGGCCCGGAGAGGCCATCGGGAGAACCGGGAGAATTCCCGGTGGGAATTTATCATCACCGGCACCACACGTGCAAAATAATTTCCAGACTGAGAAAATGCACATGAACTCAATTCGGAAAGCTCTAATAATACAAGTCCAACAAATCTTTATAGTAACCCGAGTGTGCGGTTTTTACACTCAGACTTAAAAGCACAACTCAGGGAATGAGAGCATCCGAGGAGCGCGTGAATGCAGTAATTACACTTGCTCTGACGACAGCAGCTAGCCTTCCATTAACTAACTAAGCTACTACTACTCCATAGGCTACTAATACATCGATTAGCAATGGATTATAAATATACTTAATTATTATGAAAATACCAGAGATGGCTTGAATAACACAGATAAACTATGCATTGTCGTAGTCGAGTGTTTATTGTATTTATTTTATCATTCACAACGTTTATATCTTCTGTTTACTTACCCTTAGCACGGTGGAAAAAGAGTTCGCTACTTCTGTGACTGGATCTGTGGATGTTCTGTGCGAGGGCGCCCTCCAGTGTCCTGTATGAACGAAAAACACCACCCCCGGTTTAACAGACATAGCTTGAACCTAGTGCTAGACTAAAATGTAACTCTTAGCTGTTTTAACTGAAATAAACTTGCACTGACTGATTCTAAAATATATCAGTGCATTTGTTTTGAATTCAAGATGCACACCAGTAATGTATTTATTTTTTTGCGTGTTTATAAAAATTACTTAAATGTCATAATTGAACTATGATCTAATCCTGATTTACATTTAGTCATTTTGCAGATGCTTTTATCCAAAGCGACTTACAATTGGGGAATACATAAAGCGATTAATCTTGAAGAAGCAAACAGACTGAGGAAGTGCTCGTAACTTCAAGTCTCAGGCATTGTTCAAATAAGTACAAGCTGGCATGGGAAGGAGAGAAAGATGAAGATTTAGAAAAAGTGAATCAAAATTTTGACAAAGAGAGGTGTAGTTTAGGGTTAGTCTAAGCCCTGTCTGTGTGTCTGTGAAACCGGGCCCATGTGTTTAGTGCTAATGGCCAATCCCATTATTAATTGGTAATTTTTTTTTTTTTATTAGTATCGGTTCAGGCACCGTTTAGGCACCGGTACCGTTTTAAAAGTATCGATTTGGCACCGGTATCGAAAAACCTCCAAACGATACCCAACCCTAGTCACAAATCGTACACTATTGTAAAAGTGTCTTTAGGTGGTACTGTGCAAGAAACCACGCAAAAATACATGTACTAATCTTACACTATAGAGTAAAAGTGTCTTGAGGTTATAGTACTCTGCAAGAAACAATGCAAAAATAAGTCTTATTGATCAATCATCTGCCCCAATATCATAATTCTTTCATGTGACAACACTGAAGAAATGACACGTTGCTCCAATATAAAGGTAGTGAATGTACAGCTTGTACAACAGTGTAAATGTGCTGTCCCCTCAAAATAACTCAACACACAGCCATTAATGTCTAAACCGCTGGCCACAAAAGTGATTACACCCCTAAGTGAAAATGTCCAAATTGGGCCCAAAGTCAATATTACAACATTTGAGAGATGTACTCAGAGCCGATCCTCCCTATACGCAGAATACGCCAGCTGCGTAGGGCCCCGAAACACCAGGATGTTTCAATTTTAGTTTTGTCATCATGTAACGTGAATATTGTACAGTTTCTTGACAAAAAAATGAGTTGAAAGCGTACCAATCCGCGTAAGAGATAGTCTAATGTTTCTCAAGCCCTTTCCGCGAGCGTGATTCAAGGCGGAGTGATACACGGACAAATGCGTTTCATCCATTCTTTCATAACAACCATAACCCCCCCACCCTCCACCAATACAGTTTTGCGTAGGGCCCCCAGAAGTCTAGGATCGGCACTTCTGTGAGATACATGTTGTTGGTGTTTTACTGCCACTAATGTTGGGACTGGAAACTGCAATGACTTGTAAAAGTACATACAAAAACAAAAGGTTTTGCAAAGATGTAGTTGGAGGCATGATTTTCTAATGATCCTACAATATGTAACAATGTATGTTGGTATAGTATACCAAAACATTTTTTAATCACTAGATATTATTGATAATTTTTTTTTTTCTAGGTCATTTCACAATTTTGTATTTACTTTAATTTATACAATCTGTGTAGTAAAAAAAAAACTGCCTAACTAATGAGTCAAAATAGAGACTAAAAATGTTGGCTGATATTAATTCAAATTCATTTGTTACACTAAAAATGTAAGGCCATATTAAGAAGATTGCATTGTGAGATGCAACATTGCACTTAGTGTGCTATTTTGGCAAAATGGGATATTCAATGCACACAGAAAATTAGCATATTATGCACAGTATAGTAGATCTGATATATTGCAGAAACATAGTTATGTAAGCATGCTTTCTGAAATTTGCATCTGCATTTAGCACATGTGCTCCATAATGACCTGCTACTGCCATCTAATGGATTACAAAATAACTGCAGGATGCTCCTCATTGATTAAGAGGGTTAATTGCTACTTTAACTAATAATAAACGCAACAGGGAAACTTCTATGTAGGAATGATTGCTTCAGTGAATTCTTAGAGCTCTGAAGGACACACTGGCTACAGCCTGCACCCATAGGCCCTACTGCTCATGCATCATCATAAAAACACCATCCAAGCAGCAGAGCAGCAGTCTGTCATTTGCTCTGTAAACAATACAACCCGACACAGATGGCCAAACCCAACAGCAGCCTTCAGCGAGGCATCAGACGAGAGTTTGTCACAGTCACTGCAAAGTTGGTGCATGAATGGAAGATTTAGACAACCTCGATAAACAGGCAAACAGGGTTTATTTTGACCGCAGTGGCTGACGCTGCCATGCAAACGTTACCGATGCATCTTGCTCAGATTACATGGGCTATAAATTGGAATATAAAAACTTCTGTTTTGGTTCCGCCCCTGTAAAACATGGCCAGGTGATTCATCGCTGACGTGTCATGCCTGTCATCAGCCAATCACACTGAACGCAGCCCAGTGCTTTCACTGGCCAGTTAAAAGTCGGCAAGTATAGTTTTCAAAGTGAGCGGGCTCGTGGGTCCTTTCTGCAGCAGCTGGTCATAAAGGACATGGAGCAAGGGGAAACCAGCCAAACATCTACATAGACCAGACGCACTGGACTAGCTTTGAAAACATGCTGTGCACCTACAGCACTGTTCCAAAAGCTAGTGAGATGCCCTGCTATTTACATAGACAAGCAGCATCGTAACTGCACTGGACACTCAATTTATAAATCAATTTGCACCTTGCTAAGCCAATGACACAAATCTTAAATAAGCATAAAATACATAGCACATACAAATATTGGATTAAATAGCCCATTAACTGATTGATACTAGGTCCTGAATGAAATCTAATATGTTTATAATAAACATTGTCTTTTACTTTTTTATTGACCTTTTTTTATCTAAAATTGTGAGTGGTAGCATACAACTGATATTTAGTTCTGTCTGTTCTCTCTCATTGTCCATACTGAAAGCACTATTTGAAGTTGCTATTTCAGAAAAATCATGGAACATTTGATGCAATCTATAAATCAACGTTTCCATAAATGGAAGGCCTTGGCCATGGCATGTCATTCCTCATAGCTTCTATCATAGGCCTGTGGGAGAACCGTCACCATGCATGCGCACAAACAGAGGAACGCAGTGAAAATTCCCTGGAAAAGATAGGCTCTACGCACAAAAACTGAGCAATTACACAGACAACACTGAATTCTGCACCTGCTCCAGGCAATCGGAAATCAGACAGGCCCACACCTCTCTCGGCAGGCAAACGTCCTGCATAAACTTCACACCCAAGAAAAGTTTCGAAATAATATTTGCAGATGCTCCAGATCAAATTATGAAATGAGAAGGGGCCGAGTATCTACCCCTGTGGGACTGTTCGCTGGATAACCTCGTCCGAGTCTGATGAAACGAAGCAGGCGTTTCGGTGAGACCACAGGATGCAGATCAGCCAACCAGAGCCTGGCATTCCTCCTTTTCATCAACATAGATTTATATCACAACCAATCATCACACGGGGCTCTGTTTGACATGAGTGGTCCCGGGAACCAGACAACCAAAACATTTGATCCTCTCCGAGTGTTAGAATACACACAGAAATCACTAGCACATGGTTCAAAGAAACACACACAGGCTCTACAGTATTTCAGAAATCAAGAGCACCACACACTCATGACCCCGCTGACACTGGACCACTCAAAGAAGGAGTATATAAATAAATAAACTGAAACCTGAGAGGGACTTTGTTCTCAAAGGTACAAAAAGAACTAATGGATGTCCAATTCATGTCCTTCATATACATATGTAAAAAAAAAAACTTTGACTATGGGGTTAATATATATATATATACATTTATAACAAGTCAGAAAAAAATATTTAGCTTTTATTATAATGATGTCTTATATTTTACACAGTCTCCACCCCGTTTTTAATCTCTCCTTGTTTTATTAGCAAATAATACAAAATATATTATATTATTCCCAGGTTATGCATCAGCTTTGTTATGATCACATTTTTCCTATCAATGTTTCAATTTGAAAGACAAATTTAAGTCTCCTCTTTTACAATGGTTTAATATGTTTTGTCAACTCTGGGAGATTTTTAAATGTCAACCACGTTACCACCATTTGTATAGTAAATGATTTTGGAAAATGCATATTTATGGACATACCAAAAGTTAATTCAATTTTGCATAAATATATTGTAGGCCTAACTGTGATGTCAAGTGAAACTGCAAAACTGTCAACCCCAAGTTATGTCTGTTTTCATTCTCCAATAATGCATTAAATACTTGAACAAAATATTTGTTAAAATTTTCAAAATACAAATATTTTAAATAAACACTGTTCTTTTGCATTTTCTATTAATCAAATAATCCTGAAAAAACGTCTGCTGAAAATTCAGCTTTGCATCACAGGAATAAATTACATTTTATTACATCCATTTTCAAATGTAATAATAACAATTCGCAATATTACTGTTAGACTGTACGTTTAATCAAATAAATGTAGCCTTAGTTAGCATAAAAAACGTATTTCAAAAGCATTTTTTTTTATCGTATTGACCACAAACCTTTGCAAGAATAAGCTCATATGAAGTGCAGTGCAGGTCGTGTCTGTAGATTCACATTAAATTCTTTGTTATTCTTTGTGAATTTGTGCCCTGCATTTAACCCATCCAAGTGCACTCACACAGTAGTGAATACACACCCGGAGCAGTGGGCAGCCAGTGCTGCAGCACCCGGGGAGCAGTTGGGGTTTGATGCCTTGCTCAAGGTTCTCACCTCTGTCGGGTTATTGAAGGTGGAAAGAATGCTCATTATTCACTCCCCCCCACCGAAAATACCTACCAGACCCAAGATTCGAACCCACAACACCGGGTTACAAGTCCGACGCTCCATCCATTGGGCCACAACTGCCCCTTTATACAAAATACATGTTATTTTCACTAACCTATGTATCTGTCCCTAAAAACCAGATCTTCTTTTATGTCCCACAGAAGAATGAAATTAATTCAGGTTTAGAACGACACGAGGGTTCCTTTTTTTAATGGGTGAACAATCCCTATTACTCTCTTTTAAAATTATCTGTAGCATGTACAGTGACTACTAAAAATATTTGGTCAGTCAAGCCACACTCAAAACTGCATAAATGTCATCGACACAAACAAAATTAAGTGGCATTTTCAAGGATAACATCAAACATTGACAACCCTTGAATCAGAATTAGAAAGAGCTTTATCACTAAGTGTGTTTACACACACAATGAATTTGTCTTGGTGACAAGAGCTTCCAGTGCAGAAAGAAATCGGACATAGTGCAGACATACATATACATTAAGGTAATACAATAAAATATATCACAAATAATAAAGATAATAATATAATAAAAAAACAATATAATTATGAATGTTGAGTCATTATGACACAATAAACACCCATAAACACTTTACATACAGCCACCCAGTAATTATAGCAAAATAAATGCATCGGTTTTCAAGGAAACCAGCAAATTGCACAACAGGCATTAAGCAAAGAATATTTGAGCACTGAATGCTGCCACTGACCAATCAGAATCAAGAATCCCTGAGAGCCATGTAATACAATTCTAAAAAAATACATTGTGTATTTCAATATTCCTTTTCAAATAACATTGCCATTCTCAAATCCATATATACACAATTAATGTTATTTTTATAATTTATATACTTTTATAGTTCTTGTTAATGTTTAATTTTAATATTTCCATTTTAAATGTAATATTACTTAAAGTTTTAGTAGTTTTGCTATGTGGTTTTATCAATTTCAGTATTTATTCATTTGTTCATTTGTATTTAATTAAAGGAAATAACTTGACTATGCAGGTCACTATAATTATATAAATTACAGTGTATGAAATATAAAACTTAAATATAGTAATACCTAAAAGAATATGCTACTTGGTTTGCTATTTTTTATCGATGCAATGATTTAAGTATCCAAATTCTTCTTGAGAACACTGTTTGTGTTCACTTTCAAAGTTTCCCAGAGCTAAAGCATTGGTAGCAAGCATTTGGGTCTCTGGTGAAGTGATTATATGAGTCAAGGACGTGAGGGGAATCGGGCTGCCCTCTGCGCTCTGGGGGCGTAATGTGATGGTATTAGTGCCGTGAGGGAGTGATTTACACTGTCCTCCGGCTGCAGTTTATTAAATCCGTCCCGCCTGCCAATTTGCGGGTGTTGCAGGTGTCAGAGGAAAGTGTGAGGTGAGATGGAGGGGCTCAATGGTCCCATTATGAAATGAACACGTGCGGCCGAAGGGACAAACATCCTGAGCAGACGCACACACACATGTGTATAGTATAGCATTTCACACTCAAACAGCCGCCTAAAATCAACTAATGAAAGTTATAAACAAACTGTCTCACACACTCACATTCACAGTAATAATACAGAAATGTGATAATAATTAAGACCATGTGCTTAGAACTTGACAGATTCAAATTGTAAAAGTTTTCACACGTTTTTGCATTTCACACACAGAGCCAAATACAGCGTTACCCACACAAACCGACATTATTACCCACACATAGCTGGCCAAGACCGTGTTTGGTCAGGTGCTGATTTACTGTATAAAGAGTGATGCTTTAGCATTCTCCACACGCATTAATAACAACAGTATTTTGATTTCCAAATATTTAGAGTGAGTTTTTGTTGGCTAGGTTTGGGTGTAAGAGACTGTAGTGATGATAATAAAACTCACACACATCTGCATTTGCATTATGATATTGGCACTGTCTTACCAAAGCTAATTCAACAACAACAAATTATATACTGGGCCTCGGTCATAAAACACGAGGCTACTTGTGGGCTACTTGTGTAACCCTCGTTCCCTGAAGGAGGGAACGGAGACTTAACGTCAGTGTGACTGACTAATGGGATCTCGCCCAAGAGCCCAATCACCTTCGAGTGTTAACAAAACAAGCCAATGACAGTTGGTCACGCCAAGCAGTGCGGGTACAAAAGGAGAGCGCGTGCAAACGCGAATCAGTTTTTCGCTGAGGAGCCGAGACTGTGTGCCCTGGCCGTACAGCGGTGGTTCAGCAACTATGGCGACAAGACGTTACGTCTCTGTTCCCTTCTTCAGGGAACGAGGGTTACAGAAGTAACCGAGACGTTCCCTATCAGTCAGTAACGTTCAACGTAATGTCAGTGTGACTGACTAACGGGATCCCTTGGAAAACGCCACTATTGCTGACCCCCTCCAGTGCCCTGCGGAAGCCTGCAAGTCCTCCCACACCAGTTGGGACAGAAGATTGGACAGGGCTTAGGCAGAGATGACAGTCACTGCTGTTTCATACAGTGGGCATGGATAACACTGGGAAAGCGTACTCCAAGAAGGGGAACGCTTTGGAGCCACATCCTCCGTAAGGAGGTATACACAAATGGACTGGCCGAGGGCAATCCTACATATGGGAGTATCTGAGGTAGACTCAGCCAGCCTGGGGTGAGATAACTACACAGCAGATATAGCAGCAGGTTTCTGCCAGGGAAAGACACAGGCTCACCGTGAGGGGAGCCGTACTGTGGAAGAATACACATGTGGGATCACCCGAAGGGGAATCCCTACACACGGGCACCTAGCCCAGCACAAGGGCTTACATTGGGCAACACACGAGTGCTGGACCTGGTGTCTGGCACTCCGCCACGCCTGGTCTCAGGACAACGCAAGAGTTATCCGGTCCGAATTCTAGGCACGAATCATCGACCCTCTTGACCGTGGCCAACGCCGCGAGGAGCACTGTCTTCAATGACAGTAACTTAAGCTCTATTGACTGCAGAGGCTTGAAGGGGTCCCCCTTCAAGGCCGTCAGGACAGAGGGGAGATCCCAAGAGGGTACCAGATGAGGATGCGGAGGATTTAACCTCCTCGCCCCTCTGAGGAACCTGATGACCAAGTCGTTTTTCCCCACAGACTTACCGTCTACTGCATTGTGATGTGCGGCAATAGCGGCAACATACACTTTGAGGGTGGAGGGAGACAGCCTTCGCTCCAACCCATCTTGCAGGAAAGAGAGCACGACTGTGATCAGGCATCTATGGAGGTCCTCCCGGCGGGGAGAACACCAATCGAATAACAGGTTCTACTTAAGCCTGTTAGAGTGTCTTGTAGACAGGGCCCTAGCAGAAGTGATAGTGTTTACTACCGCTGGAGGTAGCCCACCTAGAACCTCCACGTCCCATCCAGGGACCACACGTGGAGATTCCACAAGTCTGGACGTGGGTGCCAGAGGGTGCCCCCTCTCTGCCAAGGAGGGCTGTCGTGAGGAGCATCAGTTCCGGGAACCAAGTCCGATTGGGCCAGTAAGGCGCCACCAAAAGTACTTGCTCCTCGTCCTTCCTGACTTTGCACAGGGTCTGTGCGAGAAGACTCAAAGGGGGAAACGCATATTTTTGCGTAGGCCCCAAGGCCAGCTGTGTGCCAGCGCGTCCGTGCCGAGGGTCCCCTCGGACAGGGAGTAAAACAGCTGGCTGTGGAAGCGTCTCCAAATCAGCTGGACTACCTCAGTGTGGACTCGCCATTCTTCCGGAAGGGCGGGCTGATGTGACAGCCCGTCGGCTGCATGACTGAGCTCGCCTGGAATATGAACGGCGCGAAGCGACCTCAGATGCATCTGACTCCAAAGGAGGAGATGGCGGGTGAGTTGCGACATGAGCGTAGGCCGCCTTGGTGGTTGATGTACGTAATGGCTGCAGTGCTGTCCGTACGGACCAGTACGTGACTCTCGTGTAACAGTGTTTTGAAGAAGCGCAGAGCAAGCCATACTGTCAGCAACTAGAGGCAATTGATATGCCACTGCAGCTGGGGCCCTGTCCGGAGCCCCGCAGCTGCATGCCCGTTGCACATGGCACCCCAGCCAATAGTAGAGGCATCAGTTGATACAACAAGTCAAGGCAAGTCGCCTTTATTTATATAGTGCTTTTAACAATGCAAATTGTGTCAAAGCAACTGCACAATATCAAAATAGGAACATTTTTGAGTTAAAAGCATTTCATTATTGAATTCAGTGATGTCATTTCCCAGCTCAGCTCAGTTTAAATAGTATCTGTGCAATCAAGTCAGTGATATCACTGGAAATGAAGTGTTCCCAACTAAGCAAGCTAGAGGCAACAACCGCAAGGAACCAAAACTCCATCGGTGACAGAATGGAGAAAAAAACCTTGGGAGAAACCAGGCTCAGTCGGGGGGGCAGTTCCCCTCTGGCCAGACGAACCAGTAATTTGTTCCAACTGCAGCAAAGTCAGAGTAAGGGCTCCACTGGTTCAAGTGGTCTTTTCCCGATGACTGTCTAGGTGACTAGGTCCTCACTGGAGATCTATCTCTAGAGCTCATCTAGGTGCCCTGGTCTCCACTGACATTCAGAGCTGTAGAGGTTGTCTCTAGGTGATGATCCACCATCTGATCTGGAAACAGACTGGATCTGTTGACTGCAGTGATCATCTGGGCTGTGTAAGGACTGGATCGGGTGGCTGCGGTGACCTCGGAATAAGAAAGGAAAAGACTAATATTAGCGTAGATGTCATTCTTCTTAGGATGTAACAAGTACATCGTGTTTTATGGGAAGTATTCCCGGTTCCGGTTGACCGAATTAATGCAGCCGAACAATCCTTTAATGGATTTGAATATTATAAGCGTATTAGTGTATGAAGTGTACGCCAGGTTAAAGAGATGGGTCTTTAATCTATATTTAAACTGACAGAGTGTGTCTGCCTCCCGAACAGTGTTAGGTAGATTGTTCCAGAGTTTGGGCGCTAAATAGAAAAAGGATCTGCCGCTGGCAGTTGATTTTGATATTCTAGGTATTATCAAATGGCCAGAGTTTTGAGATCATAGAGGACGTGGAGGACTATAATACGATAAGAGTTTGCTCAAGTACTGAGGAGCTAAGCCATTGAGGGCTTTATAAGTAATTAACACGATTTTAAAATCTATCCGATGTTTAATAGGGAGCCAGTGCCGTGTTGACATAACCGGACTAATGTGGTCATACTTCCTGGTTCTAGTAAGAACTCTAGCTTCTGCATTTTGGACCATCTGTAGTTTGTTTATTAAGCGTGCAGAACAACCGCCTAATAAAGTATTACAATAATCTAACCTTGAGGTCATAAACGCATGAATTAACATTTCTGCATATGAAATTGAGAGCATAGGTCTCGGTTTAGATATATTTTTAAGATGAAAAAATTCAGTTTTACTAATGCTAGGAACATGGCTGTCAAAGGAGATATTGCTATCAAATAGCACACCTAGGTTCCTGACTGATGATGAAGAATTGAGAGAGCAGCCATCAAGTGTTAGACAGTGTTCTAGGTTATTACTTGTGTGGTTTTTAGGTCTGATAATTAACACCTCTTTTCAGAATTTACGTTCCTCTCGTTGATAGCCGAGGAGCGGATCCAGCGAGAGCTTGATGGCACTACGCCGAAGGAAAAAGCCTTATGTATAACGTTACTTTTGAACTTGCTATATTTTCAGAGTATGTTTTCTGTTTATATTTTTACCTCTGTATCTGTGTTTTGCTTCAATTAAAAACAATCTGATCGAATAAGTGTACCTCCAGACTATATTAAATATGTATCATTGTATGAGCACGTAATGAACCTCTTGAAAAAGACAAATGATTAATGCCGCGATTATAAAAACCATCACATAAATAAAAAAAACAAGGGATACATTGTACATTTTGAAATATTCAAAAGTTTATTGATAATTCACTTTACAGAACACACTGCATGAATTGTTAACTAATCAAGTAACGCAGCACACCTGCACGAACATCCCTGCTCTCCTCCTCTACAGCCCGTGTCACTGTCACCACAGTCTCTGCTGCTGGGGGTAAATCCCAAGCATTCTCATAGACCTCTCCATTGTTGTTAAAAACATCCACATGCCGAGAGTGAAGAACACTATTCCGTCTCCTTTCTTTGTTGTGTTTGTTTGTGGCGTGTTTACGATGATGTCACGGCAGTAGAGGCGGCGTAATTATAACGACATGTGAATAATCCCGCCCACTCTATAGCGGTACTAAACTGCGGTGGAAATGCAAACCGACCCGAACTGAGCCGTACCGTACCGTACCGAGCCGTGCCGAACCGTACTGTACCATGCAGTGGAAAAGCACCATATGTGCTGAGAATTAACTGACTTCTGTGACATGAGGTGGCTAGCAGACGGTCGGTTTAACCAGTCTGTCTGCTTTCTGACCTGGGCCCCAGTTAGTCAAGTACGAACTCCAAGACTTTGTGCCATATTTCTAGAGAGAAGAGCGGCACCAACCCAGGAAGGATAAAGACCATCTCACAACAAGATGCCTGGACATTTGCGCTAGAGGAACTCCTGCCCAAATAAAAGCAAGATCCGACCAAGGGCTGAAGGTTTGGCGGCAGGACAGGGTGACTGAGACCCGGTACGTGCCGTGTCGCCATGCCCATTTCGGGACACGGTCGTGAAGCCAACGCTGAAGCGGTCTCATATGAAGCAGTCCGAGCGGCGTGACAGCGGCAGCGGATGCCATATCCCCCAGGAGCCTCTGAAAGTTTATCAGTGAAACCGCCCTTTTGCGCTGGAAAGACTCCAGGCAGTTCAGCATCGACTGAGCACGTTCTAATGAGAGACGTGCTGTGAGGTTGACCGAGTAAAACTCCATGCAAAGAAAAGAGATCCTCTGCATAGGGAAAAGTTTGCTCTTTTCCCAGTTGACCTTATGCCCCAAGAAAAGAGATCCTCTGCATAGGGGAGAGTTTGCTCTTTTCCAAGTTGACCTGATGCCCTGAGGTGACTGAGCACCGTGTCCCTGTGTTCGCACAACAGCGCTCGAGACTGGGCCAGTATGAGCCAGTCATCGATGTAGTTGAGAATGTGAATAACTGCTTCCTTTCATGGAACAAGGGCTTCCTCCATGACCTTGGTGAAGACACGAGGCGACAGGGATAGCCCAAAGGGGAGGGCCTTGCACTGATATGCTCGCCCTTCGAACGCAAAGCAGAGAAACGGTCTGTGTCGAGGGAGGATCGAGAAGTGGAAGTAGGCGTCCTTCAGGTTGATTGCTGCAAACCAATCGAAAGGACGGATGCATAAAAAAATGCGTCTCTGCATCAACATCCTGAACGAGAGCTTGTGAAGGGACCAGTTCAGGACTGCGACTTCTGCACGCAAAACAGGGGCATCTTTGTTCAACACTGAGGTAAATCAAACGCCCCTGAACTTGGGAGGACGCCAGGCAAACTGAATCACATAGCCGAGTCTGATGGTCCTCAGGAGCCAGCGAGATGGCCTGGGGAGCCCTCGGCGATGAGCAGACAGTCTGTTTCTGTGCGGCAGAGAACTGTTGGGCAAAGCCCTCCACCACTTCGCCGAATAGGCCGGCCTGGGAAATCGGGAGTCCAGGAAGCGATGCTTGTCGGCCTCCCTCATATCCGCCAAGGTCAGTCAAAGGTGGCGCTCCTGAACCACTAATGTGGACATCATCTGATCCAGGGCCCGCGCTGTAACTTTAGCCGCCCATAGGGCGAGGTCCGTCGCTGTGCGCAGTTCCTGCAACACACCTGGGCCAGCCCCACCCTCATGCAACTGCTTTAACGCTTTGGCCCGGTGGACTTGCAGGAGGGCCATGGCGTGCAGGGCGGAAGCGGCCTGTCCAGCAGCACCGTAAGCCTTGGCCTTTAGAGTGGACGAGAACTTACGTGCCCTGGACGGAAAGGTGTGTTTTACCCCTCTAGGCGTCGGCGCTTACGGGCAGAGCTGCATGGCAATAGCGCGCTCGACCGGGGGGATCTCCACATACCCTTGGGCTGCCCCACCATCAAGGTACCTAGTATCTCAGTCCTGTTCCGGGCAGAAAATGTGCCCTCCAAGACCTAGTCACCTCCTCATGCTCCTCCGGGAAGAATGGAACCGGAGGCGGTTGCCGATGTTCGGCTAGCGCCCCCAGAAACCAATCGTCCAGCCTTGAGCATTTGGGAGAAGGCGGAGGCCTCCAGTTCAGTCTGACTCTCTCAGCGGCCCTGGAAAGCAAAGAAGTCAGTTCTGGATCTGACTCAGGCAACGCCACTCTTCCTGGTGGAGGAAGCGCAGCTGAATCGTCATCTACAGAACCTAGCTCACCCTCTGATGCAGCGATCGACATCCTGTCATCTGCTGGTGCTCCGAACGATATGCTGGGCCCGCCCTGTCCGAGGACACTTCGAGCTCGTCCAGGAACACCAGATGGTGCGATGCGCTGGAGGAGTGAGAGGCCCGTAGAGACGCACTCGATGGGGAAGCTCTCACTGTGATCCTCAAGTCACCCTGACCAAGAGCCGAAGCAGCCCTCCGAAAAATGGAGGAGCTAGAACGGCACATGGCAAAGGGGATACCCCCTCGTTTGGCAAGGAGGTATCTGGAACACAGCATCGCAATGGTCATGTTCCCACAATGAGAACATGACTCATCCATGAGCGCTGCCTCAGCGTGCTGAAAGCCCAAGCACGAGGGACAGTGATCGTGACCATCAGATGAAGCCAGGAAACGACCACATCCAGAAACACACGAGCGTGAAGCTATAAAAGACGCCGTCGCTCGTGGAGCTCTTTAAGATTTGCTCTTTCAGAAACACTCTTAGAAAGCGCTGTAGCACATAGGGGAGGTCGCAGCGTGACAGCAGAATGAATAGCTGCAGCACGCCGTCAGAAGCAGCACTGGACAGCAACTTCCGCTGATGCGGCGTAACACCAACGCTGTTGTTGTCTTGCAGACACTCTGGAGACTTGCTGAAAGGCTCGGCTCCGAAGCGAAAAGCTGATGTGCGTTTACACGCACTCTCCTTTTATACCCTCAATGCGGGGCGTGGTGCGCGATGTGAAACACGCACACCAACTGTCATTGGCTTGTTTTGTTAACACGAAGTTGATTGGGGTCTCAGGCGAGATCCCATTAGTCAGTCACACTGACGTTACATCGAACGTGACTGACTGATAGGGAATAACATTGTTATTAACCAATTAGATTTGAAGAATACATTTATAATTTTTGTGAAGTTTAGGCTTACAATCAGTGTTTGCTGCTTGTACATCAGTGTCATTCATCTATCATTTTCTCTGATTTTAGGGATTACTCATGGGTAAGGTTAGGTTTAGGTGTAGGGAATTTTTTTTTTTTTGGATTAAAATGTTGTTCCAGGGTCAACAATATATGTTGATCCAGGAACACATCTAACTTTGGCTAGCCGGATTAGCTGGCTAGCCAGGTTGTAGTCCATTGCTGATTACAAATTACATAAGATAAATTGTTAGTAACAATCAGTTGGATTACACACAGGTAATATATTCTGAGTACTTTTTGATTACTTTTGACCTAATTTGTAAGAAAATGTATTCCATTCTTTGTTATCAACAAGAAGTGCATTAAACATCGCATTACGCCAAGGTTTCCCAAACCAGGATATGTGAGGTGATGAAAAGCTAAAAATTTAATCATTAAAAATATCAAACTAAACTAAATGTGTGGCCTTTGAATTTTCTGTATAATTATAGTCAACTGAATAGAGGCTGGCGTGAGCAGTTCCATAAAACAGGAAGATATTCCCACCATATACAAGCAGTAGGATTTTATAGAAAGGAAAATCGGAGAGAGAAAAGAATTAGGGTGACAAAATACATTATGAATATTTCAATGCCACTGTGTAAATATTAAGTAACAATGTAGCGTGATCCATAAAAAAGTAACCATAATTTGATTATAAGCACTTTAAAATGTGATATATAAATCCAATTACAAGTACTTAACACATTTGTACATATAATCCAAGTTCCCTATCAGTCAGTCACGTTCGATGTAATGTCAGTGTGACTGACTAATGGGATCTCACTCGAGAGCCCAATCACCTTTCGAGTGTTAACAAAACAAGCCAATGACAGTTGGCTTGCGTGTTTCGTCACGCACACCCCGCTCCGCGGTGCGGGTATAAAACCCGGCATCCTGGCCAAACTAGCCCACTGGCCTCTGACCATCATGGCCTCCTAATCACCCCCATACACTGATTGGCTTCATCACTCTGTCTCCTCTCCACCAATAAGCTGGTGTGTGGTGGGCGTTCTGGCGCACTATGGCTGCCGTCGCATCATCCAGGTGGATACTGCACATTGGTGGTGGATGAGGAGATAGCCCCCTTACTATGTAAAGCGCTTTGAGTGTCTAGAAAAGAGCTATATAAATGTAACAAATTATTATTAGTATTATTATTATAAAAGGAGAGCGCATGCAAACGCACAACAGCTTTTCGCTTTGGAGCCGAGCCTTTCCGCAAATCTCCAGAGTGTCTACAAGACAACGGCGTTGGTGTTACGGCACGTCAGCGGACGGTGACGGTGTGCTGCAGCTTTCTAAGGAATCTGCGATCATGCTGCGACCTCCCCAGGGCGCTTCAGCGCTTTATAAAAAAAGAGCATTTCTGAAAGAGCAAGTCTAAAAGAGCTCCAGAACGACAGGCGTCTTTTTAAAGATGAGTTCCCGCTCGTGTGTTTCTGGATGTGGTCGTTTCCTGGCTTCATCTGATGGTCACGATCACTGTCCTTCGTGCTTGGGCTATCAGCACGCTGAGGCAGCGCTCGTGGATGAGTCATGTTCTCATTGTGGGAACATGACCATTGCGATGCTGTGGTCCAGATACCTCCTCACCAAACGAGGGGGTATCCCCCTTGCCATGCCCCGTTCTAGCTCCTCCGGGTTTCGGAGGGCTACTTCAGCTCATGGTCAGGGTGATTTGAGGATCACAGTGAGAGCTTCCCAGTCGAGTACGTCTCCGCGGGCCTCTCACTCCTCCAGCGCATCGCACCATCTGGTGTTCCCAGACGTTCTAACGGCCAAGGCTTACGGTGCTGCTGGACAGGCCGCTTCCGCCCTGCACGCCATGGCCCTCCTGCAAGTCCACCAGGCCAAGGCGTTAAAGCAGTTGCGCGAGGGTGGTGCTGACCCAGGTGCAGGAACTGCAGGAACTGCGCACAGCGACGGACCTTGCCCTAAGGGCGAAAAGGAAAGCGGCACAGCCCGCCTCCGCCCCTGCCAACCCGTGAAGCGCCAGGGCAGGCGGCGTCCCTGAGACGGGCGTCCCGGAGCCTCTGGATCCTGCTCTTCAGGAGATGGTGACCGCACCACTCCTTCCCCCGGAGGAGAGCCGGGTGGAGAATCTTTTGTTTCTTTTTTGTTCTGTTCCGCCACTGGCCCTCGGGAGTCAGTGACTCCCCTGGTACCGCTTGTACGGTCTCTGGGGGCCTGGCTAGAGTCTCGCCGTCTCGCGGCTCCTGAGGACCAGCAGACTCGGCTACGCGATTCAGTTCGCCCGGCTTCCTCCCAAGTTTAGGGACATTCGGTTCACCTCAGTGTTGAACAAGGATGCCCCTGTCTTGCATGCAGAAGTCGTGGTCCTACTGGCGAAGGATGCGATAGAGCCGGTCCCTCCAGCCGAGATGAAGTCAGGGTTCTACAGCCCCTACTTCATCATACCCAAGAAAGGCGGTGGGTTACGACCAATCTTGGAACTGCGCGTTCTGAAACGGGCCCTTCACAAGCTGCCTCGTGTCTTTACAAAGGTCGTAGAGGTAGCCCTTGTCCCGCTAATGGAAGCAGGCATTCGCATTCTCAACTACCTCGAAGACTGGCTCATCCTGGCCCAGTCTCGAGCACTGTTATGCGAACACAGGGATACGGTGCTCAGTCACCTCAGCCGGTTGGGGCTTCAGGTCAACTGGGAAAAGAGCAAACTCTCCCCTACGCAGAGGATCTCTTTTCTCGGCATGGAGTTGGACTCAGTCAACCTCGTCTCTAAAAAGAGCGTGCTCAGTCAATGCTGAGATGCCTGGAGTCTTTCCAGCGCAAGAGGGCGGTTCCACTGAACACTTTCAGAGGCTCCTGGGGCCTATGGCATCCGCAACCGCTGTCACGCCACTCGGATTGCTTCATATGAGACAGCTTCAGCGTTGGCTTCACGACCGGGTCCTGAGATGGGCATGGCGCCACGGCACGTACCGGGTCTCAGTCACCCCGTCCTGCCGCCACACCTTCAGCCAATGGTCGGACCTTGCTTTTCTTCGGACAGAAGTTCCCCTAGAGCAAGTATCCAGGCATGTTGTTGTTTCGACAGATGCCTCTACCATGAGCTGGGGGGCCATGTGCAACGGGCATGCAGCTGCGGGGATCTGGACAGGGCCCCAGCTGCAGTGGCATATCAATTGCCTCGAGTTACTGGCAGTATGGCTTGCTCTGCGCCGCTTCAAAATGCTGCTACACGAGAAGCATGTACTGGTCCATACGGACAACACTGCGACCGTTGCGTACATCAACCACCGAGGCGTTGCTTCCTCTTGGGCTTTGGCGCGGGGCGCCTCGATAGCAGACATTTGTAAAGCTGCCGGCTGGGTGACACCTAATAAGTTTTCGAGATGTTATAATCTCCGTATAGAGCCAGTGTCCTCCCGTGTACTTGTCTCGGATGGCCAGTAACACTGGAACCTGCTCAGTGTAAATCACGCTTGCTGCCCCATTCCCCTCTACGGACCGGATATGGGCCTTGTTGCTTCTCAGTTCAGTTCCCCACGGCGAACCCTGTTGAAGTTCCTCCCGCACCCTCGGTAGTCAGGTGTGGCACAGCGCCAGATGCCAGGTCCAGCACTTGTGTGTTGCCCAAGGTCAGCCCTTGTGCTGAGCTAGGTGCCCGTGTGTAGTGATTCCCCTTCATGTGTTTCCCACATGTGTATTCTTCCACAGTACGGCTCCCCTAACAGTGAGCCCGTATCTTTCCCTGGCAGAGACCTTCTGCCCTCTCTGCTGTGTAGCTATCTCACCCCAAGCTGGCTGAGTCTACCTCAGAGACTCCCATATGTAGTACTGCCCTTGGCCAGTCCATATGTGCAATCTCTACATGGTACCTCCATACGCAGGATGTGGCTCCGTAGCATCCCCCTACTTGGAGTATGCTTTCCCAGTGTTATCCTACCCACTGTACGGAACAGCAGTGGCTGTCATCTCTGCCTAAGCCCTGTCCTATCTTCCATCCCAACTGGTGTGGGGGGAATTGCCGGCTTCTGCAGGGCACTGGATGGGGTCAGCAATAGTGGGGTTTTCCAAGGGATCCCATTAGTCAGTCACACTGACGTTACGTCGAACGGGAATAGGGAACGTCTCGGTTACTTGTGTAATGCCCCGTCGCCATAGTTGCTGTACCACCGCTGTAATGGCTGGGGCAATACAGTCTCGCCTCAGCTTAAAAACTGTTGTATGCTTGCACGCGTTTCCTTTATACTCCGCACTGCTGGGTGGGTGCGCGTGATAAACATGCACGCCAACTGTCATTGGCTTGTTTTGTTAACACTCGAAGGTGATTGGGCTCTCGGGCGAGATCCCGTTAGTCAGTCACACTGACGTTATGTCTCCGTTCCCTCCTTCAGGGAACGAAGGTTACACAAGTAACCGAGATGTTATATGTAATCAGTTTCTACCCAGCACTGCTAAAAAAACACTCAAAAGAACACCTTAGCAAATATTTATTACCTTCCAGACAACCACCCACAACATTGTTCTGATTATTTTTGTAAAGGGTGCACCTTTTCTTTTGTAAAAAGTAAAAATATGTTGTCCTTATGCAGTTTCCTCTTTTCAAATCTATAGTTTTTTTTTTTTTTCTACTCAATGAAATAATCCAGCTCCTCAGGTCTGATGAAATCCCAGTCTGTTAATTCAGTAGGTTTTGTTTCAAACCTCAGATCTTAACCCTGAGCTTAACCCTGACAGTTGATTGGTTGGTAATAAGCTATTAGCGAGATAGCATTTAGGCTTATTACCAGGTTGCGGTTTTGAAGTCAGAGCCACCATATGATAAGCCTGTTTGTTTTAATTTAACTTTACATGAGCCAGGTGCCCTGAGCAGCTGCATATGGGCCCACGTTAAATTCAAAACAGTACAGCATCACACTAAACTCAACTCAACTCTGCGGCTGTATAACAATACTTATCATTAACACATTGAATGAATGTTTTCTAAAGCAGCAAAAGTCAACAATCGGTTTTCTAAAACAAGTTTAAACTTTGCCATTCTGCTATGATTTCAAACAAAACAACCATCCAATCTTAAAAAAAGTATAAACATATATGGGTATATTAACATGCAGTGAAAGTTCAAATACTTCAATAACAATGAGCATCACAACTTCCATGCAATTAAGGTGACCAGATAAGCATGACAAAACATCAAGGCAGGTTAAAAATGTTGCCTGGAGTTCATGCTTCATGTTGAGCAATGGTGCTTATATGTGGGTCACCCAAGCCTGATGGATGCAACTGACAAAGTTTGTAAAAAATAAAAGGAGATTAAAGAAACATTTTGTATTATTATTATTGAAAGGGGCTTAGATACATTTGATCTTTGGACACACTATGACCCAAGCCTCGTGCTGATATTGAAACCCATCCAAAGCAAAAGCTTTGCTGACCTGAAGTCAAATTAATATTTCTCCTTCTAATGTTTTTAAGATGACTGGCAATGGAAATGGTTTGTCATATTTCCAAAAGTGAGTAGCTTTGTTTTTACAATTACTTTGATGGTTTATCAGGACACTGACACAGGGAGATTTAAGGCTGAAGTGTTTACTGGCTCCAGGTTTCTTTCGTCTCACATAACAATTTAAACCAAATCAATATTTCATGCTTACTTCAACCTGTCAGATTTATTTTGCAATAACAATTATACTTGCGCATTTGACAGATGCGGCTATCAAAAGCAGTGCTGCGTAGATTGCATTTAAATTGTAGTCCATTACTGGTTATTATTGTACAACCCCAATTCCAGAGAAGTTGGTAAACTTTACATAATCTGGATTACACATATTAAGAAATGTATTCTGAGATTACTTCTAGATTATTTTTGACCAAACTCATTCCTCACATAGATTTAAATGGGATTATTGTTTACCATATTGAATTAAGAGAAAGAGAAACAGAGAACATATATTCCATTCTTTCTTATCAACATCATGAAATGCATTAAACATTAAATTCCAGCAGGGTGTCCCAAACTGTATAAATGGCAGGTTTATTTAGAAAAGAACAACTGACTGAAAAAATACAAATAAAATTGGGGTGAATCAATAAATTATTAATCATTTACTGTCACTGTGCAAATCATATGTAATCATGCAATCCAAAAAAGGCAACTGTAATCTGATTATAAGTATTTAAAAACTGTATTTAATACAATTACAAGTACTCAATTTTTGGAATATAGTTATATAATCCAGATGATGTAATCAGTTACTAGCCTTGAACGAAATATATACTTTATTTCAACTTTTCTACCTAAACTGCTTTATAAGAATGAGCATTCATTCATTGGAGTTTGAACCAGTGATCTTGGTGTTGCTAGCATGAATAAAACCAACCATTGTAATCTAATATTTATCTGTCTCTATTATTCTGATTTATATGATGCCTAATACTATGTCCAAGGTTTTAAAAGTATTATTTTCTTATCATATCAAATTGTAAAGACAAGGATGCCAACAAACATGGGATAAAGAGAAAACCCACCACAAGTCCTTTGTGAACGGTTTGAAGAGATCTTCTGAGTGAGTGCTTTTTTTCCAAAAGGGATATTTTTATCTGCATTTTCTCCCCTAGACTCTGACACACGCATTTTAAAGTTACAAGTGACATTTTAAAGTTCTTGTTTGTCCTTGGAGAGTGAATGTAAGTCTGATATATGAGTTTAAAAAGCAGAGATAATCAGCAGTGGGTTTGCAAGGATTTGGTTCTTAAATGACCAAAACATTTTATGTTTATAGTTCTGTGATGTAAGCCAGAGAAGCAGAGAAAACCTATTTAATTTGTCTAACACGGTTTTGGTTAGAACTCCACTGAACTGCGGGGCATGAAGAATCGCAGACCAGCAGTGTGGGACAATGGGGGGTCTTTGAAGAAAAGGGAGGAATAGAAAGAAACAGAGTGGGTGTTGAGGGGTAGTTTTGAATTAAATCCCAATGTGACACCACAGGAGTTTCAAGGTGACCAAATGGCGCCAATTACCCCTCAAAGCTGCCCGTTTAGATTGAGCAAAGGGCTGAGAATGAGTGTCAAAGACAGGCCGTAAGAAACTAAGAGAAAGGCTGAAACGGATGTAGAGAGAGAGAGAGAGTGAAAGACCAAAATGAAAAGACATAATTATAGAGATATGCTGAGATGGAAAACAGCATCAAAGACAGAAAGGAGTGGGTTCATGTTTCTTGTGGAGAAAAGTATCTCTTTTGAATCTGTTCACAAAAATAGATTTGTTTAATGACTCTTTCTGTAGGTTACAGCAATGTTTCCAACCCTGTTCCTCAAGGCACATGAGCAGTACAATACAAACTCTTTCTAATCAAACACACCTGATTCAACTCATCTGTTCATTAGCAGAGACTCCAAGATCTGCATTGTGTATATGGGAAATATACCTATTCGTACTCAGGTCTGAAACAAATGGGTCAGATAAGTAAGACATCCAAAATGTGTACTGTTCAGACGCGATTTCTTTAAGACTGCAAGGGAAGCTCAGCTTCCCCTATAATTGTCAAAAAATGAATGGTCAAATATATGTACTATTATGTTAACATTTTATTGACTAAAAATGCGTTAAACACGTTCATCTCGAACGAAAACAATTTCGTTCAGAATCAGCTACTTAGGTCGGCTGACTCGATTTCCTTCTCATTCATTCCGTAGCGTACAGTGCATTACTCTGTTGAAGCCCAGCGTCCATTGACTTCAATGGGGCTGCTTTAAACAGTTTTTTCAGTGCTTAGAAACAAGACGGTCATTGGCTGCGATTATGTCCCGCCCACGGACGCCAGCGCCTCTGGGATGAATGGAGGAGTGGGCTGGCCCGGACTCCAGCGTCTGCGTGATGATTGGAGGGTCTGTCATCTCTTTTAATCCACTTTTATGTCCTAAAACGCTCGTTTTTGGGGTCGACAGCTTATAAAAACGTATTTATTGGTTTTTTTTAGCTTGTTTGCTATACACATTGTCACATATCAGCTTTTAGACATATATATTTTTTTTTGTTATAAATAAATGACAAGGAGGCGGCAGCTTCAATGCAAAGAGACGGTTGGTGTGTGGGCGTGGGCGTGGTCTTCAGATTATGACGCGTATCACTCTGTGTCTCCATTTCCAACTCAGTCCCATCGGATTTTGCATGTGTAGTCGAAAGACAAACTGCTGCAACCTTCATCGTATATTTCACACAATTTCACACCACATTCATTGTTTCAGTTTAACATAATTCCCACATTTCCTCCCGTTGAGTTAAATATATATATATATATTAGATCGTTTGTTCATTAATTCATATAGTCTGAACTAGCCAGCTAGCAAACTGCACACGATGGCAGACAGTGCTAATATTGTCGACCTGATTTTGGCAAAGCCATTAGAAAGTCTTCCTTACGAGGAGAAACTTAGAATTAAACAGCAGGGCAGATCAACACCTAAGATTTATTTAGTGCAAAAGATAGGGAAAAGTAACAGGTCTTTTCAGCTCTCCTGGTATGACAAAGTTAGCTGGCTGACTGGAAGTGCTGTGAAAAAGAAAATGTACTGCTGGCCATGTCTCTTGATGAAACCATCTCATGGATGTGTTGTTTGGTCAAAATTGGGTTTGGAGATCTGTCAAACTTTGACAGGGCATATAAAAGGCATGAAAATAGCAATGAACATGTGAGTGCATGTGCAAGATTAAGTTGCATGGGCAGGATCAGGGTTGAGCATGCAATCAATGAAGGTGCTCGCATTCAAGTGGCTAAACATAATGAAACTGTTAAACAAAACAGGGCCTTCCTAAACCGCCTTATTGATGTGACATCCTTGCTTGGCCGGCAGGAGCTGTCATTTAGGGACATGATGAGAGTAGTGAATCATCCAACAAGGGAATTACAGAGAGTTCACAGAAACATTAGCTAAATATGACTCTGTCCTGTACACACAATTCGAGTCCTCAACTGTGTTTTCTGGTATGTCACACACTATTCAAAATGACTTGATCTCTGCTCTTGCAGCCACCATTTCTGATCAGATCAGAGATGAAATTCAGGATGCTCCCTTTTTGGATGGCAGGTGGATGAAACCACTGATATATCCTGCCGTGCCCAACTCTCTGTCATTGTTCGCTATGTGGATAGTGCAGGTAAAATTCAGGAGCGCTTCATTGGATTTTTGATGTTTCTGGGGGCGAGATGCTCAGTCCGTTTTGATGTTTTAAATGAGAACATGCAGGGCTGCAATTTTAAGGATAAGCTTGTGGCACAGACCTATGATGGGGCTGCTGTCATGGCTTCAGCTCTCAATGGTCTGCAGGCCAAAGTGAAAGCAATAGCCCCCAGTGCAATGTTTGTGCATTGCTATGCACACAGACTGAATCTGGTGCTGTCACAGGGGCCAAATGCTTGCCTGAGTGCAGAATTTTTTTTGCATCACTCTCTGGGTTTGCCACATTTTTCTCAAAATCCACAAAGAGGACGTCTTTTCTGGAGTCTGCAGGCTGCTCAAGGTTGCCCAGAAACGCTCCTACTCGATGGAATTTCACATCACGGATAGTGAGCACTGTGGCAAACAATTATGATGGCCTCCTGCAGACATTTGATAACATCATTGCAGATACGACAATGGATGATGATTCACTGGATTGTGCCAAAGGCTTCGTGAGGAAACTGGAGGATTTTGAGTTTGTGTTCATGTTGTACACATATGAACAAATCTTCTCTGAGACTGATGTGGTCTTTGATATTGTCCAGCAGAGAGCGATGGATGTTCTTTACTGCAAGAAAAGAATTGAGTCTCTTCTTGCATTTGTCAAAGAGAAGAGGTCAGAGGGGGCTTTCCAAGCTGTTTATGCCAAAGCAGCAGATCTCACATCAGACCCAAGAGATGAGCCCATGAGTCTGACCCAATTGCAGGATCCCCAAGAGCGCTACAGAAATCTGTACATGGCCATCCTTGATAACATCTTGGAGCAGATTCCTCAACGTTTTTCAAATTTGGAAAGTATGCTTTTCTTAGAATTAGTCAATCCAGGGAAATTTGATGACATGAGACAAGCATTTCCAGAGGAGGCCTTCCAAAGTGTCCTGAAAAGTTATGGCCATCACTTTGATTCAGGGAGACTGAGGTCTGAACTTCAAGTCCTGTATTCAGATCAGGACTTGCAGAGTAACAGGGAAAGCTGTGTGATTACTTGGTGTTCCTTAAAGACATGGAGTTGGACAGTGCAATGCCTCAGCTTTACAAACTGTTCTCATTAGTGGCAACAATTGAGCTACATCTGCAGGTGTAGAAAGGAGCTTCTCCTGTTTAAAGCGGCTCAAGTCCTACACCCATAACACAATGGGCAAAGGCCGTTTAAGCAGCCTAGCTCTGCTGGCCATTGAGAGGACACTGGTCAAGTCACTGGAAAAGACGCCTAGTTGGTACGACAGGGTTACAGAGCATTTTCTTGAAAAGGAACGTAGGGCAGAATTTACATATAAATAAATGGACAATTTTTATGATTTAGGCCAAAAATGAGCTTCCCCTCTTTAAAAGATCAGCAGCCGCCACTGGTACTGTTAGTGTGCCTCCAGGAACAGGGTTGGGAAACATTAGGTCACACTGCTCAATCAGTAGATAGCGACCAAACATTCAGCAAACAGAATCATTCTGAAACAAGTTATTACGGTAAAATTTGTTTGCACATCTAATCAAAGTCTGGACAAAAAATGAGTTATTATACAAACAGATGTGATGTTTTTTCCAACATTTTGTACCAAAAAAAAAGTCAACAGTAGTCTAAATAAATGAATCATGGCTTTCAATTAGGCGATAGCGGATGACTGGTCGATTAGTCATCTAATAACTAGTTTTGTTGGGAACACACTACACAATTTTCAAAGTCTATTCTTCTCACACTACACAACTGTCTGGGGTACAGTTTAGTTGCTGTTGTCTGCACACTACATGACGGACCGGGGTCACACATTACACAACATTTCAATAAGATGAATCACCTACAACTCCTTCTGGTCTACAAACTATGTTTCACAACCAAACATAAGTGATACAGGATCACGTGTGCCCGAGACATGATTTTTCAGCTGTCCTTGATAAAGGATTGCCATCGTGAAACAATTGTGGTGATTTAAGTGGTCGTCCCTCCTAAATGGTGGTCGCATAGTAAGAGAGACCATGACCATGTCAGAAATTCAGCGTGATCATGATACAGTATTTTTGCTGCTATGACCCACGTCTACTGGCCAGCCAATGAAAATACAACAAGAAATGGCATGTTTATCAACATGACATGGTGCTGAAACTTAAAACTGCTTACTTCAAACTCTTTTCCTTTCCTATTTGACGGCTTCCTCTTTTTACAGCACACATAAGAAGTATTACTGCCAAACTGTGATTTATCGAGCTCTTTTTGTTTCTGGGCTAAAATCGTGCAATGTGTACCTGGCTTATGTTTGACAATGTTTTCAGTATATCAGTGTTTTACTTAGCATGCTAACAGTGTGCTGTTTTTTTACAGCTTAGGTCTTTTTCTGCCTTTTCATTACTGTACTGAAAAAAATTGCTCAGGGCTTGCATCTGAAGTTCTGCTTCTCTTTGGATGAAGTCCTTTTGGATTCAGTTTGAATTTCAGATGCATTGAAACATTGGCTTTCTTGGCTAAACAGTATCAGATGAGATGACCATCTGAAGAGTGCTGAAAAAATTGACATGAACTGCAATGCCACTGTGCATGTCTAGTCCTGAAGCATTTCAGTCAACAACAGATTTTTAAAACAAAAAGACGACAAATTAAAGTGACTTATCAAGATGTCTTGATGTCTGTCTTGTAGAGACTGAGTATGTCTACACAAGATAAAAGCATATTTATTCACTCTTGTTATAACTAATGAAGCTGTTAAGACTTCTAGCACAACGATTTTTCATTAGCTTCAGGCATCCAGGGAGCATCCAGCCACCAAAGGATATCACAAAATATATTGGCCACAAACAAAAATTTAGTTTGCCTGACTCACAATGTTAAACTACTTTATATCTTGTGGGAGCAAATTCTTAATTTGTGGCCATGATATCCATTTTTTTTTAGCATATTATGTTCAGAGCTCTGTATTAATGCTACTGCTGTGAGTTACTATATGAAGCTCGGTCTGCTTTTGTTTGAAAACTAACCTGAAACATGCCAGGGAACAATGACGGCACTTCCTAAACCAACAAATATCATTATGAAATGGTCTATTCCAGATGGGATCATTAAAACTATGACTGCAACATAAAAAAATAAGATTTTAATTAAACAGTTACTCTACTTTGTATTTCTCAGTGGAAACACTGAAACACATTTTTTGTCAATATTCCACGACCAAAACACGGCAACAGAAAAGGAAGAGAGGGGTAAAGTGAGAGGATGAGCACTCTTTAAGGTCAATATATGTAGGTTAAGCTCTCTCTGAAAGGCCTTGGGGACACTGTGTTTATTTGGATTGAAATATCCTTCATGTAGCACTGCCAATTAGCCTACAAGGGGATGAAGACCATGTTATGAATGCCTCCTTTTTTCATTTCTTCTTTTTTCCCTCATTTCCTGCACTCAGACAGCAGTGACGGACAGCTCTATGAGTCTCAGTTTCTTCATCTCACTCTCTTCCCAGGTTCATTTTACAGAAGGATCAGCGGCTGTGACCTCACCACAGGCGTCCAATCAGAAAGAGACACATGATAGCAAAACACACTCTGCTCCAATTACGATATGGAGGAAAACATAAGCAAGACAGATAGAGTGATTATTCTAGTATTTACATTAGCGCCAGTGCCTGTGGCTCACCAGGTGGAACTGGGGTGACCTTTGGTCTGGTTCTGACTGTTTTGTTTGGTTTGGGGTGTGGGGGTCAAAGGACCAGATAAAGAAACGCTTCAATTACATGTTCTTCTGGATTACCTGGGTCTGGTCTCTCTTTTCTCACATTTCATCTTACATTTCTCTAATCACAAAAGAACAACTCACCTGTCAAGAATTAAAACGTCTTTATTATAATGTCATCCATGTTTTAATAACGTTGAACAAATGGATAAACTGATGGATGACTATGGATGTATAAAAATATGAATGCTTGTGAATGCTTATGAATGCAAAAATATTATATATTTTTGGATGGATGGATGGATGGATGGATGGATGGATGGATGGATGGATTAATAATTAGTTACATTTATATAGCGCTATTCTTGGCAATCAAAGCGCTTTACAAACAAGGGGGGGATCTCCTCAACCACCACCAATGTGCAGCATCCACCTGGATGATGCGACGGCAGCCATAGTGCGCCAGAACACCCACCACACCAGCTTACTGGTGGAGAGGAGACAGTGATGAAGCCAATCAGTGTATGGAGATGATCAAGAGGCCATGATGGTCAGAGGCCAATGGGCAAATTTGGCCAGGATGCCGGGGTAACACCCCTACTCTTTCTCAAAGGACATCCTGGTATTTTTAATGACCACAGAGGGTCAGGACCTGATTAACAAATTAATGGATATATGTATGGATGACTACACAATGATAGATGGAGGGAATAGATATTTAAATGAACAGATGGATGGTGGATGGATTAAATTTACAAATGAAGAGATGGATGAATGCCTAAATGGATTGGATGTTCAATGGTTCAATGGTTCAATGGATGTTTATATGAATATACTGTAGTTGTTATCAGAGCTGTTTTGGAGGGGCAATATGTGTATTTTTGGAGAGTCAGTATTTGTAAAGCCATTTTTAAGGTGTTTTAGTGTAGTTAAGTAGTGTCTTTGTTATTTGCAACCAAGGCTCATTCAAAATTCATGCTTGTGGTAACATTTCTGCAACACCAATATTACGTACCTTACTGCACATTTTGCGGCAAAGTAAAATGTCCAGTTAGTGTCACCAAAATGTGTGTACAATACATGACAGAGCCCACAGGTTTATTACGTTGGTACAGACACATTGGTGAGGAGGTTCATAATTCAAATGTCCGGTTAGTGTCGCTACATGTTATCTTTTGAGGAAAATAACATACCCCCTACACAGTTGTGACGAGTGGGGCGGGGCCGAGAGCCGTGGGAACGGAGCGAGGCCGGTGGAGTGAATGATAATGAACGACACCTGCGCCACTCACCGGTCTCGAGTCCCACGGAGGAGCTTCGGAAGGAATAAAAGGAGGAGTGACGACAGTGGAAGACGAGAGAGGACCAGGCCTGGATTTTAGTTTGTGTTTTGTGTGCGGCAGTCGTCCGTGAGGGGCTGCCGCTTTTCATTTGTGTTTGTTTATTTTGTTATTAAATGTGTTAAGTGTTCGCCGGTTCCCGCCTCCTTCTTCCCGTATATATCAACTGCGTTACATTATCATTCACTCCACCGGCCTCGCTCCGTTCCCACGGCTCTCGGCCCCGCCCCACTCGTCACAACAGTATTTTGGAGTAACTAGTTACATGTAAATACATTGCTTAATTTAATTACAAAATAAATATAACTGAAATGTGTAATTACATTACATGAAAATGTTAATGATTACAAAGTGGGATACATCTGAATATTTTCTGTAAAAAGCTAGGATATGTTGAATAATATTAATTTGTTTATTTGCCTGTTTTGGCGTGCATGATGCCTCCCGTCATTTAAAGGCTGCTTAGTAAAGCGATGCTATTCTGATGCTTTTGACAGTTTTTTCCTGTTAGAATTTGCAGAAATCTGCCAATTACATCAATCCACATTGCCGATGGACAATTTAGGCTACAACCTGATTAAAGATTTTTTTCCAAGGCATTGTCAGTGCTTCCTGTCACAGCTATGCACAAATTTGATTTCAAAAACAGTATCAGTTATTATACTATATCTTATGATTTTAAAAGTGTATTCAACCTCAGAACGATCTCAAAGTAAAAAGTCTGTTTTGTGGTAGCTGTGCTTAAAAAATGTAATTATTATAATCTTAATTCAAGTGATGAAAGATTTAGAAAGTCTGACAGTAATCAGTATTGAGTACTGCTGTAAGGTTAACCCTGCTGATTAAAATTAATCAAATGTAACCATTACTAGTAAAGTAATTGAAATAATTACATTACTTTTTTTTACATTACTTATTACATTACTTTTTTACATTATATAACTTATAAGTTATTACATCTTGAATAGGATTAGTTGAAATGTGTAACCAATTACATATTGTAATATGTAACCACTTAGTTTCCGGCTTCGCTACTGTTCGGACGCAATACTTGCTTATTGCTCTGCACTTTGCTGCCTATTTATGTACTTTTCTCAGATCTCTCTATGATTTTAACTTCAGCAGATCAGCACAGTTCTGAAACACAATTTTGGGGAAAAGAAGACTCTTTGCCTCCCACTGCTAGCAGCTTACATTCTGGAGACGGGAAAACACAGCTGTCTACTACATTCTAACAGACGTAAGAAAATGCCTTTCGTGAAATCTACATGCTGCATGAACTGTCACAGACTTCTACAAAGGATTGTGGTTCCCTTTCATGGGCACTTCGAACTGCGTCCCCTAGGGGTCGCTATGGGGAACGCTTTCAGCGTGACTCGTGTCTGAAGCATACAATATAAAAACAACACTTGTTGGCCGGCGACAGCCCATGACGTCACTACCGGCGCGACTGCAATATAAGGGACGTCGGGAGGACACATCATTCTCTTCTTCGTCTTCACTGACTGTTTTTGTTTGAAGCGTGCATTCTGGTAACAGTACAGTTTTCTCTCTATCATGGCGAGCACTAGCAAGGCGTTTAAGATTGTGTGTGGATCCGCGTCCTCGTTATTTGACACCCGATGACACAAGAAGGAGAAGTGAGCTGCTGGATTGTGATTTTGCGATCTTTCTGACATCATCAGATTCTGCGGCTAGTGCTCTGCTGGGTTATGCCCAGGAAGAGCAGGAGATGTTTGAGGGCGAGGAAGTTGAGACTGAACCCTCTCAATCCTCCTGCACTGCAAATGAATGAGTTATTGGAGATTATGGATCAGAAAAATAAATCTTTCTGGCCATAAATCCCCAGCTCGAGCGAGCCTTCCTTTCTTCAAAATCTCTACGTGGAGGTTGAGAAGGAGTGGAAAAAGCAAGTTTTTTCTCATATTCATAGGTTTCAGCATACTAGTTATGCTGACATTGAGGGGATGCGTGAAAATGGCTATGAGGGGATGCCCCCTGTGCAAGAGATGATAGCCAGCATATCTCTCTGTGGGTGAGACATCCTCTCTCAAGGCTCCCTCATTGCCATCTAAGCCCCTGAATCTTGCTTAAATGGCAGGGCATATGCAGCAGCAGGTCAGACCGTCGCTTCATTGCACACTATGGCGTACCAGACTGATCTGCTGAAAAGACCTGGATAAGGTTCTATAAAGTCCAGGTCTGAATGATAAAAAATAAAGCTTCCCTCTCATTCTGAGGAATGAGTTCTCTGCTCTCCAGAGCTCGTTGTCGGTAGAGCTAGCAGTGCTCCCCTCACCTAGAGGGTCACCTATGAGCATGCCGCTCCCTTCTGAGTGCTGAAGGATGAGTCCTCCGCTCCCCAGAGCTCGTTGTCGGTAGAGCTAGCATTGCTCCCCTCACCTAGAGGGTCACCTATGAGCATGCCGCTCCTTTCTGAGTGTTTGAGTTCCTCTCATTCTGAGGAATGAGTTCTCCGCTCTCCAGAGCTCGTTGTCGGTAGAGCTTCATTGCTCCCTCACCTAGAGGGTCACCTATGAGCATGCCGCCTGATAGGTCGCCGCCTTGTTGGTCGAGGTAGCATTGCTCCCCTCACCATAGAGGGTCATCTATGAGCATGCCGCTTCTAAGCGTCTGAGTTCCTCTCACTCCATGGAATGAGTAGTTCTAAATATGTATAAGTGCATCCACTCAGTGGTAAGTTTGCACATCAGTTTGCGTTCTTTCTAAAATCCACGTTATGGTAAGTGCACACGCTAGACTTTGGGCACTTTTCTAAAATCCACCCAGTGGTAAGTTTGCACATCGAACTTTCTGCGTTCTTTCTAAAATCCTATAGGGTAGGGTTACCTGCGCAGCTTCGTGCCCTTATTTGAGCTGGTCAAGCCCAGGTTTGTGCCTTGGGCCCCACTCCCTTTGCCGGTAGAGCTAGCATTGCTCCCCTCACCTAGAGGGTCACCTATGAGCATGCCGCTCCCTTCTGAGCATTGTAGGTAGAGCTAGCATTGCTCCCCTCACCTAGAGGGTCACCTACGAGCATGCCGCTCCCATCTGAACTCCTTATCGGTCGAGCTGGCATTGCTCCCCTCACCTTAGAGGTTCACCTATGAGCATGCTGCTCCCTTCTGAGCATTGTAGGTAGAGCTAGCATCGCTCCCCTCACCTAGAGGGTCACCTATGAGCATGCCACTCCCTTCTGAACTCCTTATCGGTCGAGCTAGCATTGCTCCCCTCACCTTAGAGGGTCACCTATGAGCATGCCGCTCCCTTCTGAGCGCTTGAGTTTTCTCTCCTTCTAAACTCCTCATTGGTAGAGCTAGCAATGCTCCCCTCACCATAGAGGGTCATCTATGAGCTTGCCACTCCCTTCGGGACATCTGAACTCGCTGTCGGTAGAGCTAGCATTGCTCCCCTCACCTATGAGCATGCCGCTCCCTTCTGAGCTCCAAAGCTCATTGTCGGTAGAGCTAGCACTGCTCCCCTCACCATAGAGGGTCACCTATGAGCATGCCGCTCCCTTCGGGGTGTCTGAGTTCCCTCTCATGTGAAGGATGAGTTTCTCCCCTCCCCAGAGCTCACTGTCGGTAGAGCTAGCATTGCTCCCCTTACCTAGAGGGTCACCTATGAGCATGCCACTCCCTTCTGGGCTCTGTCATAGGTCTCTCTTTGGCCAGAGGGGAGCACATATAAGTGCAAAATAACTCTGGGCACTTCCAAAAATCCACTCAGTGGTAAGTTTGCACATCAAGTGTTTTGCGTTCTTTCTAAAAACCTGTAGGGTAGGGTTACGCACGCAGCTTCATGCCCTTATTTGAGCTGGTCAGGCCCCGGTTTGTGCCTTGGGCCCCACTCCTGAGCGTCTCAGTTCCTTCTCATTCTGAGGAATGAGTTCTCCGCTCCCCAGATCTCGTTGTTGGTAGAGCTAGCATTGCTCCCCTCACCTAGAGGGTCACCTATGAGCATGCCGCTCCCTTCTGAGCGTCTGAGTTTCTACGCTCTCCAAAGTTCGGTGATAGGTCGCTCGCCTTGTTGGTCGAGGTAGCATTGCTCCCCTCACCATAGAGGGTCATCTATGAGCATGCCGCTCCCTTCTAAGCGTCTGAGTTCCCTCTCACTCCATGGAATGAGTAGTTCTCCGCTCCCGAACCATAGAACGTAATTCCAAATATGTATAAGTGCACACGCTAAAGCGCTGGGCACTTTCTAAAAATCCACTCAGTGGTAAGTTTGCACATCAGGCGTTTTGCGTTCTTTCTAAAATCCACGTTATGGTAAGTGCACACGCTAGACTTTGGGCACTTTTCTAAAATCCACCCAGTGGTAAGTTTGCACATCGAACTTTCTGCGTTCTTTCTAAAATCCTATAGGGTAGGGTTACCTGCGCAGCTTCGTGCCCTTATTTGAGCTGGTCAAGCCCAGGTTTGTGCCTTGGGCCCCACTCCCTTTGCCGGTATGCAGCTCGGCTTTGGCCAAAGGGTAATGTCACTGACAGCATCAACCGTCCCAGGGGCAACTCCCTTAGCCTGGTAGAGTTGGCTTAGTGCTCGCCTTTGCGCGACATTGGCTTACACTCCCCACAGCATGGCGGCGTGGGTATAACGTTCCCCATAGCGACCCCTAGGGGACGCAGTTCGAAGTTCCCTATTCAGGGAACCATGGTTACATATGTAACCTGAGACGTTCTTGAAACAAAGTTACTTGCTGTACTTCCAAAACAGGTGGAATGTACAGCAGATCATTATCACGGATCGCCTCAGCATACAGCCGGTGAGTCCTGTGAATCTAGTGAATCTCAACCGTTTATACCAAGTGTAGAGTAACAAGCCATAACTGAACAACAGACCAATCGGTGGCACAACTAGGGAGCAAGACCCAAAGGCACTCGAGATATCAGATTGTCATGAGTATCGCGTATTGCTGCCGTTGCATCCTCTACCCCATATACGGCTATGACAAGACTTGTAAACTGGTATTCTACAACCCCATATACATCTTGAGAACAGATTTGAAGCATTAATGAATGTGGGAGAGGAATCCCCAAATGTGACTAAACATGGATCGAATGAGCCAGCAGCTACCATTGCTACTAACATACGCTCTAGGTCAAGCAGATAGCGGCACTCAACTGAGAGCGCAGCCAAGCCCAGTACTCTGATAGTAGGCGACTCTATTCAGAAACATCAGTTGCAGGACTACACCAACGTGCTGCTTTCAACAAGCAACATCTCTGATGTGAACCAGGAACTTCGGAACATTCTGTTGAAGCACAAGACTGCAAATCGAATTATCATCCATGTGGGGAAGAATGATATTCGGAAAGAGCAGCAAGGGCTGAATACTTGGCTAGAAAGATCCTGCGGTATAAAAGGAGTCAACTTCATCGACAACATCAACATTTTCTGGGGCCATAGACAACTGTTTAAACTGGATGGCTTCCACCCAAACAAATTTGGTACAAGAGTGCTAAAGGACAATAACTATTTATCCCTCCGTCATCTTTCAGTGGTGTGTGCCGATCCACTCGGCCTGAATGGCACACACCTGGACAGAGTATGAGTGACCACAGGACTTCATATCAGCTTCAGAGTCATCATGTGGTTGACACATACCACAAGGACACTGATAACACCATGCAGCCAAAACAACCACTGTTCATGGACATCCCGGCTAAGCCTACAACAGGTACTACAACAGCTCCAAGACTCAGCACCCAAGGACGACTTTCTGGAAAATAGCCAGGGAAGCCAGGGCAACATTTCACAGCCACCGGCAACACCAGAGCCAGAGCAACGCTCATCAGACAAATTATCTCTCTCTCCAACATCTCCACTTCTAAGCTTCTCACAGAAAATGGAAGAACTGTTGTATGCTGGGACCAAACTCTCCCACTCCTTCGCTGCAAGCCCCCAGATATAAAAAAAAAAAAAACAGCGGGCCCCCCAACCACCAAAGACTGCAGGCCCAGCTCTCCCTACTCCTGCTGTGAGAACTCTCCGACCACTGCCACAACGCCAGGGCCCAAAACCTCCTCCATGATATTGAGAGGACATGATATTTTGGGACTTTTCCAAACTCCCTGAAAACTGCAGTTGTTAAGCCCCTTCTGAAAAAGCGCAATCTTGATAACACCATGTTTGGCAACTATAGACCAATACCAAATCTTCCTTTCATAGGTAAGATTATGGAAAAGGTAGTTGTTAATCAGCTGAACAAATACTTAAATTCAAATAGATACCTGGACAATTTTCAACCTGATTTCCGAGCGCATCAAATCACAAAGACAGCATTTAATAAGATAATAAATTATATTCGCCCTAATTCTGATTCTGGCAAAATATCAGTGCTGGTACTCCTAGATCTTAGTGCTGCGTTTGACACTGTTGATCATAACATACTTCTACAGAGACTGTTTTTATTGTTGTGATTATTTGTTTTTTTAATTCTTTGTTTTTATTATTATTTTTAATGTCTATTTCACTTCATTTTATGTAAAGCACTTTGAATTACAACTGTGTATGAAATGTGTTTTATAAATTAACTTGCCTTGCCTATTACATTTCCAAAGTAACCTTCCCAGCATTGCCCCTACACCAAACTTAAATGGCAGTGTTTATGAATGCTAAGGTAAAAGCGGTTGATGCATGCAACCATACTATTTTAACTTTCTTATACCCAGGCTTGAGCTGTTTTTTAACCATAGTTTAACGAGATTCTTACCTGGAGCGCTTTACCTCCAAACTGAAACATTGTATTGTGTGAGCTACCAGGCAAGCCTACTACGCTAGTAAACACATACAAATTAAGCTGCATAAAACACATACAAATTCATAACTCTGGCCCTGTAAATCATACTTTGTTGGAAAAGGAATAAAAGCTGCCTCTAGTGTTCATTTCAACTGGAAACTGCAGAAATTCAGATGTATATGTGGCGAGTGGGGCGGGGCCGAGAGCCATGGGAACGGAACGGGCCTGCGCCACTCACCGGTCTCGAGTCCCACGGAGGAGCTTCGGAAGGGTTAAATGAGGAGTGATGACAGTGGAAGACGAGAGAGGACCAGGCCTGGAATTTTAGTTTGTGTTTTGTGTGCGGCAGTCGTCCGTGAGGGGCTGCCGCTTTATTTTGTATTTGTTTATTTTATTATTAAAGTGTCTTAAATGTTCGCCGGTTCCCGCCTCCTTTTCCCGTATCTACTAACTTCATTACAGTATGTTTTTTGAGTTTTGCAGAAATGTAGGTAGTTAGGTAGTTGTAGGTAAATTTCCAAATGCATTTGATAAAGTGCACATTGTGTCTAGTGGGAGTTCCTCTGAATCCCACTTAGTGGGTTTGGCCTGAGTAGACTGCTCCTCCTTTTCAGGGCTTAAGTGAACAGTCCCTGCTCAGAGTGTAGCGGTCTTCGGATGGTTTTGCTCCAGCTCAAGCTTACTTTGCTCTGGAATATGGTGGTCTAAGGGCAGCTATATTCTATACTGGCTTCTATAACTAGATTGGTTCCCCTTGGCACAAGCTCTCTTGAGTAAGTGCTGAAGCCTTTGTCTAGGAATCTGCAATTTGAGGATAGCTGTGTTCCAGCTCAGAGACTGCTCCCCTTTTCAGGGTTTTTAAATAGTGGACTCCTTGAGCCCCTTGCCTAGACTGCCATCTCCCCTTCTGGGTTTTAAGTGGATGGCCCACTTCCGTGGTCTGTGGTAACTTCAGACTTATCTGAGGGAACTGCTATTCGAGGATAGCTGTGTCTATCCCTCTAGTGTTATAGCCACTCTTACATCAGGCTTTGATCTTGGACTAATGATGTTTATGTGTTCGCTCTTTGGAAAATAATTTACTGATGGTCCGGATATCCCTCTTGTGAGCTCCTGGTCAATAACACGGTATTTTGCTAGCCTACTGTGAGACTGACACTGATTGGGGACCTCCTTAGCATTGTCATCTGAGGGTGGTTATTTTCCAGCTATTGTTATGGCAGGATGGGCTTACTTGAGTACAGCTATCTGAGGCTAGCTGTGTTTTACTAGCAGTTATGGTGAGCCCTCTCCTGGAGTGGTCCCCTTTCCTAGAGCCTAGCTATCTGAGGATAGCTATGTGCTAGCTCAGTAATTGCTCCCCTGCTTAGGGTTTTAAGTTGCGGTCTCTTGAGCTCCTTTACCTAGACAGTGTCTCCCCTCTTTGGGCTGCAAGTAGACAGCCCACTCTTTGTGGTCTGGGTAGTTTTAATCTGTCCCCCTCCTGTTAGCCCTTCATATATATATATGAGGATATCTATGAGCTAGCTCAGTGACTGCTCCCCTTCTTAGGGTCTTTAAGTAGTGGTCCTCTTGAGCCCTTGCATAGACAGTGCTATCTCCCCTGCTAGGGTTGTAAGTAGATAGCCCACTCTATGTGGTCTGGGCAGCTCTGCAGGAAGGTCTTGTCTGGCCATCTAGGCTAGCTGAGAATTGTTATTCTGGTCTACAAGATTTCATAAGACCTTTAGGACATGTTCTAGCTCAGCAGCTACTCTCATTACCTGGAATTTAAGTTGCAAACTCTTTAGCTCCTCTAGAGACTTTCTAGTTTAGCCTCTTTAGTTGTCTTGTGTTTCCAGGCTAGTATTGCTCACAAGCGCATAGCTGTCTGAGGATAGCTGTGCTCTTAACTTGGGTGGAATGTTCCCCTTTGAACTAATTGGGTTCCCCATTTCTACCAGGTTATGTGAGTGGCCCGTGGCGTCAGTGGCCTGGCCCCTTTCTGAGGAAAGGCTTGGTGTAAGTCTGTCGCTTCCTTGGTGCTCTCCCACCAGATGGATAGACATGCGCCTTGACACGGCATGGTTGAAGTTTGTTCCCCAATGTGCCCCCTAGGGGGCGCAGCGTGGGTTTCCCTAGAATTGGAACGTCTCAGGTTATGCATGTAACCATGTTTCTCTGAAAGGGAACGAGAAGCTGCGCACCCTCGCCATGCCTTCATCCTGCCTGTTTATGTCTCCTTCAGACAACTAAGTTGGTGACGTATTCAGCAGGTTCCCTTTTATACGTCCGGGCACCCGCCTGTGGCGTCATGGGCCATAGGATTGGCGTTATTTCACACATGCTTCAGACACCGGTCATGCTGGCTGTATTCCACAATGTGCCCTCTAGGGGGTGCAGCGTCTCGTTACCTCTCAGGGAACCATAGTCACATATGTAACTCGAGACATTTTCAAATTTTATTTCTGATGTGATATTGAAATTGGAATCTTGACAAATAGTCAATAGTCAAGTTAAAGAATACCTTTTTTGGATTTAGACACTAGTTGAATGAACTGATTTACTTTAAAGGGAGCCCCAGCCCTTTCCCTGTCATCTCTCTATCTCACCTCTGTCTGTGTGCTTGCAGCTTCAATCTCTTCATCATGAGTGTAATTATATTCAGCTGATGAGGTCTGTCACCTGAGATACAGCAGAAGGAGAGAGAGCGACGTTTTGACAGTGTGTCTCAGTGTGTGTGTTCTGTCTCATTTTGGTGGACTCTGAATCAAACACTCTTGCCAGCAGTCGTCTCTCTCTCTGAGTTTGAACTCTCAACTTCATTGTGTGTGTGTGAATGAGAGTCAGGGTGGGAAAGTCAGGATCAGTCCATGAAGATCAAAATCCTGAGACAAGCTCTCAGTCGGTCTGGAGCCTGGAAGTTATTACCAATAATTACTGCCCCAGATGTTGGACACATCTGTCAATAAGTTAATCAAATTGCTTTGAGGAAATCCCTGCAGAATGATAAACCAGTAATTATGAAATGAAGACTTGAACAACACGTTAGACGATGATCTGTACTTCCATTCATCTATCTATCTATCTATCTATCTATCTATCTATCTATCTATCTAACATTTATTCACTCATATATCCATAATGTCAAGCATTCATATTTGTATTCATCCATCCATTTATACATTTGTTCATTCATCTAAACATTCATCCATCCATCTAATGATTTGTCTATACAGGTGCTGGTCATATAATTAGAATATCATCAAAAAGTTGATTTATTTCACTAATTCCATTCAAAAAGTGAAACTTGTATAATGTTTACATTCATTCCACACAGACTGATATATTTCAAGTGTTTATTTCTTTTCATTTTGATGATTATAACTGACAACTAATGAAAACCCCAAATTCAGTATCTCAGAAAATTAGAATATTACTTAAGACCAATACAAAGAAAGGATTTTTAGAAATCTTGGCCAACTGAATAGCATGAACATGAAAAGTATGAGCATGTACAGCACTCAATACTTAGTTGGGGATCCTTTTGCCTGAATTATGGCAGCAATGCGGCGTGGCATGGAGTCAATCAGCCTGTGGCACTGCTCAGGTGTTATGAGAGCCCAGGTTGCTCTGATAGTGGCCTTCAGCTCTTCTGCATTGTTGGGTCTGGCATATCGCATCTTCCTCTCCACAATACCCCATAGATTTTCTTTGGGGTTAAGGTCAGGCGAGGTTGCTGGCCAATTAAGAACAGGGATGCCATGGTCCTTAAACCAGGTACTGGTAGCTTTGGCACTGTGTGCAGGTGCCAAGTCCTGTTGAAAAATGAAATCTGCATCTCCATAAAGTTGGTCAGCAGCAAGAAGCATGAAGTGCTCTAAAACTTCCTGGTATACGGCTGTGTTGACCTTGGACCTCAGAATACACAGTGGACCAACACCAGCAGATGACATGGCACCCCAAACCATCACTGACTGTGGAAACTTTACACTGGACCTCAAGCAACGTAGATTCTGTGCCTCTCCTCTCTTCCTCCAGACTCTGGGACCCTGATTTTCAAAGGAAATGCAAAATGTACTTTCATCAGAGAACATAACTTCGGACCACTCAGCAGCAGTCCAGTCCTTTTTGTCTTTATCCCAGGCGAGACGCTTCTGACGCTGTCTGTTGTTCAAGAGTGGCTTGACACAAGGAATGCGACAGCTGAAACCCATGTCTTGCATACTGTGTGTGTAGTGGTTCTTGAAGCACTGACTCCAGCTGCAGTCCACTCTTTGTGAATCTGTTTCACAATCCTCTCCAGGGTGCGGTTATACCTATTGCTTGTACACTTTTTTCTTTTTTCCTTCCCTTCGCCTCTCTATTAATGTGCTTGGACACAGAGCTCTGTGAACAGCCAGCCTCTTTTGCAATGACCTTTTGTGTCTTGCCCTCCTTGTGCAAGATGTCAATGGTCGTCTTTTGGACAACTGTCAAGTCAGCAGTCTTCCCCATGATTGTGTAGCCTACAGAACTAGACTGAGAGACCATTTAAAGGCCTTTGCAGGTGTTTTCAGTTAATTAGCTGATTAGAGTGTGGCACCAGGTGTCTTCAATATTGAACCTTTTCACAATATTCAAATTTTCTGAGATACTGAATTTGGGGTTTTCATTAGTTGTCAGTTATAATCATCAAAATGAAAAGAAATAAACACTTGAAATATATCAGTCTGTGTGGAATGAAAGTATACATTATACAAGTTTCACTTTTTGAATGGAATTAGTGAAATAAATCAACTTTTTGATGATATTCTAATTATATGACCAGCACCTGTAAATTAATGAAAACAATTATTGATTTAACTAAATGGAGTTCAAGCTGAATATTTATTTAGGTAAAGAAACTGAAAGTTTTTACAGTGCAGTTTTAGCTGGGCTGACCATCATTGAGAGTTGGAACAGAAACATTCAGCTCTCTGGACAGCTTAAAGGACAGGAAATGTGTCTGTCTGAGAGTCCAGTCCCTGACAGAAAAGCTCAACACTGTTCTCCTTGGAAACGGTGATTTACTAAGTGCTGCTGAGGGTCACCTGAGGCTGGAAAATAGAAAATGTCTGGAGGTTATGGATGGATGGTTTGCTGCTGTTGACATGTTTTAGGTTTGCTTTTCCTTTTTAAGATGAGCATCTGCGGTTGATGTAGAAAACTTAACCAGTGTGTTTCTTTTTGTAAGGAAGAAGTACATTAAAAATGCATTAAAAGGAATAGCTCACCCAACAAAGAAAATTGCCATAATTTATTCACCCTCATTTTGTTCCAACCTGCATGACTTACTTTCTTTTGCCAAACACAAAATGGAGACGTTTTGCTTTTTCAATATACATAAAGTAAATGCAGCTCTCAGGCTCCAAACAGCACCACCATAAAGCAGTCCACGTGAATTGTGGTCAAAACGTCTTTCCTAAGAGAGCTTTGTCTAAGGAACAGATCAAAATGTTTATCATTATTTACTCAAAATCTTCCAATCAAACTTAGTTTTTAAATCATACATTAAGAGATGCTTCAAAAATGCACTACATTAGGTAACAAAAATATAGCCCAAATTGTGAATTTGCTAAGATAAATCAAATTTTGTATATTCAAGTATAATGCATTACCATGCATTGCATCAGTAGATATTGGTCAAATTTGTTTTGTCTTTCATAGCATCTCTGAAATCTACAGACCCCCCTACAGATATGGCAATGGGTAAATATCAGTGTTTTTGAATTTGCTTGCAAAACTTTTGCATTCCCAGATCAAAATGTTTGAGGTTTTTCACAAGTTCCCCTGAGAAACCTTTGCATTCAATTGTAGTTTCGCTCACAAAACCAGTTATAGAAATAATTTGAGGTGGGAGGGAAAACTATATTTTAATGCCTTGTTTTAGTTTTTCTGGGAAGCACACACAAACATTTATTTTTAATTATTAAATTAGATTTAAAGGCACTGATTGAATTTTTTCTTCCATCAGATATATTTTAAATTTCCTGCATAAATCTCACATCTATAGGATTAAAATATGGCTCATAAAAATTATGAAATATTTAAACAATGATTTACACTATCTGAAGCTCTAAAATCTTATTTGCATTTACAAATTTTCAATTATGCATGAAGATGTGTCGCTTCTGGTTTAAAATTCAATTTCAACATTAATTCATAATTCAATACAAAATGTAAATCTTACTTTCCGTTATAACTCTCAACTTTTACTTGCACAAATTCAGTATAGCAGAAGATACATTTCAATTTCAACAATGAATCAAATTTGGGTCTGTTACTCACACAAAGCTATCCAGTGACTTACGTATGTAGAACGTATAATTGTTCATGGTTCAGAGTGTGCGCAGATATCTTAAACATACATACACTTGTTGGGAATGGTGGCTATGGAAAGTGATGATGGGCCACCTGGTGGGATATTTCTTAGAGTGACGGTTTCTACTCAGAGAAGAGACAGAGGAACATCCTGTGAGGAAATCACCAAAACGCAACCAACAACCCCGGCACACATGTCCAACGCATAAATCAGTTCACAAATTATCTGCCATGGAGAATGAGGCTAACACGGTAGAAAAACAAACAGAGCTGTGTAGCCCCTCTGCCAAACAGCGATTTGCTGTGGCTCTTTAGCGAAGCGATTTATGAGAACACACTGGTTTCTCGGGAGGATCATAATTCGGCCTCAGAGAGCAAGATAACACTAGAGTAGAGCAGAGAGGGGAAGGGCGTAAATAATCTTCTCTGGCTTTAGTAGAAGTAATGGAGGAACGCTGTTGCAGGATTGTTGCTCTTGAGTTTAAGCCAGACAGTGTTCATGGATGTGGTCACACCGCTGAGAGTCTGTGTGCTGCGCTACAATAAATGGATCATGACAACTGCATCCGCCTCTTGCTCTCCTTTTCTCAATTTTTAACTCTCTTAAGGAACAGTCTGTCCTGTTCCTAAAACATACTTCTTATCGATTGATGTTCAGCACAAGTACCCTTCATAAGCACCAAAACCAGAGGATTTAATTCATCTTTATTATTTAACGGGCCCTTATTAATGTGATTCACTATCAATATTGTGAGAGAAAAACCGCCATGGTTTCTCTCAAACTGAAGCAGTAAACTATAGAATAATATTTTATTATTACATTTAGTTTGAAATTGCTCCTTGTCTGAAACATTTGATGAAACGAGAATAGAAATTGGCCTCTGTCTAGAGTCTTGTCCATATATTTTTATTTGAGTAACACCAAAACTAACTCTGAAATTAACGTTATTTTAAAATGAACAGAAAATATCACAAATCTAATATTTTCAATTATTTTAATCAAAGCAAATAATATTTAGACTATTCTAATACTTAGTTTCTTGAAAGTAAATTGTAACAGAAAGTGTGTCATGAGTCCCGGCGTTCCTCCCTCTCACCGCCAGAGGTCGCCATCTCCCTTCCTCCTGGACTCATTTCCCTAAACTCCTTACACCTGTCACTCATCACACCCTCAGCTATTCCCTTTCATGGGAACTTCGAACTGCGTCCCCTAGGGGTCGCTATGGGGAACGCCTTCAGCGTGACTCGTGTCTGAAGCATACAATATAAAAACAACACTTGTTGGCCGGCGACAGCCCATGACATAACTACCAGCGCGACTGCAATATAAGGGACGCCGGGAGGACACATCATTCTCTTCTTCGTCTTCACTGACTGTTTTTGTTTAAAGCGTGCATTCTGGTAACAGTACAGTTTTCTCTCTATCATGGCGAGCACTAGCAAGGTGTTTAAGATTGTGTGTGGATCTGCGTCCTTGTTATTTGACACCCGATGACACACACAATCTTTGTGTCTTTTGTTTGGGCAAGGAGCACGCACGCGATGTCCTTGAGGAGAAAATCTGCGTGCACTGTGAGCTTTTTCTAGGAAAAAGCCCCGCTCTCGTCTGTCACTCTTTTCAAGGAAAGAGGGGCAGCCGTCTGCTTCCCACGATTCGAGACCCACCGCTCCCGAGGCACGGAGGCGAATGAAATCGTGGGGTTCGCAGTTGGATGTGGCCGATGAGTTAGAGAGGGACCGCCCCTTTTCACGCACGTCGGCCGAGAACGAGAGTGAGCTGCTGGATTGTGATTTTGCGATCTTTCTGACATCATCAGATTCAGCGGCTAGTGCTCTGCTGGGTTATGCCCAGGAAGAGCAGGAGATGTTTGAGGGCGAGGAAGTTGAGATTGAACCCTCTCAATCCTCCTGCACTGCATATGAATGGGTTATTGGAGATTATGGATCAGAAAAATAAATCTTTCTGGCCATAAATCCCCAGGTCAAGCGAGCCTTCCTTTCTACAAAATCTCGATGTGGAGGTTGAGAAGGAGTGGAAAAAGCTATTTTTTCTCGTATTCATAGGTTTCAGCATACTAGTTATGCTGACATTGAGGGGGTGCGTGGAAATGGCTATAAGGGGATGCCCCCTATGCAAGAGATGATAGCCAGCTTATCTCTCTGTGAGCGAAATATCCTCTCTCAAGGCTCCCTCCTTGCCATCTAAGCCCCTGTATCTTGCTTAAATGGCAGGGCATATGCAGCAGCAGGTCAGACCGTCGCTTCATTGCACCCTATGGCTTACCAGACTGATCTGCTGAAAAGACCTGGATAAGGTTCTATAAAGTCCAGGTCTGAGCCCGAACAACCAGGGGTCCTAGCCCATCTTGGTCTGAGGATCAGAGATGGGCTCAGAAGGCTAGTCTCGCGACTCATGCCCATCCCCCTCCTGCGGCTAGGGTGAGAGAGAGGTGTGGGTCAGAGAGAGGCAAGCCCTCTCATTTCTTTCTAATTCCCCTGTAACCACCGTAAACTCCACCTGACCAAGGTTAGGTGGAAATTTCCTGCTAAAGCCAGGACAAAAAAAAATAAAAAAGGTGAGTTCCCCCTCATTCTGAGAAATGAGTTCTCCGCTCTCCAGATCTCGTTGTCAGTAGAGCTAGCAGTGCTCCCCTCACCTAGAGGGTCACCTATGAGCATCCCGCTCCCTTCTGACCGCTGAAGGATGAGTCCTCTGCTCCCCAGAGCTCGCTGTCGGTAGAGCTAGCATTGCTCCCCTCACCTAGAGGGTCACCTATGAGCATGCCGCTCCCTTCTGAGCGTTTGAGTTCCCTCTCATTCTGAGGAATGAGTTCTCCGCCTCCAGAGCTCGCTGTCGGTAGAGCTAGCATTGCTCCCTCACCCAGAGGGTCACCTATGAGCATGCCGCCCCTCTGAGCTGCCTGAGTTCCCTCCTCATTCTGAGGAATGAGTTCTCCGCCCAGAGCTCATAGAGCGTAATACCAAATATATATAAGTGAACACGCTAAAGCACTGGGCACTTTCTAAAAATCCACTCAGTGGTAAGTTAGCACATCAGGTGTTTTGCATTCTTTCTAAAATCCACGTTATGGTAAGTGCACACACTAGACTTTGGGCACTTTTCTAAAATCCACCCAGTGGTAAGTTCGCACATCGAATGTTCTGCGTTCTTTCTAAAATCCCATAGGGTAGGGTTACCTGCGCAGCTTCGTGCCCTTATTTGAGCTGGTCAAGCCCAGGTTTGTGCCTTGGGCCCCACTCCCTTTGCCGGTATGCAGCTTGGCTTTGGCCAAAGGGTAATGTCACTGACAGCATCAACCGTCCCAGGGGCAACTCCCTTAGCCTGGTAGAGTTGGTTTAGTGCTCGCCTTTGCGTGACATTGGCTTGCACTCCCCTCAGCATGGCGGCATGGGTATAACGTTCCCCAAGGGAACGTCTCAGGTTACATATGTAACCATGGTTCACTGAATAGGAAACGAGACACTGCATCTCCTAGGCTGTGTGCCATGCTGAGGGGACTTTTTTAACTCTCTCTATAGCGTGGAAAGTTCACTGGAATTTCATAAACATTGCATTATAATGAAAATTTTATAGGATGTGAAATCTATAGTAAATCCTCTCCTTGTCCATGTCTCATGCGTTGTTGAAAGCGCACCATGGTGGGGGCTCTCTCGTGTGCACAAACCCCACCCCCACCCCCAATACTCTATGAATATATTTTTTAAATCTATCGATGATCGAAATAAGAAATTGCCAAAAAGGCCCATCCCTATTCTGTAGTAGATTTACTTCAGTATTTAGAGTTATTATCCTGCTGCATCTTCTGCATCTTTTTCTGAGCTTCAGCTTGTAGGCAGCCACCTTGAGATTATATCCTGATAAACTTGGCAATTTAATTTCCCCTCCACAATTGCAAGCGATCCAGGTCCAGAGGAAGCAAAGCAGCCTCTCCACCATACTTCACTGTTGTGATGATGTTTTCATAAATAGAGAGCTGAATGTTCTTCTCAAACAATTATATTAGAGATGTTAATCGCTGAAAAATGGCAGCTTCCTCCGTTCAGGTCTTGAATTCGGGCCGCTAAGGAACCGCTTGTCGAGTTTCGACGCTTGAGACTCGCGGGACTCGTCGGGCCAATCCAGAGAGAGCTTCTCAGTGGCGCAAGAAAGCACGTCCACAAGCTCTGAGTAGGCTGCGGAAAGCCGCGCCTCCTGGCCACTAGGTGGGAGCGCATCCGCTAAAGCAGGCCCAAAATCCTCGGAGTCGGAGGCTGCTGTTAGCAGTATATCATCTAGCCCGAAGGAGACGTTGTCACGTGCCCCCGGGCTAGGATAAAGATATTCATGCGGAAATTCAACCGGTGAATAAATTGGGGTAGGGAGGGAGAGAAAAGGCCTGTCTGCTCACTCGCCATAGCCTCGCACCTCTCCATGCACTTGGATGGATTAAATGCAGAGAACACATTTCACTGATGGTTATACTCTGTATAATTGTGTATGTGACAAATAAAGCTCATCTGAGCTTAAACATTTTACCCTAAGCACTTTGTATCTTGTAATGTTTACATTTTATGAAAAGTTAACCTTTTAAAAAAATGTCTGAAGTTGTCCGTCGTGTGCGTCTGCTGTGAACACTTTCGAAGCTAAAATTAGCACGTAAAGCTGAAATTCTTAAATGAATATAATATCGACATACATGTATATTGAACTTAAATATAGAATTCCAAATGGTAAAATACACACTGATGCAAATGTGTTCATTTTACATTCTCATTTTGTTCATTTGTTGTTTTAGGTTAGAAGACAATGGGAAGAATTGCCATCGGACTAACCCCACAGCTGACACACACACACACACACACACACACACACACACGGAAAGACCACCGCAACTTTACAATTGTTCAATTCATTTATTAATACAGTACTAAAATCAAAAGTTGTATTTCTTAACATTAGTTTATCCACTTATGCTAAAATGAACAACAATGAACTCAAAGAGTGGGAAAGGAGTTGGCATACACCCTGTTCTCAATCATTTATTTAGTTTTTAAATTAGAAACAGCTGAAAAGCTGCACAATTCTGATCCTAGGTTCTTGTCTGCTCCATGCACAAACACTGACAGCCAGAAGCTGTTTAGTGCTGCATCTCATGTCAAGAGGAGCTGACTTTCATGTGAGAAAGCAGAGAAGCTACTTTTCATAAAGAAGAACCTGCCACTTTTCCTTAAGACGTTGTCAAGTAGAAGTTCTCTTTATGATTCCTTCTTTTTTGTTTTAGGAGTTCAGAGTGTTGCATTCTTTCAGCCATTAGTTATAGGCTTAATAGAGGCTATGCAAGAAGGGGGGCTCAATTGAAAAAAAAACTAAATTACTGATTTATTTATTTTAAGTTATATTCTGTTTTGTTGGTTGGTCTGGATTGCAAAAAATGCTCTGTGTTAAATAAATATTTTAATTTGTAGCTTTGTAATTAGATTTTTTTTTCTTTGAAAAGCAAGATAAAACATAGTGGAAAAACACATTTTGACTATAATTTATGCAATGGTGTAAAATCGGCAAAATAAATGGGGAAAAAACTTGAAAAACTGTGTTTAATATTCGGCCTTCGGTCAATTATTTCATTATTATTCTGCTTCAGCCAAGAACTTTTATTTTGGTGCATCCCTATTTTTTTATGTGTGCATAAAAGACTCATGAAAAGACACATGAAACATCCAGAACATCAAACTATTACGTTTCAGCATTATACACAATCATACAAAAAATATTTGTAAACGTTTTTCAAAATCCTTTGGTTGTGTGTAAATTTGTTAAATGTTTTGGTGTAAATTGTAAAGGTTCTTCATGTTAGCTTAACTAACTTCTGACAACTTTTTATTCAAGGTAAACACATGGTTTTCAATTTGGTTCATTCCAGGGGTCAGAAAGATGGTTTGTAAAAATCAAATTTACCAAACTGAACCAAATTAGTTTTTAGTGCAACATCAACGGGGAGGAAAAATATATTTCAGAAATATGGTAATTGGTAGTAATACATTTCTAATAATTAAATAGAATTAATTAATTAAGAATACAAAATAAAACACTCTTCAGTCCACTTACATGAAGACCTGAGTGTGACTATTAGAATAGTATGATTCTTTGTTCAAACTTGATTTCATCTATAAATCACACACACACACACACACACACTGAACATACGGTAAGACACGTTATACAAAGTCATCACAGAGTGCAATTATGAAGTTTTCTGAAATAGCTTTGGGAAAGTAACACCATGACACATGATATCATTTTCTGGTATTTGTTTGTAATGTGCACCTTGTGGTCTGGCAGGATTTACAGTAAGTGTGTGCATGTGTATGTGTGTGTAAGTTCAGCCCATCAGCAGCCAAATGGAAAGATGGCCAAACCACAAAGCTTCATCATCATGAAGGTGTTGATGATCATGGTGATGAAGATGATGATCTAGTTCCAAGATGGCATCACTGCGTTCGGACGTCGTTCGGGTACCTCCGCTCAGATTGTGCTCTTATTTACTTGTTTATGTAGTTTTGCTTTCTCTTTTTACACATATAACATCTGCAATGATCACTTACGACAAAATAACACTTTTGAACATTGGACACCGCTACACTAACCTGTTTCATTCCACACTTTATCCACAAATCAAACGTGCCCACTTGAGATTCTCCGGAACACAGAGATGAACAATGGCCACTCGAATAACCCCCCGAGGCGACGGATCAAGAAGCACCGCAGGAAATGTGCTGGAATCCGCAACAGACTGAGAAAAAGGGCTCACCATCCTCCTCTCCCGAGCATCCTGCTCACCAATGTCCAATCCTTGGAGAATAAGATGGATGATCTTAGAGCCAGGATAAGTTTCCAACAGGACATAAGGGACTGTAGCATCCTTTGTTTGTCTGAAACATGGCTCACGCCCTCGGTCCCGGACACCGCTGTAACGCCGTCTAATAAAGTTTCTGTTTTACGGATTGACAGAACAGCCGAGGCCGGTAAAACCAAAGGTGGTGGAGTGTGTTTCATGATCAACAAGAAATGGTGTGACCCCAGGAATATCTCCATTCTGTCGCGTTCCTGCTTGCCTCATCTGGAACATCTATCCATTATCTGCCGCCCATTCTATCTGCCCCGGGAGTTTTCATCGATCTTTGTTACTGCTTTATACATTCCACCACAGGCAGACACTGGCTTGGCTTTGTCTAAGCTTCACGGTGTGCTCAGCAGCTACGTTAACAAACACCCTAACACTGCCTTTATCATCGCGGGGGACTTCCCGCGATGATAAAGCCAACCTCAGGCAGGTCATGCCGAACTTTTATCAACATGCATCCTGTCCAACTAGAGGACCGAATACACTGGATCATTGCTACACTCAGTTTAAAAATGCCTACAATGCTTGCTCACTACCTGCTTTTGGCAAATCGGACCATGCCGCCATTGTCCTCACACCGGAATATAAACAAAGGATCGTTCAGGAAACCCGGGTGGAGAAGGAAATGACGCGCTGGTCCTCCCACTCTGAAACTATGCTACAGGCGGCTCTTGATGACATTGACTGGGACCAGTCGACTTCATCTGACTTCAGCGAGTTCACGGATGTAGCATTAAGCTTTGTCAACATGCTAACCGAGCAAGCTACTGAAACAGTAACTATAAGGACATTCTCAAATCTGAAACAGTGAGTGGACAAAACAGTTTGTGCTGCGGTTAACCTACACACTGCCGCATTCAACGCTGGTCTTTTGTCTGGAAACATGAGTGAGTACAAAGCATCTGTGGTTGAAGTCTTGGATGAAGATAGTTGAGTCGAAGAATGTTTTAAGAATAAAAAGGTTTTTATTGAAGAATTGTTTTCAGCCCAAACAATACTGATTGCCTCACACATTTGAAGTGTTCTGCTAGCAGACCATGTAAAAACAATACCCTCGCTTCTCCAGCTCTCTACCTAGATAGACCACTAGCTACCACCGCTAGCTGTTAAACTCTCAGACCTCGGCCTAAACATTTCACTCTGTGACTGGATTCAAGATTTCCTCACCGGCAGACCACAAGTGGTGAAAATGGGCCAGTTCACCTCCGACTCTATCACCCTGAATGTAAGAGCCCCACAGTGTTGTGTCCTGAGTCCCCTGGTCTACTCTCTCTACGCATTTTGCGGGTTGAATTTTATCTACTTTGACAGAGCTCAACATTAATGCTTGTGTTTTTTTTGAAGGGGCAAGTGAAAGAGAAATCAAAACAAGTAAACACAACTGCACAGAGAAGATACATACTTTGGTAAAAAGGTTGCCTAGTTTTTATATTTATAACAAAATACGCAATACGCTTAGTTACGCAACAAAACATGACCAAAAGAGTGCAGTTTTCCCTGAAAATCGGTGCAAATTTTACATTTGTTTTATGCAAGAGTTCAAACGAGTATAGGCATAGTTAATATTATGTGACTTACATTTTTAGACACAATGTTGTTAGTGTTGACCGTTTTTGCTCGATGTGGTTTACGCAAACAGTTTCAAACAAAGATCTCAGTTCAGTTGCCCCTCTGAGCAACACACCGCTGTGTTTTTCTGCAATTGAAAGATCGTGTCATATTTCTTTTTAAAGATAGTGTCAAATAATATAAATGTAAAAATTGTATACTTTTTTTTGAAAAACTGCCATTTTATAGGCAAAAATGACCTGGAAATAAATTTAAGTAAATTTTAGTATGTAATAATTTTAATCATATAAATAGTAATTTCCTAACAGCACAACTGTGGCCATTAAAAATGCTGAGTGGCTAGTAATTTTGAAAAACCCCTAGCCACAGTGGCTTTGAGAAAAAAAGTAAATTTCAAGCCGTGTTGACGATAGTGTAATAATACTTTATGTTCTTAAAGTAAGTAAGAAATGGAAATTGGATCATCTTTTATGTCCGAGTGAATTTACAATGGCACACAAATAAATGAATAAAATTATGTTTCAATCGTGATGATAGCACATACATAGCCTAATGCATTTTTGAGTCTAAAGTCTTAAGAGAAGTTTTAGTTTTTTTAACTTGAAAACAGTTTAGGTCACAAGACGCAACTAAATGAAGATTAAACTTGAAACAGATTCAAGCTAAACAAAATTCAAAGAACGCGTCGTGTGAGCTTTCTGCATGCGTTTTCTCTAACTACTTGGAGTGAAAGCAACGGAAAGCAGACAATGGCTGGTTAAACCTAATTTGTGTACAAGTATAGATGTATTTGAGTGCTTAAGTGTGCCTTACATTCAAGAAGATAGTTCTCTTGCAGTCACTTTGGTCCAGTTTTCAATAGCAAAACTATCCTATGGTAGTAAAATGAGAAGATGAAATGATAGTACGACTTGACGTTGTTATAGGGACTACCTCCCTCTGCTGGTCAAAAAAATGCACAGTTACCAAGTACGCTTTTTTGTCCTTCCGGGAATCAAGAGTTTAATTAGTCAAGTTGTGTTGATAGAGCACACACTTATTTACTTACGTTTGGTGGTGCTGAATGAGCAAAACGATTCGGTTTTATTAGGCTCCATTGTATACTATCCTTGTGTAATTTATAACAGCAGTTTGTCATTGCCCCGTAGGTCATGATCATCTGAAGATAATATAGAAGAGCTATCAATTTAAGCTGGCAATCTAGTAATAAAATCCAGACAGAACAGCCTGCGTTCATTTTCAAGAGATTTTGTTGTAAATGTATCTGTTTTTTGTATGAAAGTAGCTTTTATTTTGCTTTTGTGGATTTGTTGCTTTTTATGATGGGATAAAAGAACATAAACCAAAAAGATGCTGGAGATGTACAACCTGAATTCCAGAAATGTTGGGACTTATATATATATATATATATATATATATATATAAAACGAAAACATTTATACAAATTTGAATGAAATTAAAGCTAAAAGAATTTCAAATCGCATGAGCCAATATTTTATTCATAATAGAAGAGTGATAACATAAAATGTTTAAACTGAGAAATTGTACAATTTTGCACAAAATGAGCTCATTTCAAATTTGATGCCTGCTAAAGGTCTCAAAATAGTTGGGACGTTGGCATGTTTACCATGGTGTAGCATCTTCTCTTCTTTTCAATACAGTTTGAAGATGTCTGAGCATCGAGGTTATGAGTTTCTGGAGTTTTGGTGTTGGAATTTGGTCCCATTCTTGCCTAATATAGGTTTCAGCTGCTGAAGAATTTGTGGACTTATTGTTAAATTATGCACAAAATGTTCTCTATAGGTGAAAGATCTGGACTGCAGGCAGGCCAATTCAGCACTCGTACTCTTCTTCTATAAAGCCATGCTGTTGTAATAGCTGCAGTATGTGGTTTGCATCATCCTGCTAAAATAAAAATAAAATACAATAAAAAGGCCTTCCCTGAAATAGACATCATCTGGAGGGGAGCATATGTTGCTCTAAAACCTTTATATACATTTCAGTACCCACAGTGCCTTCCAAAACATGCAATCTGCCCATACCGTATGCACTTATGCACCCCCATACCATCAGAGATGCTGACTTTTGAACTGCATGCTGATGACATGCTGGAAGGTCTCCCTCCTCTTTAGCCCGGAGGACACGACATCCCTGATTTCCAACAAGAATGTCAAATTTGGACTCGTCTGACCATAGAGCACTTTTCAGTTTCGAAACAGTCCATTTTAAACTAGCCTTGGCCCACAGGACACGACGGCGCTTCTGGACCATGTTCACATATCGCTTCCTTTTTTTGTATGATAGAGCTTTAGTTGGCATCTGCAGATGGCACGGCGGATTGTGTTCCCTGACAGTGGTTTCTGGAAGTATTCCTGGGCCCATTTAGTAATGTCAGTGACAGAATCATGCTGATGAGTGATGATGATGATGATGATGCATTTTATTTATGGCGTCTTTCTAAACACCCAAGGTCACCTCACAAGCAAATAAAATAAAAAATACAAGTCACTGCAAAAAACAAAAACACACAACAAACTCTGTACATATACAGGTAAAGCGCAGTAGAGACTCAATAATACATATCATAAAAAAGCCTGTCTAAAAAGATATGTTTTAAGACGTGTTTTAAAAGTCAGCAAGCAATTGCTATTGCGAATATCAAGGGGAAGGGAATTCCATAGGCGGGGGGCAGCATAGCTATAAGATCTGGCACCCATAGTAGTTAGTCCAATCCGAGGTACCACAAGAGAAATTGAAGATGAGGATCTAAGAGCACGTGAAGGGGTGTAGACCTGAAGAAGTTGATTAAGGTATTGAGGTGCAAGATTATGAAGTGCCTTGTAAGTAAGTAGCAAGATATTAAACTCTACTCTATACTTTACTGGAAGCCAGTGCAACTGCTGAAGAACTGGAGAAATGTGCTCATTAAAAGGTGTTCTAGAAAGAACAGGAGCTGCAGAGTTCTGAACCAACTGGAGCTTATGAAGCAATTTAGCGGGAACACCAGTGAAAAGGGCATTACAGTAGTCTATACGTGAAGTAACTAATGTATGAACAACAACTGCTGTATTATTGGTAGAAAGAAAGGGACGGAGACGGTTAATATTACGCAAGTGGAAGTATGCAGTCCGCGTAATACTATTAATTTGAGTTTCAAAGGATAGTGTGCTATCCATGACAACACCCAAACTTTTAACCTGTGAGGAAGGAGATATTACATTATTGTCAATGAACAAAGGAAAACAATTTGATTTAGACAAAACAGATCTAGTGCCAATAAGTAGGGCCTCAGTTTTGTTGCCATTTAGCTTCAGAAAATTAGCTGAGAGCCAATGTTTAATTTCATCTAAACAGCTGGATAAAGATGGTGGTGGAAAAGCACCAGTGGGTTTGGCAGACAGGTAAAGTTGGGTGTCATCCGCATAACAATGAAAATGAACACCATGTTTCCTCAAAATGTAACCAAGAGGGAGTATATAAATAATAAAAAGAAGCGGGCCCAGAATAGAACCCTGGGGAACCCCAGTGGTAACTGTTGATGTTCTTGATCTAAAACGTTTTAATTGAATACATTGAGTACGTCCAGAAAGATACGACCTAAACCAAGACAGAGGAGTGCCAGTGATCCCAATAGAAACCAACCTGTCAAGAAGTATCTCATGTGAGACAGTATCAAAAGCAGCAGTCAAATCAAGAAGAACAAGTATAGTTAAAAGCCCAGAGTCAGCTGTCAACAGCAAATCATTGGTTATTCTGACAAGAGCAGTCTCAGTACTATGGTGAGGACGAAAACCAGATTGAAATTCTTCATACAAATTATTATTAGAGAGATGTTCTTGAATTTGAATTGCAATACACTTTTCAATTATCTTAGACATAAACGGTAAGTTTGAAATTGGGCGGAAATTATCAAAGTTAAATGGATCGGCCCCAGACTTCTTAAGTATGGGAGTAATAATAGCAGATTTAAAAGATGACGGTACTATTTCTATCGCTGTGACGAGACTGCTCATGTGCATGCCATAGTAAAAGTGTTGAAATGTGAGCATATTTAGGTAGGTTGACTTGATGTTTTGTTTCCTTTGGCATTGCCAATTTGTGTAGCCGCCCACCTACTCTCAGGATACCATCATTAAGCATGGGATCCAGCCAATAAAGTTAACTTTTCTTCAGAACACTAGAATACTTTATTTTCAATGTTGTCATTTCAGCTGGAAATGACATTATTTGAGTGTATATACAGTAATAACAGCCTTTTCTGCAAGGGCCAATTCTTCCACAGTTAGGCGCTGTGTTTTGAAAAGTTTCAGCTGACTGTCAATGTTTGATGCAGGCTCTTTTCTTTTCTTAACCTTCAGTGACAATATGTTTCTCAATCTGAGATACCAAGCTACAGCTTTCAACAGCCTCGTCCAATTTGAAAAATAAGAAACCAGGTGACTTGTTGGCGTTTCTGTCTCTTTTAGAACAGTAACATAGGTCACAATCTCCCCTTTAACTTCTGGATCATCTTTTGACAAAAGATAGGAATCCACTGACTCTTGTTTAAGCCAACTTTCTTCAGTAAACCACAGAAATTCTGGACCATGAATCCATCGATTACATTACAGAAATTTCTCAGCATTCATTCTTCTTGATGCTTCATCTGCGGGATTATATTTGGTACTCACATATCTCCATTGAGAACGATTGCTGTTTTCTCTTATAAAAGAAACTCTGTTGGCAACATAGGTTTTGAACCTCGTGTGGTCGTTTCCAATGTACTTAAGCACTGATTGGCTATCAGTCCAGAACATGGATGGTTTTAGGGAAAGATGCAGTTCTTTTCAGAGTAATTTATCAATTTTTACCACAAGTACTGCTGCTGCCAGTTCTAGTCTAGGCACAGTCATCTGTTTTAGAGGAAGGACTCTAGATTTTCCAATCAGAAAAGCAACATGTACCATATCCTTCTCATTTGTCAGTCTAAGATAACTGACTGAGCCATAGTCACTCTCACTGGCATCGGCAAAGTAGTACAATTGAGCCTTTACAATTATTCCAAAATCCTTTGGTTTGATACAACGTGCAACACTGAAATGCTTGATCTTTTCCAAACCACTAATCCATTCAGTCCATTGCTGGGTTACAGCATGTGGCAATGGTTCGTCCCATCCATAGCCCTTCTTGCATAGCTCTTGAAGAATTTGTTTTGCTGAAAGGATAAAAGGTGCAAGAAATCCAAATGAATCAAAAATAGAACTTAACACAGATAGAATGCCTCTTCAAGTGTGTGCTTTAGTTTAGTTTAGTTCAGACCAAGAGCTCTTTCTGTAGGGAGATGATCTTTGTCCAAATCCAATGTTCGGATTTATTTTGCTCTTTGTTCATCAGGTGTGGAAGCAATGAAAGTGCGACTGTTGCTGACCCATTTAGTAAGCTCGAATCCTCCCATATGGCACAAGGCTGTGAGATCTTGTACTAGCTGCACTGCTTCAGCTTCTGTAGCCACGGATTTAACGCAATCATCTACATAAAAATTATCTCTGATGGTATTGACTACTTGAGGATGATAGAGCAGTTAATAGTCATCTGCTGTCCTTTGCAGCGCAAATAGTTTACATCAGAATTTGCTACTCTGACCTGATGAAACATGGACTTTATATCGGCCATAATTCCAATGAGCTCTTGACGAAACCTTAACAAAACACCTATAAGTGGACTGGTTAAGTCTGGACCTTGTAGAAGTTCTGAATTCAGAGAGGTTCCCTTATCTGTTGCTCCACAATCAAATACCACCCTTAGGGTTTTCATTTTAGGGTGGTACATGCCATGGTGAGGAATGTAACAAGTGGACCCCTCTGATGGCTTTACTTCTTTTGGTGGGACTTCCTCAGCATAGTTTCTCTCTAAAATTTCATTCATGAATTTTATATATTCCTGCTGGTACTGTTCACTATTTTTAAATTTCATTTTGAGAATGAGGAGATGCTGCTCTGCAATGTGTTGATTGTTAGCCATCATAGAATGTTCTTCTTTAAATGGCAACTTTAGACTGTAATGATTGTCCTGTAGATCTGCAGATTAATTTACTATAAATAGGACTTTCTTGTCCTCCATTGAGAGTTCCTTCTTCTCTTCTGAAGTTACTTCACTGAACTCTTGGTTGTATTTTGAAATTAGAAGCTTTTCCAAGTTTGCCACTGAAATTCTGTTCACATAGACAGATGTTTCAGCATTCCCTGTCGTTTGCACACCTCTCAAGGGTCCATTTACTATCCATCCTAGTAGGGTTTTTACTGCATATGGACAATCATCCTGAGAGTTAACAATCTCCCACGGTTCCATTACCTTTGGGGCATTTGTGCCAATCAGCAACTCCACCTCTGCACGTATATAAGGAAGTTGAACGTTCTTTAGATATGGTCACTGAGATAATTCTTCAGGTCTGGGAATGTTGTCTGTCGTGACCGGCATTTCCTTCTGTGTGAAGACATCAGGTAAAGGCAGGTTTTATGGCGTATTGCAATCATGATTTGTCAGGTGCATATCGCCACCTACTGTACCGGAGTATGCAACATGGATTAGCCTATAGTTCAATGATTCTACTTAAAAAAAAAAAAAAAAAAATCAGGATAAAATAATAATAAGAATAATTTCTTCCTTTTCTCTTTTTCCTTTTCTTTTCCTTTTCTTCTTCCCTTTCCCTTCCTTTCCCTTCTTCTTTAAGAGAGCGAGTTCAAGAGGGTGTCCTAGCATTTAAACTCGGCTTTCAGACACCTCCCCAATGGTTGTCTTGACCAATTAGATCCTATGCTGGCTCTGAGTGCTGCTTTGTTGCTCCACCCAATCAATAAATCAACATGTCATGGTCAGTCACATTGTCAAAATCTTACATGCTCTTGTGAAGTATCCTTTTGGATGTGATTTCTATAACCAGAATATGATACATTTGACAGAAAATCAATCAAAAGAAACATTTCAAGCTAGAATTATCAAACTCATACATACCAAACATGACATTAACCCTTAAGGCTTAAGCTATTCAATACTAATTAAAAGCAAGACATACACAATGAGTGATTAAAACAAGGATAGTCAAATTTGGGGGTCACATACATAATATGCAGTTATGCATAGAAATTATTAGTTTCATTAACAATGAGAATGAAAGTCTTTTAAGATGATTTTACAGTCTTTGTGAACCAAGGAATTTCAGCCTTTGTCCTCGAAGTGTGGTCGGGGGAAGTCAATCTAAGAAAGTTTGTAGCTGTGATTTCTATCACAGATTTACATGTGATGGTCACATGTTGCATCTCTTTGACCATTAATATGTATTACTCAAATGTATTACCAAATTTGATAGTCTCCTTCCTGCATTGGAATTATCAATAAGTATTATCGTCTGTCTCTGTGAGAAAGGCTTGCTGGTTAGGCTGTATTCAGACGGGCTGGAGCTAGGGATCTGATTTAAGACTTCCTGCTGTTGTCTTGTTCTCCCTTTTGGAATTCGGCTCCTCATGTTTTAACCATGCTTTGATCGAATCTTGATTTGTCTGATTCGGTCCTTGATATACTACACATGCATTACCTATTGCATCATTTTGTTTTCCTACTTGCTTTTCCCTTTTTACTTGCTGCTCAATGTGCAAAACACAAGGTTGTGATAGATTGCACCTCTGGCAAATGAAACGATTCTTGCATTCTTTACTCACATGACCAACGTTGAGGCATCCGAAACAAACACCATTTTCCTTTAAGAAGGTTAGCCTTTCTCTGTGAATTTTCTTCATAAACGATTTACACATTTCCAAAGAATGTTTACAATTGCAAAATAAACAGATAACTTCTGGCTTTGATGTTTTATGAATGCTACTAATTTCAGTGACAAAGCTACTTCCAAATGCTTTGGTTGCTTCTAATTTAACAGGAACCTTTACCTTTATTCTTACATTAGGAGCACCTTGTATGTCACCAAATACTGGATCAGCCGCAATGCGTGCTTGTTTCTCAATAAATGCAATTAAATCCAACATTTTTACTCTGCATCCACGTTGCTCTTGTAACTCATGTGCAACCGTGCACCATTTCTCCCTGAGCTTGTATGGAAGTTTATGTATGATGTTTCTCATGTTAGAAATTGCATTGAATTCCTCCATATAATCCATATCTGACATAGCCGTGCCACAAGCTCTAAGGAACATTGCAAAATCCTGTAGTGCCTTTGAATCTTCAGGCTTAATTACAGTCCAGGAATTTGCCCTTTCCATATAAGCACATGATATCTTGTACTCATTTCCAAAATTTGTTCTTTAAGCAGCCTTTTAGCAGTTTTATAGCCTTTAGATGGAGACATATATTCACAGCTTTTGACAAGTATTTGAGCTTGGCCTCTGGTGAACTGAATAAGAAGCTGCAAGCGGTCTTGATTGTTCTCAGTCTTTCTCTCTACCATGTTTTCAAAAGAGTGAATAAATGATGCGTGATGCAGGATTTCTCCATTAAAAATAGGAATATCAACCTTAGGCAAAGTTGACAGAATGGGCTGCTTTACCAGGATTTTATTTAACTCATTTTGATTTTTGATAACTTTAGCAATATTGTGGTCTTGGTCTGCATATGACTGCTGACTTGTAGACAAGACTGTGGACTTCTCACTTTTTACATGAATGCGTGGTTTTGTCAGGTGTTTAACAGGAGGGGCATAACTTGGAATGATACTTTGAATACCACCACCTTCTTTTAGTTTAACATCTTCTGCACCTTTAACCACAGAGTGCGAGGCATCACCCAAATCATCCGATTGTACACTCACATCTTCCCTTGTGTCTGCTTGAAGATTACTCATTGTAGTTTCTGACTTTTTTAGATAAGAGATCTTTGCTGTAGCAGCTTCTAGTTCACCTTGAACTTCTAAAGCTTCCACTCTTTTTCTTAACAACTCTTGATGTTCCTCCAACTCATGCCTTTTTTGTAGCGTAGCAGCCTTAACTAATAATTATTGGTGGGCCGTTATCGGCGTTAACGTGCTGCGTTAACGTAAGACTCTTATCGGCGATAAAAAAAATATCGCCGTTAATCTATTCTCAAAGTTGGGTTGGGAGCTGGGTCTATACTACGCAAGCTATGATGACTTTCACCCTGATATTTTAGCGCGGATGTATACCTGGCCGAATTGCACTGTAGGGGCGAGAAGCGAGTCTTGAACTAGAGGCTCGCAGTCCGTGATGGACAGATTGTTAACGGCTGGTCTGTGTGGTAATACAATCGGGCAGGACATCCAAACGCTCACCTATCATTCATCAACCTCAAATATGGCTTTTCATCTGAAAGATGTATGTAGTAACAACTTTACATGGCGCTCAATATGATGTTAACCTAGAGAAATGTGCGCTATTGAAGTGTTTGTGTGGAGCTGAAGCGCGTTTGCTGCAGGACAGGCTCCGGTCGCTCACTTGCTCTTAAAATCTCCGTCATTTTGGTCATACAGATAAAAGTAGCCTAATACATCTTTCGAATCTGTAAAGACTCTCGTTTGTTGTGTGCACTCAGAATAACAACGAAGCGTTGCGCTTTTAAGCAAACAGAATGCGCTTTAGGTCTCATGTGAACTTGAGCGAGAAACTTGAAACTCGAATATATCTAAAAATACAGTACATAGAAAAATATATCTATAGAGAGTGAAATGTCTAAAAAACAAAAAGAAGACGTGTGTGTTAGCATGGATGATTTACATGAAATTTAATCTGTGCAACACTGTGCATAATAAGATGGCTTTCAGTTCAATATAATGACAAAAAACATTTTGGGTTTTATTCAACTAATAAGGTGGGCACGCTGTGATCTGTACTATATTTTACTGTAATTGACAGTTATCGGCAAAAAAAAAAAAAAACAACAACACGGGAGTGGGAGGGAATGGGAGTCATTCTTCCGGGGTGGAGCAGGATTTTCCTCCAGTTTTTCGTGGGATTGGGACGGGGAAGAGATTAAAGTTTGTGATGCATTTTGGAAACAGGAGATGAGCCCCTGGTCTAATCGCCACCTGGCCGAAACCCGTTCTTCTCAAAGACTTACTTTTAGTCATTATTTGGGTAGCACACATACTCTGAATGCCTTCGGCAGAATTCAAATGAGCCATTTTAATCTAGATTTAAAAAATTAATCTATGCCCACCTCTACTAATAATGCTGCCCTTTTTGCTTCTTCTTGTATACAGATAGAGCTGGTTGATTTGCTACTTAATCTACTTGAAATTTTCGACCTGCTGCTGCATACAGACCTACAATCACCATGTCCAATGTTTGACTGCACACAGGAATTTACATCGGAGATGGCACCAGACAGGTTCACAGTCTCTGAAGTTTCTACAGTGGTGGTCCATTTTAACACATTTGCTAGAAAATGGTTTATTTGTATCATTCTGGGCTCATACCATGTTCTGATATCCTCATTTTGATCTTCTTCTTCCAACATTTCAACATAAGTTTCATGCAGGGCCTTGGAGTCTTTCAATTGTTCATTAAACTTAATCGTATTGCCTTTAACTTCATCCAGATATTCTTTGTCAACCATTAAAGAATTCACAATTCTCAAGCGTCTGGTAACATGTGACATTTTTGCTGATCTGGATAAACGAAGCCTCGACACCTCTTCATTTAGGCTTTCCATCTCCACAACTTCAGTTGTATCTGGATCTATTGCATCCATTTTGTTTTGTTATAATTATTTGTGACGAGTGGGGCGGGGCCGAGAGCCGTGGGAACGGAGCGAGGCCGGTGGAGTAATTGGTAATGAACGACACCTGCACCACTCACCGGTCCACTCATCAGTGCTGAGTTTTTTAAATGCTCCACTTATTGTGAAAATAGCACTAAAATTATTAAAAATAGTTGCAGCAAATAAAAGGCCAAGCACATTAGCAACCGTTTCATTCAAAATGCAGCATATTTAGTCTTATTTTACAACTTGAAACCAGCAGGTGACGCTTTCATCAAACCCAAGTTTTCCTACCGAATTAAGGTGGCGCTTACCAAATTTAATTTAATTTAGCCAAAATGTTGCCAAGATACAACCGTAAATCGATTTTCACAATATTTTACCACATGGTAAAATTATGTGGGCTGCCATAGACTCCAAGCCACACGATATTGAATAATGAGCCACCTTTGATGAATCACAGAGCTGACTTGTACTTCCAAAGCCTGAATCTCTCTGTGTGTGTGTGTGTGTGTGTGTGTGTGTGTGCGTGTGCGTGTGCGTGAGCGTGTGCGTGTGCGTGTGCGTGTGCGTGTGTGTGTGTGTGTGTGTGTGTGTGTGTGGCATGTTTATGTGGTTTATGAGGACACAAATTTGTATGATGACATGGGTATGACATAGGTATTACAAGGAGAAGGTGATTTATGAGGACATTTTCAGTGTCCCCATAATTTAAAACGCTTATAAATCATACAGAGTGAGTTTTTTTGAGGGAAAATAGAAATGCACCGTCTCCTGTGAGGGCTAAGTTTAGGTGTAGGGTAGGTGTAGGGCAATAGCACATACAGCTTGTACAGTATAAAACCATTACGCCTATGGAAAGTCCCGTAAACCATAAAACCAACGTGTGTGTGTGTGTGTGTGTGTGTGTGTGTGTGTGTGTGTGTGTGTGTGTGTGTGTGTGTGTGCAATATAAAAGGGAGAGTGCTTGGGTAAACCAGCACAAGCTGATAAATTAGTGTTGATGGGTAACCTTGACTGGAAATTGCTACCACTAACTCAGCACCAAGGCGAGATCAAACGAAGTCCTGAAGTGGAAAAATATGAATTCCCAGCATCCCCCATTCTCTCTACATTTATTGGGTTTTTGCACTGCCTTGAGATGACAAGGTGTGTGTGTGTGTGTGTGTGTGTGTGTGTGTGTCTGTGTGACTGCTTGTCTGTTTGAAGCAATAACTGTCAGAACAGTTTTCCACCGCGGCTGAACCGTCGAGGGTCTGTGTGGTAAGCACTGTGTTTGTGGAAGCAGCGGAGCCCTGGAAACCTCTGTTAGACTAGATGAGACGACCACTGTGTGTGTGTGTGTGTGTGTGTGGGGGTAAGTGTTAGTGTGACTCGTGGGATAGAGGCTTTCTTCGCACAACAAACAGGATCAATCTTTTCAAGTTTCCTCTAAAAACACATCTCAGACCACTGACAGTGAACCACACTGACCTCAACTGATGTTTGCTAATATGTGATGAAGGGCCTTTGTGTTTGGTGTTTGTGCAGGATATATTTGTGCTTTGGTTTGATTTATGAGGAGCAAGTCTGTTCCCAAGTTGTGAATTCTTGAGTTTAGAATGGGGGGCACAGTTCAATCATATCCCAGTGTTAGTTTAAATGTTTAACCTATATAAATGTGCGCTGTTAGACGCATATCCATCAGTTTGTGTGGGGAGTGTAAGCTGAAGCGTGCTCTGCAGGACATGGAGGCGCAGCACCATCACTTACAGTAGAAACAACTTCAAATAGGCCTACACTGTCATTTTTGCTCATTATGGTAAGATAAATACATCATTCTGAACTTTAAAGGGTCTACCTTTATTTATGTGCATTTACAATATCAACAAAACGTTGTACCTTTATAAAATAGCCTAAATACGACAATGGAGGATGTGCTTTCTGCCGGTCTTGAACAGGAGCGCTTCAAAATGATGAACCGAAACTGACTCACAGATAGGATAAATATATCTATAGAAAGCTTTAAATTACAATTTTAAAACAAAATAATTCAAATCAAAAGCAAAAACCCTTTCATTATGTAATCTGTAAAGATGCATTTCTCTCTAAAGGCACGTACAATGAGGAGTTAGCGTCACCATGACACGTCTAAAATATTAAAAACTGGAAAAGTCTAAAACAGGCGCGATTATAATTTGCCTTTTATTTTAACATTTTATACAACTAAAAAAATAAAACACAAATTATAATGGCATATGTAAAATGTCCTTTAATTGTATAGCTGTGTATATTTTCTGATATTTATTTAGCTCTTTCCTGAATACCTTAAAATGTAAAGGATAAGTTTAACTAGCTACTTATAACCTACTGTTTTTCATGACTTTTCTGAATACCGTTAAACTTAAAGGATTTGTTATCAAGGGAGAAAAACTAAAAACACTTTTAGAAATGTTTATCTGTATAATAGAAGTACAAATTTAGCTTTATTTACCAGCATTTTACATTAGGCTATTGAAATGCCCCCCAGTTATAATATCCTGGCGCTGGGCCTGGTTCCCTGTTAGCTGGGTGGTTGTGATCATGGAGGTCTATAATACGTAGAGGAGACTAGCGTTGTCATTCGTTTTAATGACAGCTAGAGTGCAAAGTTGTTGTTCATGGGCACGCACTTCCAGACACAGGATTTCTGACCCAATCTCCTGAGCAGTAAATGTCATGTGACTAATTACTCTGCAGAATAATTACATCACAACCTCACTGATTATCTGATGGCACCACAATGGCACCTTATTAAACCCTGTGATTTAAAAGACACAGACCGGGACAAATGTAAGTGCATTTTTTTAATTAATAAATATTTCCTTTTTGTATGTTTCTTTCAAAATTGTTTTATGTATAAAAAATGTATAATGCAATAAAAGGTCATTTAAGCGAACTTAAAGATAGTACTTTCTTGACTAGTGTTTCAATTACATATTTATACACTGATACCAAATTTTAAAAATTGCAGCGAAAACTTGTTTTACCACTACATTTATATTTACATCCTATTTCAATAATCTTGTGTCATGCTTTAACGAAGTACACTTATGTGATGTGTTGACACACACTAAATCACATTAAGTGCTTAGTAATTACAGTTTTATCTGTAGCATGCTAATATATTTTCAGTTGGAACCTCGACATTACAAATGTGTAAAATCAAATATTTTATAATGCATCTTAAATCACACTTGAGCCATATTTCAGGAACAATACAGACAATTGTAAATTAACTGAAATTAAATGCATATAATGAAGTACTTAAAGCATCACAGAATTGCAGTGTTTACAGCTGTGAGAAGGAATCAAACTTCAAATGGTTTATATAGAAATTACTTTGATGAATGCAAAGTTTACCTTTCCTTTAATAACCTTATCGGTATAGTTCAGTCAACATGTAATATTTCTATCTTCATTTACTCCCACTGCTTACCTGTTTGGCTTTCTTTCTTCTGTGGAGCACACAAGCTAGGCAGAATGTGAGCGACTGGCAGCTGCAGTCATTTTCATTGCATCTTTTAAAAAGTGTAACATCTTCTTTTGTGTTCTACAGAAGAGAGAAAGTCATACATGTTTGAAACACTGCATGTGGAGGAATAATGACAGAATGTTTGGGTGGAACTATAACTTTAAGAGCTCCTTCGAGATTGTTCTGTCGGTCACAGAGTGCCCTCTAGTGGTCAAAGAGATATGCGCTTTAGAAAACATAACAGCTACAGTCGAACCAACATTTATTCAGGCAGCTTCTTTCATTATCACAGTTTATTTGCTATAGATTAGAAAATGGTAATAAAATTTTCCAGAACAAACTAATCTCGATAATGTCAGTTGACTTTGATGTAACAAAACATGTTCTGGTCAAAGTGTCAAATCAGATTTTTGGTCCAAATGTTTTATTAGGTTTACTGGTAGTCCACTGGATGGAGAATTTGATTGTATAATATGTTATAATGTGGTAAAATATAATATTTTGCTATCCTCGTTTACATAAATGAACTATAGTGTCCTGCACCCACTAGTAAAATAAAAATATTAACAAAAATTATATCTGGTGTCTGAATATTTTTTGGCTTGACTGTATAACATAAAATGTGTGGTAGATTTGTGGTAAAAGCCTTATACTCTCTTTCAGGTGTTTCGTGCCACAAGGAAACACTAACACTTATATACAATATTTGAAATACTGTGCTGTCGAGAGAGAGAGAGAGAGAGAGAGAGAGAGAGAGAGAGAGAGAGAGAGAGAGAGAGAGAGAGAGAATCATACCCATTATGATATTAGAAAAAAAAAGTGTTCTGAGAGGTCTTAGTTTGGTTTAAGATCAAATGTACTACGATTTATCCATTGGATGATGAAAACAGCCCTGTCTTTGTGGAAAGTAAGTGTGCTTATTAATTAAACGTGTACTTGTATTGTAATTCAAATCTTAAAAATGTGAGTAAAAAAAGAACTTGAAAAAAAAACATTATTGAATAAATGGACACTTAGGTGTGCATACAGTACACTTTTATGACATAAAATATAAATATATTTTTAGTCATTGATTTCCATTGATGTGGCAAACACTATTAAAGTCAATGGCTGCACTGTTTTGTTACCAACATTCTTCAAAATATCTTCTTTTATATTCAGCAGAAGAAAGACACATACTTGTCTGAATGTGAGGGTGAGTAAATGATCACATAATTTAATCAAAGTGCATTTGAAATCATTATGTTTTAATAACATTTGTCATGTTTTGAAGAGTTTCTTAAGTACAGTATTTTAAATGTAACTGTTGACTGTGTTATTTAATATGACATGTAGTAAACGGCATCTTCATCATTACAAATGTGTATCTACAGATTTATAAATACAAATGTCAATTGGAATGACATCAAATATATTTGAAATTCTTGTCAGTGCATGCAATGCTTTATGTGTATCATATTTAATAGACAATAGTAAGAAAGTAATTGTGAGATTAAGATGTACTGAAGTCTTAGGTGAGGCAAACAAGCACTCTTAAGTTCAACTAATTGCTTTCAATATTATTTAAACTATACTTTCTCGTCTAATTGTTAATAACATGCTTTTAGGTGTCTCAAAACATTACATTGCTGTTACACTTAAGTTTATTCGTTTAAATAATATTATTATTGTGAGTGTGCTGCTGCTTTTTCTCAAACACGTCTCCTGATATTTACTGGTATATTTATACAGCGTGTATTGTGTCCATCCCAGCTGTGATCGATCCATGCCCTGCTATCTAAGGTGGAGACAGCAAACGCACCCAAGATAAAGATTATAAATATCATTATGATTGTGATTTCAGCTTCAGAAGTACCAGAATTATGTTCTTTTACATCAACATTATATAATTTCTGCATTTGGAAGACACGTGTTTTTCTCTGAGGAATTGTTTTGTGTATATATATTTTTTTACATGTTACTTTTGGCAAGGTGTAGTGATATAAATATGGTACATACAATATCATGGTGCATCTAAAATTACGATTATATGACCATCTGATATTATACTGTACCGCCATAATATTTAATATTGTTGTAAATGTGGAATGTTTATTATGCAGCAGATGGAATTAGAATGTATTTGAGTATCACACATTTCAAGTAATGTTAGTTTTTTCTGCTTGCATAATGTCAGATGGTGACACACACTGTGCTCCTCCAGTAATATCACCTGTGGAGGTCAGGTCAAGGCCAGAAGCTGAGGTTTAGTATTAAACAGCGTCATGCTCCAGATTACAACACACTAACAGTAACTGTCAACAGTCATACTGTCAATATCACATGATATCACATGTCTTCAATATCACATGTCTTCACAATGCATTAAGCTAATATAGTGTGTGTGTGTGTGTGTGTGTGTGTGTGTGTGTGTGTGTGTGTGTGTGTGTGTTTACCTTTTTGTGACAAATGAGGACATTAATTTGTATAATGACACAGGTATGACAGATATTACAAGGGGAAGGTGACTTTTCAGGACATTTCCCCATATCCCCACTTTTCAAAACGCTTCTAAATCATACAGAGTGAGTTTTTTAGGGGAAAGTTAGGATGGCCATGGCCGAATTTTAAGCCCCCTGTCCAGCATCCGGCGCAGCCTCAGGCCAGACACTCATTTGTCCTCCTTTTTGGAGTTGCGCTGAATCGGCCAAAAAAAACCTGCTCTAGAATCTTTATTGAGACGCAGCAGCATAGCATCTAATGCCGTAAGATCTCAGGTCAAACAAATTATTGGCTGAAAGCGGTGTCAAATAAATACCTGATATATCATTGTTTAAAAACGTAAACAAGCCTCCACGTGCTGGCTACATCAAATCATAACATTAACATGCCGAAACGTCAGACCTCATTTGATCCAGAAGTGACAGCCAGGAAAGGGCAGAAGTATTGCAGATAGACAATCAACTATTTGGTGAGTACACTAGTCTAATGTGTTCTATGTAGTCTTATGCGTTCACAAATCTAATGCAGTTAGTTTGATGTGTATTGTATTTAATTAAGCAAATATAGGCTACACTCGTTTCTTGTAGGAAGCTCTTACTGTAAGCCAAATTGATCTCTAATGCAGTATTTAGATTTTCTGAATGGGCTATATGAAATATGAATATGTATAGGGTTTAAAACAATACAGATTTTTGCAGGCTGATAACACGATTTTGCTTTGTTTTTATGTGTACCACTCCCTGCAGGAGATGAACAAGCCCAGGGGTAATGGAGGCTTGGTGGCCATGATGACCCTAGAGGTGCTGTTGTCGCCTGAGCTGCTGCAGAGGGTGAACTTCTTTGTTAAGAACTGAAATGTTTATTTATTTATTTTTCACATTCATTATTTGTTTATGTATGTATTTCTATTATTTCCAGAATTCCAGAAATGTTATGTTTTCAGGCACTGTGCACTTTGCAAGACAAATGTCTTGCATGTGTGTGTGTGTGTGTGTGTGTGTGTGTGCGTGTGTGTGTGTGTGTGTGTGTGTGCAGATGCTCATCACGCTCTGAGCACAGGTGCAGACGTCACACTGCAGAGTTTCAAAGGTCAGAGGTGTCACGTCTTCAAGGACTGTCCTTACATGTTGGACTTTGTGGAAAATTATGCCATTAGAAGCGCTTCTGCTTATCAGTTAATTAGTAACTCAACTTGATAGTGTAATTGTAGTTTAAATCTTCATATGCTGTAAAGAGCTTTACAATGCTTTTATTGAAAACTTACATTTAAATTATGCAGTGTTATGTATACAAATTTAAGTAGGCTGCTTGGGGAATAGTTGCTTGGGAACACTTTGGACTTGTTTTATGTGCAATATGTAACATATATCATAACTCGGGGTCCATTTTGTTATCTGTATTTATTTCTTGCATTTATTTCGTGTCACAATGCCAAAACTGCAGTAATTTCAGCTCTGGTGTTCATGACAGATTTATTCCAGTAGTATTTTGGCAGTGCTGCTGCGACTATGGAATATCAGATATTCTGAGGAACGGTCTTGGAGGAATTTCTCTTCTTCTAACACAACACAAGAATATATATATATATATATATATATAGGTAAAAAATAAAAATACGAAAAAATAAAGAGTAAAATGTGCTATAAAATAAAATGTGCAATACAGTATAATGTGGACTTAATAAATAATAATATAAGCTGGGATGTGCAAGAGGAATGTGCAAACAGGTTGTACCAGGTATATACATAGCAGCAGTATGGATGATGGTGAGTATTTTACAGTTTATTAAATTGAGTTTGAGTTTAGGAGCCTGATGGCCTGAGGGAAGAAGCTCCTCCTCAGTCTCTCAGTTTTTGCCATCATGCTCCTGAAGCGCTTGCCAGATGGCAGTAAACAGAAAAGATGGTTACCGGGGTGAGTTGAGTCTTTGAGGATTTTTGCAGTTCTGCTTTTGCAGCGTTTGAGGTAGATGTCCTGCAGAGAGGGGAGAGCAGACCCTGAGATGCGCTTAGCTGAACTAACTCTCTGCTGAGCTTTGCAGTCCTGATTGGAGCCGTTTCCATACCACACTGAGATGCACTGAGTCACTACACATTCTATGGCCCCTGAATAGAATGTTTTCAGGATTGCTGGTGAGACCCTGAATTTCCTCAGCTGTCGCAGATGATACAGTCTTTGCCTGACCAGATACATCACCAATACAGACCAGAATTTATCTGGTCTGTATTGGTGATGTTATGTCAGTAGCAATAACAACAATGTTATTGGTTGTGTTTATTGAAAATGAATAGAAGGTGATGCAGTCATGTGGTGAAATCATGCGGAATGACATCTCAGAAGCTCCACTCGCATTCTTGCAGCACAATGAAGAACAGACAACTGGTTCATCATAAATTTACCCCACATCAGAACAGATATCACCAGCTACTGTCACTCGATGTTACTGTTCAGAATCAAATGCTCACGCTCTTAAACATAATGCTTTTATTTTGCCATCAGTGGTTCTGTGAGGAACCCTAAACAGCCATGGAATCTTTGCATTGCTCAAGAAGTTATTAAAGTGGAAAAAAGGTTCTTCAGATAATTGCAATGATCTTTACACTAAGAAAAGTTATTTTCAGAACTGATCACTGAAAGGTTCTTTGGGAAAAAAAAATATTCTATAAATTTTTTTGCAAAAACCAGCTCTGGAAGCTTAAAGTGATTTGAACAAACTTCTAAGGAACCTTTAAGTTTGAAGCTTTTGGTGTGTAACGGCAGAGCCGATCCCAGACTTCTGGGGGCCCTACGCAAAACTGTGTTGACTGAGGGTGGGAGGGGGTTGTTGGACGAGGGTTCAAGTGGTTATGAACGAATTAATGAAACACATTTGTCCGTGTTTCACTCCGTCTCGAATCACGCTCGCGGAAAGCGCTCGAGAAACAGTGTCTCTTCTGCGGCTCGCTATGCTTTCAACTTGTTGTTTTTGTCTCGTGCAAGAGACTTTATTCTAATTCAAATTTCAAATTCAAAACAAAACTTAAATGAAATCATCTTTGAGAGCAAGGGGGCCCCTGGTGTTTCAGGGGCCCTACACAGCTTGTGTATTCTGCGTATAGGGAGGATCGGCTCTTTGTAACGCCATTGCAATGATGAGTTTTGCAGAGTCTCTGGAATTTGTTTCTGTAACCTTTTGTATGCAAGCACAACATCAAGTTCAGTGTCTCTGGAGTAGCCTTGAGGGTGTTACGATAGTGACAGACCTTCCCTGAAGAAGAAGAAAAAAGACTATTCAAGTAACAATGTGACAAGTGACACTTTCCAAGCTTTCAGTATGAAACTTTGAATTTTCCTGCAAAACACCATTAATCATCCAACTTTGAAAACTTTTACAGAGCCATAACCCATTCAGATATAACACCAATCAGCAATCTGGTAATATTCACTTTGAAACACTTTTAATATAAACTTAAAAATTGAACAACTATTGATTTTTAATTTATATTCATTCTTTATCTTATCAGAAAATTGCTGCCATAGTGATCTGTGAATTTATGCTGAATATTAAAGGGATACTCCACACCAAAATGAAGATTTTGTCATTAATCACTTACCCTCATGTCTATCCAACTCTATAAAAGCTTTGTTCGTCTTCAGAACACAATTTAAGATATTTTTGATGAGAACCGGGAGGCTTGTTACTCTCCCATAGACTCCCAAGTAAAGAACACTGTCAAGGTCCAGAAAAGTATGAAAAGCATCGTCAGGATACTCCATCTGCCATCAGTGGTTCAATCGTAACGTTATGAAGCGACGATGATATTTTTGTACGGAAATAAAACAAAAATAACGATTTTATTCAATAATTAGGCACCTGTAAAATTTCAGTTCCCTTATGAACTAAGTTTTCTTTCTGTGTTTTGGATCCCTTCTAAATCAAATCAGAAATATAGGTTGGATGTTGTGAGCGAAATCTTCAACAGATCTGTCCCCATCCTGCGCTCTCTGATATGGGGAAAATTCTGCATGTTCCGTGGCCCATTTGGCCATTTCATCAGCATTTCTGTTGCCAACAGCATCTGGTTCATCTCCTGACGCATGTCCCTTGACTTTCACTACAGCTAGTTCAGATGGCAACAGTACAGCTTGTAATAAATCTACCACCAACCCTGCATGTGATATTGGTTTGCCCTCGGATGTCTGAAAATTGCGCCCTAACCCAAGTCTGGGCGAACTCTTGAACGACCCTATACGAATATTTACTATCCGTATAAATGGTGTCTCTTTTGCCTTTTGTTAACTCACAGGCTCTTGTTAATGCAATTATTTCCGCAGCCTGTGCTGAGTTATGGTTCAGGCGATATGCCTCCACCCTCTCACCCGCTTGAGTAACAATGGCATATCCACACAGATACACTCCGTCAGATGGCCTTGAACATGAGCCATCTATATATAAGTGCTCTCCCCCATCCAGGGGCATATCTTTCAGATCAACCCTGGCCGAAGTGAAGCTTTCAATAGCATTCATGCAATCATGAGGTATAGTTTCAGTGATCAATGTGGATAAGCCATATAGCGATTGAACTGCAGGATTAGAAACTGAAATGGGCTTAATAATTACATTTTCCATGGCTAGGATCGTAGCTTCATAGCCAGAGCGTCTCTGGGCCGTCATGTGCTGTGTTTTCAAATTTTGCAAAACAACACCCACCTGATGAGTGGTGTATAAAATCAAAGGATATAATAAAACTATTTTCTCAGCCATTCTAACCATCTCCATCTGCAGCCACAGCACGAAGGCATGCAGGCATACCAAGAACTATCGGGTCTAATTGTCTGGACAAATAAGAAACAGGGCGTGGTTTGCCACCATGCTTTTGGGTTAAAACACCCATTGCAACACCCACAGTCTCTACCGCATGCAAGTGAAATGGCCTGGAATAGTCTGGTAGTCCCAAGGCATGAGCGCAAGTGATAGCAATCTTCAATGCATTAAAAAAGTTATTTCGCTTCTGAAGTCCAGTTCAGCGAGTTTCTCGGACCCATTCCATGTTGAATGAGACATCATAGGCCTTTGTCCATGGTACGCACAGTCAGGTATCCATGCACGACAATAGTTCACCAACCCCAAAAAACTTTGTAGCTGTGTCACAGTTTCAGGAGTACGCATAGTCTTTATCAGCTGCACCCTTTCAGCTGAAATGGCCTTCAATCCTGGTGAAATGATGTGACCCAGGTAATGGACCTTGGGTAGTACCCACTGTAGTTTTTCATTCGAGGCCTTAAATCCAGCACTCGCAAGCACATTGCAGACCACAATTGAAGCCTGCAAACAATCAGCCTCAGTTTCAGCGGATATTAAAATATCATCTGTATAATTCAGCACACAAACCATGGATGGCAGGTTTGTGACCGTGTTCAAAACACGTTTCACCGCAGCGGAAAAGACTGCAGGGCTATCAACAAATCCAAATTTGGAGTAATTACGAATTTGTGAAATAAAGGCAGGTGATTAAGTACCTTTGTCTCAATGGAAGGTGTCATGTGACAAATAATGTCAGTCCCTAAAACCCCAACAGAGTGCATAGCACGATTCGTGATAGGCCCTTCATAAAATTTAGCAGAAATAGATAAACACGTAGCACCCGTGTCGATCAAAAATGAGTAATCTACCCCATTCACTTTGTAACAGAGTGAAATGTCTGTCACAGTTTTTCCATAGCCTTAGAGGAATGCAATTGAGAATTCTAGGTGTTAATACTACGAGGCACAAGAGGGCGCTCGTTAGACACACTTGGACTGTATAAAAGGTGAGCAGTTGTATGAAGAAGTAGTTCAGTTTGGGTAGAAGGAAGGCATGTTTCTTTAGAGCTACCTTGAACTGTTAGGTTGAAAAGTCCTAGTTGGGAAACCTTTGGTTTTAAGCTCAACATGTGAGTATATTTGAATATTGTCGTTTTTCTTTTGTTTACAATATGAGAGGAATGCTTATGCTTGTTTTTGGTTTTAAATTCAACAGAAAGACTTTTTCCTTTTCCCTCTAATTTCATTCAATCATGTCTGATTGGGACTGTTTAAATTGAGTACTGTTTGGAGTGGAAAAACTTTTGTGGAGACTCATTCATCAAAAGTTATCAGTCGGAGTGATCAACTGTAAAGCGGAATACTGTATTTTCAACGCACTCAATGTTTTTCTTTAGAAAGAATAACTCATTTTTTCCACAGGATGGATCATCGTTTCTCAGATAAGAACTGTAAGACGATTTCTTTGGTATAAAATCAAAGACTAGGTTTTGAGATTTGTTGTTTATTTTCTTTTTTCTATTTTCTATATAATTAATTTGACACTTGAACATATTTTCATTGGGTGAATAAATGTAACAAAAAGAAATACTGGCTGATGAAGTTCATATAATGCTTTGTTTGAGCTTAGTGAAAAACCCTCATTTGTGGCTATTCTAAAAACGAAAAGAAACAAAGTAAAGTTACAACTTCTAAACTTACAATGGGTAGTTCATCCGTGCGATTGCTAAAAGAAAAACAAATCATCGACTGTACATCTGCACTGACATCGCTCTGTGGGCATCCCTATTCATTTTTTGATTTATTTTGTTTATCCTTCTTGTTTATCCAAGACACCTGATATTTAGCAGCATATTTACTGTCATTAAGTGGCGATTGAGAATGGTTTGTCTGTTGAGGCATACGTGTAGTCTCATGTGCCTGCTTCAGCCGACATTTCCTTATCCAATGCCCTGCTTCCGCAATAATGACACACTCCAGATAATTTAGGAATTCCCAGAGGCGGGCCCCGATTATACTGCGCACTGCCCCATTGGATGCTTTTGGAATACATAGTGTTTATTATTTAAACACGTATTTATAAACGGTGAGGACATGTCACCGCCTATCGGAATACGAGCGTCTTCTTCCCACACACGTTTAAAACGAGAAACAAAAGCAGATGCGTTCTCGTCCTTATTTTGCTTGGTATTTGTGGCATGGGTTACAGACATGAGCACGAGCATCTAGAACACTCTTAACCTGATCAAATTATTTTATTACACTTTCCGGATCGGTCCACCAAAATTCCTGAAGATCTCACTGTATACCATTGCCAGATTCAGTTAATATAATCGGCCAAAACTCCTAAAAAGATCGATCTGTAACCCGAGCCGCTTAATTGTGCAACGTGTGTGTGAGCGCAAAACATCTACAAATGTCTTAGAATTATTCGTGTTCGGGAGAGTTTTACATATAGTATCAATCTCTCGTTGTTGCTGGTTTAAGAATAATTCAAGGTCCTTCATGAAACCACGCTAGGACCGCTGCATGAGCCGGACCATGCGGGCGTGTAGTTTCTTTGTTCAACTCGGAAGGGGGAGGGGGATGTGCACATGAAAAACGTTAGGAAGTCTATACATTTGAGCTGGTCTGAGCATTATTTTGGACAATAATTACGGCTGTATCATAAAGTGGCTGTGTCTTAACAGTCGACGGCACATCGTTTGATATTTTTGCTCACTTTATTAATACGTTCGGGTTACATATTATTCTCATTTTTTTCCACATTTCATACGATTCACTCATATATTTATAATCCCATTGAGGATCACCCCAACCCTTTTTAACCATGGATTTCATTAATTCCATATAATTTTCTTTAAAAGATCCGAATCTCGGATATTGGTCAATTTGCAATCCGGCGCTTTCAGACCATGGTTGTCCAATAACCTTTATCATTTCTGACCATAAAATCTACTGTTTTTTCACCCTGTAGCGGTTTAGATATGTTTTGTCCCATACTCAACGAATGAACCAAGCAAGAGTTAGAAAAAGAAAATAAAAAAAGAAAACTTAACCCACAAAATCCAACTGTTGGATTTTTTTTTTTCTTATTTGTTACTTATCATGTTTAAATTATAAAAACAATATTTCAAAATACCCACGTCTTGTGCCTCGCGCATACAAGGGCGTAACCTGGCCCTCAGTTCAACGCCACGGATTGCACATCAAATGCAGAAACCCAACACAATCATGTGGTTACTGCCATCAACATTATATCACAGTAAGGTTATACAAAAACTCTTACCTGTCATTTAATGGTGGAACCTGTAGACTTCAGTCTAGCACGGTCTTCAAAACACAAGTAATAGGCCTCAGGTTACCAATGAATAAACATTGGACGAAGCCCCCAAATTGTAAAACTTCAGTTCCCTTATGAACTACTTTTTCTTTGTGTTTTGGATCCCTTCTAAATCAAATCAGAAATATAGGTTGGATGTTGTGAGCGAAATCTTCAACAGATCTAGGGAGAAACAAAAACATGACGCAGAGAGGCATCAGGCTTTTGAACTCATTTATTCTAAGACAAGTATGTCTTTATATATGGTACCAGAGAGTTTCGTATGTCCAGGGGGTTCACCAAATTACCAAATAAGGTACAGAAAACATAGCATGACAGACACAGAATGGATGCATTCTTTCTCTACTTATAGCTGTAGTATATCAAGGACCGAATCAGACAAATCAAGATTCTATCAGAGCATGGTTGAAACATGAGGAGCCGAATTCCACAAGACAACAGCAGGAAGTCATAAATCAGACCCCTAGCGCCAGCCCGTCTGAATACAGCCTGCAACATTAAAACCAAAGGAACACTTATTGATAATTCCAATGCAGGAAGGAGGCTATCAAATTTGGTAATACATTTGAGTAATAAATATTAATGGTCAAAGAGATGCAACATGTGACCATTACATGTAAATCTGTGATAGAAATCACAGCTAAAGACTGTTAGATCGACTTCCCCCGACCACACCAACAAGAAAGAGGATCCGGCTGAAATCCTTTGGGTCACAAAGACTGTAAAATCATCTTAAAAGACTTTCATTCTCATTGTTAATGAAACTAATAATTTCTATGCATAACTGCATATTATGTATGTGACCCACAAATTTGACTATCCTTGTTTTAATCATTGTGTTTGTCGTGCTTTTAATTAGTATTGACTAGCTTAAGCCTTAAGGGTTAATGTCATGTTTGGTATGTATGAGTGTGATACTTCTAGCTTTAAACATTTCTTCAAAGTGATTTTCTGTCAAATGTATCATATTCTGGTTATAGAAATCACATCCAAAAGGATACTTTGCAAGAGTATGGAAAATACGATCAATGTGACCAACACTGGACATGTTGATTTATTGATTGGGTGGAGCAACAAAGCAGCAGCCAGAGCCCAGCATAGGATCTAATTGGTCAAAACAACCATTGGGAGGTGTCTGAAAGTTTAAATACTAGGACACTCTCTTGAAACTCGTTCTCTTGAAAATGCGCTCTCTTGAAAATGCCATCTACTAACTCTCTCTCCAGCCATGTGCTGTGGACCACAACCCAGCTTGCTACCATAGTGAGATGAAAAACCACCTAGTCTCTTTACATCCTTTTATTCTTTGACTTGTTTATTTTCTTTCCGTTGAGTCCGTGTGCTAAGTTACATTTGCCAACGACAACCAGCCCAAAACTCTACAAACCCAGCCAAGAACCAACGCCCACTTCAACGACTCCTGAACTCTAAGCCAATCAGCGACTTCGGAGAAACCCTTTCCTGCAAAGACGGAGGCCAAAAGGGAATCCTTAAACACAAAAGCTATGCAAGTACAAACCCCAGATTCTTTCTGAGCTGGTGTAATTTTAATATAGATTTTAGCCTCATTGAAAACTCAATGCGAGTGTTAAATAAGTGATTGATGGTTGTTCAGGTCTATGCAATTGCACATATTGCTGTAAACGTGGGATATCAAATTCTCATTCTCTTAATCTAATCCTTTCTCTCTTTCTGCAACGCGTGAATGCTTGTGTAGATTAGTTTACATGTCTTAGATTTATATAAATAAAGTCTTATATTGAAAAGAGAAATATCTTGTGTTTTGTGCTCACAAGTTAGTCTTAATCTGTCGATTTTGTTACTGTGCTATTTAATAGTGTTTTCACTATATTTTGGGATTTTAATATCCAGTGCAGAGTTTGTTATACGGCTTGTTCTGTGAATCGCCGTGAAACAGTGAGTCTGTTCAAATTCCCTATAAAATCATTAATGATTCCCTTTGAGCTAAATTGACCTGTTTCCCTTATAACAATATATATATATGTTATCATTACATAGCCAAGAGCCACCTGTCCAGAAAACATAGCATAACCGACACAGAATGAATGCATTCTTTCTCTACTTATAGCCAAGAGCCACCTGTCCAGCAACCTCCTCCTCTTATAGCCAGGAGCAACATAATAAAGCGAGCTCTTTACATTTATGAAGCTTTGTATTCACTTATGCGGAAATTAAATCTAACAGCACCTTAACGTCACCCCTGCATCAGCGAAGCACAAAATGCGTAGTCTTCTGTATCAGCCTCGACACAGGGATGCGTCGTCTTCGTCAATTTAGGCTCTGATTTGAACTCAAATAGCGCAGCCTTGTGGCCCGGCTGATACAGAAGAGCGTACGCATTTTGTGCTTCGCTGACGCAGAGGAGACATTACGTCACTTGGTCTTTATCATCTGTTTTATGTTTCTATTTAAAGTTTTACTTATTTATTCATGTTTAATGTCAATTTGTCATTTATGAATGTATTGAGCTTATAACTGTTGTTAGAGCACTGTCACTTTTGTAACAATTTCATGTCAATAAAAATGTCAACTTACCAACATTTCTATTAAAACTTGTATGCCATGTGTTATATAACAGTAAGTATGCCTTTGTAAATAGGAAGTTGCAATTTAGAACATTTAAACTATATTAACTTTGAATATAATATTAAATAACACAGGTACAAGCACTGTTTAATGTATCGTGTTTTAAGAAATATAGTTAATAATGTCTCTTTAAGTACACTTGTTACCTTTTATTTCATTATTATTTTATTATCTGCAAGAGCATAGTTTTAAAACATGTGGTTACAAATCATTTTTAGGGTGTCCTTGTTCCAATGTAATTGTAACGAATGACAGGTCAGAAGCGAGAGTAGATCCACTAGCAGCTTTATTAGTACAAGGTCAAACAGGCAAATATCAAGCAGAGGTATCGAGGGCAACGTAGACAAGGCAGAGTCGAAATCAGAGGCAGAGCAATGGGTCAGGGCAGGCGGCAGACAGAGAGGATTACCAGTAAACAGGCGAGGTCAGAGAGGCAGGCAGCAAACGATCAGGAGAGGAAGTCAACAGTCCAGGTAGTACACAGATAGACAAACTAGGAAACCGCTCAGAAATGTTAGCCAGGGCAAAACAAGACTTCGCAATGGGTGAGTGTATGAGTGCTGCTTATATGTGAGTGTGAGAATGAGGTGCAGGTGTGGGGAGGCAATCAAGACTAATGAGTGAATGGTGACAGCTGTGTAATTGGTGTAATGGTGGACGGGAATGTGTGTGTGCAGTGCATGATGGGAGATGTAGTCCAAGGGTGATGTGCAGTTGTGGTGAGTGGCAACCAGATTCATGACAGAAATATACATGCAAGTACTGAGTAATATATATTAACTACATGTACTTACTGTATGGTTAGGTTTAGGATTATGGCTTGGTTTAGGGTAACTTGCATGTAATTATGCATAATTTGTTATTGTAAAAATAAGTGCCTGTAACGTGTAACAATGACACCTTAAAACAAAGGGTTACCAAATGTGTTTATGATTTACAGTACACTACAAGTGCTCATTTAATACAAAGTACACTTTTTTCCAAGGATAGAAAGTAATCTCTGGTATTCTCTTTAATATAATCTTCAATTATGACAACAATATTCATTTTTAAATTAATTAAAGCATTTTAATAATTAATCCTACCATTACAATACACTAATAAGTAGTCAGTTAACAAACACTTTACCCTAAGTGACTTATAGTACACTCATCAGAGGTAAACTCCCTCGAATAACCTGTAGTTACGTGCTTTGTTCAGTGACACATTGATAGTTGATAGGACCAACCATTGGATGTTCAGCAGGACTACACACACTCTCTCTCTCTCTCTCTCTCTCTCTCTCTCTCTCTCTCAGGGCTAATGAAATAATAGATTTGGATCAAGTAACCAGAATGACTTACATTTCCTGACAGAAGGATCCAGCAGTGAGCAATGGAATTTTAAATTCTGTATTTCACAGTTATCTTTTTATGACTGTGTGGGCAGAGATATCAAGGGTTTTATTACAGAAAGATTCCATTTACTCAATTTCCCATGCGAATCAGTTTATTGTCAATGGAAACATTTGCAATATCGGCAAGGGCATCTGTGCACACTGCCTATAAGTCATGGCAGAATAACATTGGTTTCATAGACAATTGGACGAGGGTTTGGGGCAGACCTGACCTGTTGAAAAGAGATGGTCTTCATCCCTCCTGGGGTGGTGCCGCTCTTCTCTCTAGAAATATGGCACTTGGTCTTAGAGTTCGTACTTGACTAACCGGGGCCCAGGTCAGGAAGCAGACAGACTGGCTAAACCGACCATCTGCTAGCCACCTCACGTCACAGAAGTCAGTTAATTCTCAGCACATAGAGACCCTTACACTTAGATATCACACTATAGAGACTGTGTCTGTTACCCGAACTAGAAAATACAAAAACATTCAAAACCAATTAAAGAGCAACAATGTAATTGATTTTCAACAAATAAAACAACAGCATAATACAGATAAATGATCAAGCTCAGCTTGATGAATATTAGATCCCTTTCAAGAAAAGCACTTCTTGTAAAAGTATTATCATGTTCTCTTTTTAAGAGAAACTTGGCTAAGAGTTAACGATTAAATAAATAAGTCTACCCCCAAGAATATTACTATAAACATAAACCATATCTATATGGTAAAGCAGGAGGGGCTGCTACTGTCACGAATCTGATTGCCCTTCCATCTCATTGACTCTTGCACCACACAGAATGTTGCTTCATACTGGACTGCGTTTCCCATAACCCATTGCACTGATCACCCAACTGTCATAATCACATGCTGCACTGATCACACAGCTGTCCCCAATTACAGCCATTACACACACCATACAAAAGACATGAATTTCCTCTTCCTCCCTGCCGAGTATTGTTTAGCATTCTCCTAATGTTAGCTACATACCAAGCCTTTCCGTGTTTGTGTTCAGACTCCTGTATTGTTCTGCGTTTTTCACTCTCCCAGTGTTAGCTGCTTTACAGAGCCTCTTCTAGCTTTCCGTATCTCATTTTAGTTTAGTCTTGTCTTTTCGTGTTGCCTTGTTGTCTGGTTCCTGATCTCCTGCCTCATACCTGGACTACCCCTCTTGTCAAGCCCTCTGGATATTGTTAGCCGATCGAAGACTAAGCCCAATTATTTGAGTACTCCTCTGCCTTGCCCTCAATATACCTGTTTGCCAGTTGTTCGACCCTGCCTGTGTTTTTGACCATGCCTCTTAATAAAAGCTTGCACATGGATCCGCACGCCTCTCGTCTTGTCTGCCCCATTACAGAATACTCGGCCACATGAGGATCCAGCGGCTTTTCTAACGGACCCTGGTCAGGTACGGACACATTCAATCAGCTGCTTGACCTGCGTCAAGGAATTCTATCCATTGAGGAGTATGCCACTCATTTTTGTATGTTAGCTGACAAGGTACATTTTGATGTGGTTGTATTAAAAAAAAAAAATTCGTTTCGGACTAAGTGAAGTCCGAAGTTACTGGACTTTTATCCAGTAAAGTCATGGATACCTGAAGGAAAGTTCAATGTTAGTTTAAAGGATTTAATGGACTACGCTTTGATGGTTGTCGGCTCTTCATTTACTGTGGGTGTCGCGAAAGAACGCGACACCGCGTCTGTAACTGAGATGGCGGACGCACCAGAACACAGTCACAAAATGGCGGCGACAGCGGAGCTTGGTCGCAAAATGGCGGACTCAACAGCATCCCGTTCTGTCATAGCTGCCAATCCTGAATCAGACTAATAAGCTGCTGATCATCATGAATCAAGCCAAGTCACAGTTGATCTTTGTGAGTCCAGCCTTGTCACAGATAATCTTCGTGAGTCCAATCATGTCTCAGCTGACCCTCCAGAGTCTCTTCACGTCTCCGCTGACCTTCCAGAGTCTCTTCACGTCACCGCTGACCATCCAGAACCATGTCACGTCACAGCTGATCATCCAGAGTCTTGTGAAGTCCTGTTCGTCACATCCAGAGATTCAAGGTCGGTGCTTCGATTTTCCAGTGTGAGGGATGCAACGCTGGTGTCTGTATGCTCTGCTGATATGCCCAAACTCACTCACTCTAGCCCCTCCTGTTCCCAAACTGATTCCCCTGTCCAAAGTCCTTTCCATAATGGGGATCACTTTTTGGTGTGTTTTGGCTGCACACACCACCACAGAAATCCCAGCATCCCTGGAGGGCTCCGGTCTCGTCTGCTCCATCCTGGTGGGCTCCTGTCTCATCTGCTCAGCCCTGGTGGACTCCAGTTCCGCCTGCTGTGCCCTGGTGGGCTCCGATCCTGTCTGTTCCGCCCTGGTGAGCTCCGATCCCATCTGTTCCGACCCGGTGGGCTCCAGTCCCATCTGTTCTGCCCTGGTGGGCTCCAGTCCAGTCTGCTTTGCCCAGGTGGGCTCCGGTTCCGTCTGCTCCGCCTTGATGCTCTGCCGGCTTTGCCTCGGTTACTAGTCTTGGCACTTCCACATGGACCTGGCCCTCCGTCCCTCCCCCGGTTCCACCTCCGCTCCACCGCCCTCCTGGATTGTTCTTAGTTTGGAGCGTCTGGTCCTATATATATATATATATACAGGTGCTGGTCATATAATAAGAATATCATCAAAAAGTTGATTTATTTCACTAATTCCATTCAAAAAGTGAAACTTGTATAATGTATACATTAATTCCACACAGACTGATACATTTAAAGTGCTTATTTCTTTTAATTTTGATGATTATAACTGACAACTAATGAAAACCCCAAATTCAGTATCTCAGAAAATTAGAATATTACTTAAGACCAATACAAAGAAAGGATTTTTTGAAATCTTGGCCAACTGTAAAGTATGAACATGAAAAGTATGAGCATGTACAGCACTCAATACTTAGTTGGTGCTCCTTTTGCCTGAATTACTGCAGAAATGCGGCGTGGCATGGAGTCGATCAGTCTGTGGCACTGCTCAGGTGTTATGAGAGCCCAGGTTGCTCTGATAGTGGCCTTCAGCTCTTCTGCATTGTTGGGTAGATTTTCTATGGGGTTAAGGTCAGGCGAGTTTGCTGGCCAATTAAGAACAGGGATACCATGGTCCTTAAACCAGGTACTGGTAGCTTTGGCACTGTGTGCAGCTATATATATATATATATACCAAACATTTAAAAATCAGATCTGTGATTTTTCTGAAGTACCTAACTGATTGTACTGTAGGCTTATCCTCCGGATGACCAAGAACAGATGGTTACAAAAAGAAAATAATAAAAGCATGGGAAAAAAAAGTACTAAAATGTACATATCTCCATTAGGCTTGCCGCAATAGATGGTGATGACGGTTATACCGGTGTTAAGCCGCAACACCGTTACGTCACTTGCCCACCGCTGCACCGTCCCTCATCGTTGTTTCGATTTTTTTTTTATAGTAATAAAAATAATTTTGTTCAGTTAGAGGACACTAAAATTAAAACCGAACGCATCTGCTCAATTAACGCGCAAACAGACGACAGTCTTGCATCACAGTAGTCAAGAAATTCGTCCCGGTGTGTACGGGCCTTAACAATATCCCGTTCCCGACGTCCTTTCAGAACAGCATATCTGCGCTTTATTCTTATCGAGCACCGGTACAGCCTGCACTCGAACCGTTATGCGCGCGCTGCATGACATGTATTAATTAACCAGTGCTTCATTTTATTTACGGGGTCTGAGCACACTCACAGCATGTGCAGCAATGCTCAGAGCAGGCTAGCAGATATAATATACGACTCTCAGACAGAACTGCAAAAGCAGGTTGTGATGAGTGACTGAGCAGAATAAGAAGGGAGCAAAGCGTGGATGCGATGTCCTTAAGTATGTTCAATTCGTCTTTCCTTTTTTCTTTTTTTTGTATTATGCTTATCCTATCATTTTAAATGACAGACTGTGTCGAATTGAATTATTTTTCACTGTGTTAACAGCAAGATATTAAATGAATTTAGTATTTTGACAAGACGTATAAAATATATATTAGGCTAAACCTAAAAAAAAATCCTATTGTGTTGTAGGCTGAATGTTGGCATAAACAAATTATATCCTGACAAATGAATAAAAATAAGGATTACAATTTTTATATAACTTTTTTTCTCTCTCTGTGACACTTTATTCCCTGTTGGCAGCAAAATGTTATTGACATTTTCTGTCAATAAATTCAACTCTTGACAAGACGAATAAAATAAATAACATTTTGTGCAGACTAAACTTTTATTTGTTAGTCTATCTCTCTGACTTTCATCAGAAATGTGAACAAACAGTGAATATATCGCGGGAGCGGGTGGGTGCGGAATAAAACCTATGTGATGTTTAAAAAAAAAAACATTAGTTTTTCATTTATTTGGTTCCACAGTATTTGCAGATTTTTATTTTATTTAAACACTGCTTGACGCAGAATTTCCGCTGATATTAAAGTCAAAGTAAAACGCGCACGGCGCTTACAGGCTATTTAAAACCTAAGGAAAGCGAGGAAAACTCAAACGACCCCCCACCACGGTGATACCGTTGTAACCGGTGTGACATCAGGTTGATTAACTATTTGCAAGTTCACACACATCTTTAATGTAATTTTTTTCGATCTCCATCATTTGTGGTGACGCATATATAACAATCTAACTGAATTTACGTTCAGCATTAGCCAGCCCTTATACATTTGCCAAGATGTCAGGCACTCTGGCTCCCGGGTAAACATTGGACTATGGTGGCTGGTGTCTCTATTTTCCTGTTCCGTACAATAGAATCGATAACCACTAGAACACTTTGATCAGGTTTCTCAGTTGGGAGAACAGGGGCAAAACTAGACTATTTTTAGGTGGGCTTTGACCCCCTATTTGTTGTCTCAGCCCCCTATTTGAATGATCAGTCCAGTGCTGCTTCCTCAAGAAAGTTAGTCATTCTCACTTATTTATCAATCCCAATGTGGTACTCACAGGCTGGGATAGATTGTTAATGTGTGTGCACACATTTAAATGAAATGCGCACACAGAGACACTGCATAGACAGCACACCAGTACCAAATCGCAGCCTGGTCTCATTGCATTTCAGTGGCACAATTTTCTGTTTCTATTTGGTGTGCTTATGATACGCACCTTCCTCACACCCCTAAACCTAACCATTGCATCTCATAGGTACGCTTAAATCAGTTTCTGTGTATAAATATGAAATGGGTTTGATGGAATCACAAGCAGTTCTGTTTAGCAAGGTTGAGGGTGATGGTCCTTCATCCAGCAAGAAATGTCTGTTAGGCAAGCTGAGATGTGAGCAGCTGTTGTCGGATCATCAAAATGGAATGAGAGAAAGAGTTGCATATAATCAGCATAGTAGTGATATGAAAGGCCATATTTATAAATGACAGAACCTAGTAATGCCATGTAGACAGAAAAGAGAAATGGTCCAAGAACTGAACCCTGAGGTACCCCAGTAGTTAGATGTTGCGACTTGGACACATCACCTCTCCAAGATACCTTGAAGGACATATCTGAGAGGTAAGACTGAAACCTCTGGAGTGTGGTTCCTGAGATACCCTTTCTCAATAGGGTTGACAGGAGGATCTGCTGGTTAACCGTGTCAAAAACAGCGAACAGATCCAGCAAGATAAGTATTGAAGACTTGGAATTCACTCCTGCCAGTTTTAGGGCTTCAACAAATGAGAGCAAGTCAGTCTCGGTTGAATGTCCACTTCTGAAACCAGACTGTTGCTGTCGAGGAGGTTGTTCTGTGTGAGAAAGGTAGAGACTTGGTTGAACACAGCTTGTTCGAGAGTTTTTGCAATGAAAGGAATAAGGGAGACCGTTCTGTAATTCTCTAAAAGAAATGGGTTAATGGTAGGTTTCTTAAGTAGTGGGGTTATACTAGCCCTACTAAAGGCTGAGGGAAAATGTCACTTTAGAAACTAGTTGCTTCCTTGAAGTTCTGTCACATGTTGATTCAGTTTGGTTCTGTCTTTGTTTAATTTTCTCAGCGTCTACGTATGCCGGTCTGACTTCGGTTTTCCAGCATCTTCTGCATATTGAACCCTTTTCAACAGTGCCTGTTTGATTTTGAGATCCATCTTTTCACACTTAGAGTAACTGAGGGACTCATACACAAAAGGCGGAAACATTTACTGATGCTCAAGAAGGCAACACAATGCAAGTAAACTTGGGTGTAAACTTTTGAGGATTTGTAAATTATTCTTAGTTTGTTTAAAGATGTTATTTTTTTTGGTACTGCACTTAAGAAGCTACATAAATATTTAAATGTTTCCCAGAAGACAAAATAAGTACAATTTATCCTGATCCTCCAATTCAAAAAGTTTACAACCCCCAGCTCTTATTGCATTGAGTATCAGTAAATGTTTTCACCTTATACAATATTTATGTATGAGTCCCCCAATTGTCCTCCATGTGAAAATATGAATCTCAAAATCATACAGTCACTGTTGAAAAGGGTTCAAATACAACCTGAATTCCGTAAATGTTGGGACGTTTTTTTTTACATTTGAATAAAAGGAAATCACATTAGCCAATTTGTTATTCACAATAGAACATGGATAGCATAACAAATGTTTCAACTGAGAAATTTCTACAACCGAGAAAGTCTTCTTCTACAATGAAGCCATGCTGTTGTAATAGCTGCATTATGTGGTTTTGCATTGTCCTGCTGAAATATACAAGCCTTCTCTGAAATAGACACCATCTGGAGGGCAGCATATGTTGCTCTAAAACCTTTATATACATTTCAGCATTCACAGTGCCTTCCAAAACATGCAAGCTGCCCGTACTCAATGCACTTATGCACCACCATACCATCTCTCGTACCTCCGTTTCTCTAAATATTTAGATTATGTTATGCACTGTAGATGATGAGATTTGCAAAGACGTAGCAATTTGACGTTGAGGAACATTGTTTTTAAAGCATTCCACGATCTTTTTACACACTCTTTCACAGATTGGAGAGACTCTGCCCATCTTTACTTCTGAGAAACTCTGCCTCTCTAAGACATCTCTTTTATAGCTAATCATGTTACAGACCAGACGTAAATTAACTTAATTAGCTGCTAGATGTTCTCCCAGCTGAATCTTTTCAAAATGTTTTGCTTTTTAAGCCCTTTGTTGCACACGTGCCAACTTTTTTGAGAGCTGTAGCAGGCATCAAATTTGAAATGAGCTCATTTAGTGGATAAACGTGTAAAATGTATCCGTTTAAACGTTTGTTATATTCTCTGTTCTATTGTGAATAAAATATTGGCTCATGTGATTTGAAAATCTTTTAGTTTTCATTTGATAAAAATTTAAAAACATCCCTACATTTCCGGAATTTTGGTTGTATGCAGAAAATGTTGGAAAACCAAAGAATGTGCAGGAGTTGGAGGAGCTGCTCAGGACCAACAACTCATGAACAACTGTCACAAAACAGAAAGACAGTTGTGGATCATCCCGAAAATGACACACTGTATTAAGATGTAAGTGTAAACATTTGAACGGGGTCATTTTTATAAGTGGAGTTGTTATTTTGTCTTGTGGAGAATATGTAAACATCTGTTCTGTGAAATAGCTTATTCAGGACAGTATTAATAAACAATGACATGCAATTTTCATGATCCTCTTATTTTGTTAAAATGATTAACATTTTGCATATTCTTCAAGGGGCATGTAAATTTGTGAGCACAACTGTATGTATATATATATATATATATATATATGTAGTTTTAGTTTTTGCATCAGTCACAATTTCAATTCTGTCTGTATAATATTCCAATGTCTATATGACTCAGATTCCTCCTTCAGTTAAATTATATGGGGACTCTTTTATTTTATAGTCCATTTTATGGTCCACAATGATCAATTAAATTTGGATTACTCTGAAGAGAAGGAGTGCACCCCTCCTCAACCAGCCTTCTGATCTGAGGTGTTCATTTCTAAATCACAAACAGTGTGAAATGAGTTATACACCTAAGATAAATACTTATAGAGTTAAATATGAGCAACAGTGATACTGGCAATGAAAATTAGTAAAACTCAACCCGATTACTGTGTTCATTTGAATTAATGTTTTGTATTAGTTTCTTACAGGTGTTTTACCTGTATTTGAATGACTCATTGCATTGTGGGGGTTATTTATTATTTATTTAGTTAGTTAGTTACTTAGTTAGTTAGTTAGTTAGTTAAAAAATGTAAACTGAAGATATATGTAATTTTATGTCATTACATTTATTTATTTTTATTTATTCTTTTCTTAGCAAACACCACTAACCAATTGTGACTTCAACATAAGTCTACTACAAAGAAAAGGTGCATAAAACTGTTTTAAAATTCAGTTGTGTTTATAAAATGTAAAGTGGTCATGTTTATTTAGAGAGCATGCCTGACTTATGATGTGCAAAATGGTTAAATAATAAAGGATAAAACTGCTTGAGTCGAAAGCTTCGAGGTTTAAGTGCATCAGCCTTTCACCCTGTTAGAGTAAGATTGTGATATATTATACCATCTACTCTCTTTATGTTCAGGAGTTGAACCGCACAAACTCAGTGAACCCGCAGGTAAACTAATTAAGCTTTTATCTGAATTATTTTACTATGGAGGTGAAAACAACAAACAGTGTTTATTACATTTAATTTTTAGCTAGTCAGAGGCTTTTACTTTCATATGACATTTTTATCTGATATCATAAAGATAAAATAAGCACTGCAGCAGAGAGAGTTGATAATTATTAATAAACTTACAACTTCAGCAAAAGATAACTGCATGACATTATACTTTGTTGTGTTTTTAAATGTTTACTGTAATAGTTTGTTGTAACTATTCATTTTATATTAAAATTAAAATCAACGCGCTTGAAATATGTCTTGGATATTTCAAATATGTGAGTTTAGTATGTTATGTTTAGAGTTTATTCTTTTCCGAGTAAGAAATAATTACAATTATGTTTATGTGATATATACTGTATTTCTACAATTGTATGTTATTGTCTCCCTGAATTTACAATAAAAATTGCAACAAACGTTTCATTGCTTTTTTTATTTAATTGTTTCTATTTTCTGTTTTCTTTTATTTCTTAATTGTTTTTTATCTTTATGGTAAACTAAAGGAGACTTGTGATTATTTCAAATTCAAGTTTATTTGTATAGTGCTTTTTATGATACAATTGTTGCAAAGCAGCTTTACAGGAATTACGTTTCTTCAATAGATTCATATATTGCAGAAACTTAATATATTTAACTTATGGCTAAATGTGGTTAATCCTGTTTATTGTCCGAGGGTTGGCATCATCTCTTCTCAGGTGTTTGGTAAATCAATAACTTATATTCTATGTTGATTATTTTCTATTGTTTTAGTGTGATTGTAAACTATTTGTTGTTGCTGCCATTTTGAACCAGGATGCCCTGAAAGAGGATATACCTCAATGGTATATTTCCCTGGTTAAATAAAGGATAATAATACATAATAATAACGTTTTATTTTATTGATACTTAATCTATATAACAATTACTAATGAATTTAAAAAAAATCAATAAAAAAAAATATTTTCCATCCATGGATTTTTAAAATATGTATTTATAAGAAAATAATAATAATATTTTAGGGAAAAAAAGTATATTTGTTTTCTGCATGCTTTATTAATTTTTTCAAAATGTTCCAAACTAAATTAACAATTGTATATTCGTGGCTTTTATTATAGTGACACTCTAAAATTTTGCATTCATCAATAATTACTGTGTGCACATTATATGCATTTTCAGACAATTTGATACTTATGTGTCAAACATTTGTTAACTATTTACAGTAAAATTATTAAGCTGTCCTGCTATCTACAGATAACATAGACATAAATACTAAATATAGTAAAATATCATAGTCATACTAATTTGGGCAACAATAAAAATGCAAGTGCAAGCCCCCTCTGTTAGTTCATTATTTTCTGGATCAATATGTATAAAATAAATACCTTTACTTGATGTGTCAGATTGTCCAAAGTACTGTTGTGATGTAGGGAAGTGTGTGTTATGTGCATGTAACGGGACGGGGGGGACTGTGGATCACAAATACTGACAAACATGACTGTTAATCATTGAACATCACATTAACACGTTCAGACCTGGTTTGTAAGCGTGAAGCTGTTGTTGGACCTTTACTGAGCAATATGAAAGTTTTAGATGCAGGCAAGAGAAAGGTTGGGGTGGGCTTTAAGAGCCCAGCGGTAAGATGTGACCCTGGAGCACAAAACCAGTCTTAAGACGCTGGGGTATATTTGTAGCAATAGCCAGAAATACACTGTATGTGTCAAAATTATCCATTTCTCTTTTATGCAAAAAATCATTAGTCTATTAAGTAAAGATCATGTTCCATTAAGATATTTTGTAAATGTCTTACCATAAATATATCAAAACTTAATTTGTGATTAGTAATATGCATTGCTAAGAATTCATTTGAACAACTTTAAAGACGATTTTCTCAATATTTTGATTTCTTTGCACCCTCAGATTACAGATTTTCAAATAGTTGTATCTCAGCTAAATATTGTCCAAACCATAACAATCCATACATCAATGGATAACGTATTTATTCAGATTTAAGATGTATAAATATCAATTAATACTGGTTTTGTGGTCCAGGGTCACATATGTGCTTTTTTCAACAGAGGGTAGACTCTCAGAAAGTGACAGATGAAAACTTCATGATATGGGAACTTCATATTATGCTAGAATAGAACAGAATATAATTAGTGGTGTCAAAGTTAGCACGTTAACGCAGAAGATTCATTTAACTTTTTATTTTTAGATGAAAGTTTCTGTTTTCTGCATAAAAATAACTTTCCTGTGTATATTTGTGTCATAAAAATAATCTAGCTTTGACAATAACCAGTAATATTTATTATTTATAGGTATTATTACTCTGTTTGTGCTGATTCTTGGCCTACATTTCAGTCTGTGAGTGAGGTGAAGTGACTTTAGATCAGTGACACATGCAGGACTGTCCTGCTGCAGGTGTATATAAGACACCTGCACCTCCTCCACAGGTATTTCCACTGGACTAACAGCACACACACACACACACACACTCAGCACACAGCACAGGTAGGACAATCACGTTATAATAATGCTGCTCAGGGCTTGGGAAACCATGCTTGGTGTTTTACAAACAAATGAATATAAGTTTTTGCTTTTCTTAGTCAGTGTAGTGTTTCTGTGTTTAGTGGTGTATCTTTGTAAGGATGTGATCACTGCTGATGAGTTTGAGTCATGTGTCAGGTTTATGTCTCTCATCAAACTATTGCTTAATTGTGTGATGGACATAGCTGAACATTGACGTATAAATGGTCTGCTGACAGATTGATCATTTCTTAGTGTTTCTATAAATGAACACAAAAATATGTGAGCATTTGTGAGATATTAACACGTGTGCAGTTCAACACAAACAGGTGAGCCAACAATCAGAAAGACTGAATAAAAGAGAAAGAACGTTTTTTAACTTTATTGTTTTCAATCGCTGCTTTTTAAATGAGAAATTGCTTTTCATTTAGTACTTTTTATTTGCTATTTACTTTAAACTGTTCATTGTTTTAAACACTGCAGCTCTCCAAGTAACAAGACTTTTTTCTTTACGGTTTCAATTTTTACATTACACTGTTTTTGTTTAGTTTAATCACTGTTTATTAAATGAGAAATATACGTTTTACTTGTACTACTTCTGTGTTTAGCCTATGTTACTTTAAACTCTTCATTGCTTTTAAACAGAAAAAGAAAGAATTGCTATTTTTCCCTTTTAATTTATCCTGTTTATTGTTTTTAATCAATTATTTTTAAATTAGAAACTTTTTTACTTGTATACAATAATAATATTTTTTTTTTAAATATAGAGGTAAAGTAAAAGTATACTTTTACATTACCTCTATATTTGAAAAAAATATTAAAAAATATATGTTTGACTTAGCTTGTAGTTTTGTTTTACTCTTCAAATGTTTTTTTTTTTGCCAAACTTTTAGCCAGATTTGACCAAATTTATGGGACGCTCAAAGACACCGAATGCAAAGCATTTATGTGGTGCAAAAGGCAATACACTTCACGAAACGTTTCTTGTGAAATGGCTACATCGTAACAAGTTGTTTGTGTGTTTGTTGTAACTGAAGGCAATGGCTCCACTGCCTGAGACTCATCCCGCCTCGCTGCCGAGGGAACTCGGTACGTGTCCCGTATAAATCCAGTCCACACAGAGGCGCACTTCTTTCCTCCCCTCTGCTCCTGCTTTCTTTCTGTCTCAAGACACGTGTCTTTTCTCCCGCAGACGCAGAGCTCGCGCGCAAAGATGCGTCGGATCCCGAGCCGCGTTCAGAAGAGTCCGAGCCGGAGGAGGAGCTGGACCCCTGGGACCTGCCGGAGCTCCGGGACACCGGGGAGAAGTGGTCAGGTGAGGAGTGCAGCGCCGATGAGCCGCGGGACGCGAGCTGAGCTCCGCGCGTCTCACGCGTTGTCCGTGTTTGCTCCGCAGATCTCGACACGAAGGGGAAAGTTCTGCGCGTCCTGAAGTCCATCGTGAAGTTCATTCTCCTGCTGGGTTTGCTCTACATGTTCGTCTGCTCTCTGGACATCCTGAGCTCCGCTTTCCAGCTTGTAGGAGGTACTTTCTTTAACTTTCTTTGAACTTACACATTTTTTAATTGAAAGTAGTATCTCTCTCTCTCTCTCTCTCTCTCTCTCTCTCTCTCTCTGTGTGTGTGTGTGAGTTGTAGAATTGTGCTAAACTATACTCAGACAGTACACTGCATTATACTATAAAATGAATGGGTATTTTGGTAAAGAGGGTGACTTTTGGAAATTGTACTTATGCACTTTTAATAAGAATCCAAAGTTCTGTATAACCTAATAGCATACCTTAATGGTAAGCTTTAGATATATTTTATCTCGATCAAAAGCAAAAATTAAAATCTACTGCAGGCCAGGGAGAGACTGAAACATGAGGCCCTCTTCTTTTTGTTAATTATTCGTTTAGACAATATACATGAGACCACGAGTAAGTGAGAAGTGAGAAAAACTAAAAAACTATGTTCAGTGTGGGGGGGGGGCAGAAATATGATTTCAATTTGAATTTAGTTAGAGTATTTGAATGTATTAATAATAAATGATCTGAGATGACCGAACACGTGAGAAGAGATGATGACAACCCCTCCGAGGAGGAAGCCAGCCATCAGCGATTATACTGAATTAACCAAAGTCTGCCATAAGTTAATTATATTGAGTTTCTACAATATAAATCTATTTTAGAAACTTAATTTCCTGTGAAGTTGCTTTGCAACGATTGTATCGTAAAAAGCTCTATACAAATAATCTTGAATTGAATAATTGATTAATTTGAAAACTTTTGAGACCCTTTGCTTGAACGTTGTGAGGTCATTTTCTATGCTGTAGAAACTATGCTACGCTATAGAAACTGTTACGCTGTAGAAACTGTTACGCTGTAGAAACTGTGTTATTCTGTAGAAACTATGTTACGCTATAGAAACTATGTTACGCTGTAGAAACTGTTACGCTGTAGAAACTATGTTATTCTGTAGAAACTATGTTACGCTGTAGAAACTATGTTATTCTGTAGAAACTATGTTACGCTGTAGAAACTATGTAGGTCAAACAGAAAAATTGTTGATAAGTGGCTGATCTTTTGTAGGTTGGCAGTGATCATGTACTTCAAACAAACGGCGTCTTATCATAGCGCACATCTGTTTAACGTGGTTGATCTGTAATAGAGGCTGGTTGTCTCTGAACAGAAATAGATGTGCTGTGGACACAAATAGCATGGTTTGCTGGTTTTGTCATTGTGCTCAGGGAAGGTAGCTGGCGATATCTTCCAGGACAATGCGGTTCTGTCGAACCCTGTGGCTGGTCTGGTGATTGGAGTCCTGGTCACAGTTCTGGTTCAAAGCTCAAGCACCTCGTCCTCCATTGTGGTCAGCATGGTGTCGTCTGGATGTGAGTTTCTGTGTGTGTGTGTGTGTGTGTGTGTGTGTGTGACTCGTGTTCATACACATATCTCATCCCTTATAATAAGCACTGCCTTAAAACAACAGTAGCAGTTTGTAATAAAGTAAAAAATCAATATCCACTGTAAAATTGTTACCTTAAGGCACGTATCTGATATGACCCTTGAATCTGTGACAAATAAATGATTCTACCTTTGATTGTACCATTTTCAGATTGACTCCGTCTTAGTTGCAATTTGAAATGTATGTGCCTATATTGTTCACTACAGTTCAAAAGTTTGGGGTCCGTACATTTTTTGTAAAGAAATTAATACTATTCAGCAAGAATATATTCATTTGAATAAATATAATGGTAAAGACATTTATAATGTTACAAAGTATTTCAATTTCAAATAAATGCTGCTCTTTTGAACTTTCCTAAAAATGATAAACACAGTTTCCACAAAAATATTCGGCAGCACAACTGTTATTAACATTGATAATAATCAGACATGTTTCTTAAGCAGCAAATCAGCATATTATAATGATTTCTGAAGATCATGTGACACTAATGACTGCAGTAATGATGATGAAAATTCAGCTTTGATCACAGGAAAAAAATACAGGAATACATTTAATAAAATTAAATTTTTGACCAAATAAATGCAGCCTTGGAGAGCAGAAGAGACTTTACAATTTTTTTTGGGTATTAATTAATATTTTTTATTGTATTATTTTTATTATTATTTTATTGTCAGTGTTGGAGGTGAAGTCTGCAGTGCCAATCATTATGGGTGCTAATATCGGCACTTCTGTGACAAACACCATCGTGGCCGTGATGCAGGCGGGAGACCGCAATGAATTTCGCAGGTAAACCCAAATAAGGAATCAGTTTGTATCCACACAGTGATGGAAAAAAATGTAAACACTGTCTTAATAGCATCATTTGTGTACAAAAACTTTCAAATAAAAGTAGTGCAAAAATTGATCCAGCACTTTTTCACTAACTTCTGAGAAATTGGGTTTTGTCATTGACTCTGTGAACCTTAGGGCATTTGCTGGAGCTACGGTCCATGACTTCTTTAACTGGCTGTCTGTCCTGGTGCTGTTACCTCTGGAGGTGGCTTCAGGATACCTTTACAAACTCACCAAACTTATAATTGATTCCTTTAACATCCAGACGGGTGCAGACGCTCCAGACCTCTTAAAGGTCATCACTGAACCCCTCACCAAGAACATCATTGAGGTGAGATCAGTGGATCTGTTGATTGGTGTTTGTTAGGTCTTACTACTCAACTGCATCTGTATGCAACTGTATCAAGCAGCCGATCACATAAGCTCCACTGTATCATTGTTATTGTCCTATAAATGAATGTTTGGTAGCAGCAGGATTATTAGGCTCCTGTCACTTTACGACCTAATCCACATCAATATACTGAAACACCTCCTGTTTTTTTTTCTCTAACCAACTATTTACGAGGACACATGTTAAGATGGGAATTCTGACATAATTGTGTGTTTATCTGTACAAAATAAGACAATATTTACATTGAGTCATTTTGCAGACGCTTCTATCCAAAGCGACTTACAATTGGGGAATACATAAAGTGATTAATCTTGAAGAGGCAAACAGACAGAGGAAGTGCTCTTATCACAAAGTCTCAGGCATTGTTCAAATAAGTACAAGCTAGCATGGGAAGGAGAGAAAGATAAAAGATGTATATATATATTTTTTTAAGTTTAGGATGAAAACAAGTAGGATGAAGTCAAATGACAATATTTGTCATTTTCAATTAAGAATGTACAACACCAGTTTGCAGAGCCTTCATAAATTAAATAAAAACACACTTTATTCATCCTTTTATAGAAGCAGAATAAAAAAAATGTGCTGTATCTTGTAGAAAGGTACATCGCCATCTAGCTTTGACAAAAACGCACCTAACAATGTGCGCAGGAGAGAGACCTGACAACTTCCAAACTTCCAAAATTTGGTCTCCTAAATTTTGGGTGCAAAGTTCATGCACTGAAGTTACACAAATGTAGTGATTTTTATGTACCTGCTTTGCTCTCTACTGTATCTCCGATACATGTTTTTTATTGAAAATCCTTTTTTTTTTTGTTCTTCCAGCTGGACACGTCTGTGATCCGTGACATCGCCACTGGAGACCCTGCAGCCCGAAACAAAAGTCTGATTAAGATCTGGTGTAAAACAGAAAAAATCACGGTGAGAATGTGAAAGTGCAGCACACCTACTATTCCTAGTCTGTCAATGGATTAGGCTGTTAAAACATGAGGAAATAGGATTTATCACACTGATGGGAATTCAGAAGATAAACAGGGTCTATGTATATACAAATACAGATATGCGAGTCTTTTATCTAAATTCCCCATAAACCTTGTTAACCGAGGCATTAGCTCTTTTGCTCTATTCTAAAACCTAGCACATTGCCTTGCTGTCTATATAGATAGCTTCTTTAAAGGCAGCATTTTAACTGAAATTAAAAATTTAATTTGGAACACTATGTAGTTGTCAGCTGGGTATGACATACAACATCATGCACGCAGTGATTCAACTCCCAACTGATTGTAATAGCTTGTGGTGTTAGCGTGTTGCTAAGGTATCAGTGTAACACACATAAGCATAAGAAATAGCACACAAAAATAATGGCTGCGTTCCACTCCACTTTTAGTCATGCACTCACTTTTTTTAAATAAGTAATTTCTTCTGGACTGCCAAAAGAGCAGCTAAAACACTTATTTGCGAAATATGGGAGTTTTTGCGAAATTTACGTGTTTCCATTGGGCATTTTCAATTCGCAATTTCAATTTGCGCAATTTGAAGGGTAATGGAAACACAATGATTGTCACGGGACCTACCAGCTTCAGTTGCATCACGTCACTGCCAGAATACACCACACTTCATAATAATGTTGGTTCTCCGGATGCCTACTGTTTTAGAAGCACTGTGAATTCAGACACACTTCTTTTGTCACGTGCTGTTTTCACCCACTATATAGTAGGGTAGTATGAGATTTCAGATGCAGCCTAGGTTGATTGATTTGTTAGCGTGTTCTAAGCTAACAATGTGACACTGAGAATAAAAAGCTTCATATTCTCTCTATTATGTAAAGTTTAGATCTGAAGATGTAGGTTTGTCTGTTTCAGAACCTCGTGAATATAACGGTCCCAGGATTCGCAAACTGCACGACTGGCGCCCTCTGCTGGGAGGAGGACGGCCAGATCTGGACTCAAGAGAACCAAACAGAAACAAACAACTTGCAAAAATGTAAGTGCCTCTGCTTGCTTTTGTGGCTCTTGTAGCAACTGGCGCAGGAACTTCCTGAATCAACAGAGACTGAAGCCTAATGTCAATCCATTTCCCGTCCTCTTCCTTACATAGTTGACTTATTTCAGCTCTAAGCCATCGATCGCGATTCACTCTAACCTCCCTGAGTACAATGGCTTCTTATAAAAGCTGAGGGAGATCTTAGCTTCACCTTTCCCCCCCACCCCATCCATCTACTCTAGCTTTTCAATGGGGCTATTCTTCATGACAGCCTCGGGCACTTAAGGCCAGTGCATCTGAACAAAGAGCCTCTGCCAATTTGGCTGTGGGGCTTTTTCTCTGGGTATGTTAATTAAATCAATGCAAGTAGTTAGATCGCATGTTGAAATTCCAGCCTTGACTTGGTTCAGTGGATTTGAGTATGTAATCATTCTGTGGTCCTTCAACTGTGAAAGAGTGCGCTCAGATTTTCAAGAAGCACCATTCAGCAGCTCCTAGTCTGAGGATTTGAAGATCATTTATAGATCTTTTTTTTTTTAAATAAGAAAATGTATGTATAGTAGACCGCATGTAAAGTAATAGCTTATTCAAATAATTCTGCAGGAGTCACAAAAACGAACTTACTGAAAAAAATAGAAATTCGTAGCAAATGTGCATTGACTTTGTTATCAGTCTAGTCCATCCAGCTATTATATGGACATGCATGTACTCTGAAAATATTTCACACAAACAAACAGAGAGATTATTATTATATACAATTAGATACAATTATTGATAATCATTCACTCACAGGCAAAATGTGTGTCAGCTAAACATTACATGATGATAGTTGATAGAAGTTTTGATAGAAGATAGAATGATAGTTGATAGATGATAGAAGTTTTGGCAAAGTTTCCAGAGGAATAAAGCATTGTAAATGATCTGTATTTATAATCGTATCCTTGTAAAACTAAATCTAGCATTGTTTGATTTGACCGTTTGATCTTTAGATACAAACCTTGCAAAATGTCCCTTATGGAAATGTACTTAATTACATTGAATATGAACTTGTGGTGCATTTCAAATCTTACAAGTACACATACATTATGATATATTATATATCAAATGCAGCTTCAATCCTTTTCAAACACACCTGGACAAGCTAAGTAAAATCTTCAAAAGTGCTTGATAATTAAACGTGTGCTGGAACTGAACTGTGCAGGTAGGTAGATCTCCAGAAACCTCTACTCTAAAACCATCAACCTACACCAGACCACCACCAGCAGGGAAACTGGACACTAACTGCCCAACAGTTTCATGAATATTTCTGTAAGCTCTGACACACTCCTCCTGATCTCTTCAGGTACTCACATGTTTGTGTACGCCGACCTGCCGGACCTGGCGGTGGGTTTGATTTTGTTGGCTCTGTCGTTGCTGGCCCTCTGTACCTGCCTGATTCTGATCGTCAAGCTGCTGAACTCCATGTTGAAGGGTCAGGTGGCGGTCGTCATCAAAAAAGTGCTCAACACAGGTGAGTCAACATCAGAGATGAATCAGCTGCCGATAAGCTCTGCTGCTAATTGCTAACATTAACCTCTGATACGTACTATTTGTGGTATATGACAATGTGCGTCAACACTGAAGTTGAAAGTTGAGGACAAAGACGTATGTAGCAAATATTTGACCAGTTCCCTCTTATCACATTCCTGTAGGTGTAGCACTTATGCGTGTATCCTGTCATATGATAGTCAGCACAGGCGATCCAGTCCTCCTGTCTGATGAGCTGAACAGAAACAATATATGAGCCTGTGTGTGTGTGCGTGTGTGTGCGTGTGCGCGTGTGTGTGCGCTGGTGGTTTCAGACTGCATCGGGTACATGCGCATAACTCCCCACATATCTACTTGCATTTTAGCCAAAGCTTTGCGGGGAGTTTTAATGCAGCCATCACTTAACACCAGGAATAAATACACGTACTAAACATACTGTTCATGACCTTTCTAATAAGGCTTTGACTGTTGCCAGATTTCCCCTTTCCCTTCGCCTGGGTCACTGGATACCTCGCCATGCTTGTTGGAGCCGGAATGACCTTCATTGTTCAGAGCAGCTCGGTCTTCACCTCAGCCATCACTCCACTAGTCGGTCAGTATAGAAACCCAGTTGATTGGACTGCTTACCAAACTGTTGAAAGTTTAGTCACAAGTACGGCTGACCGAGTTGTGAATGACATGTTGTGTGTCATTTTCGGCTTTGCATGTCCTGCACTCTTGGAAAAGGCAATCCCAGAATGTCCTACAGACAGTGTGATTATGTAGGAAATAAAAAAGTTGATTCAGGCATTGAAATTGGTACTCTTTAAAAGTTTGGGGTCAGCAATGTTATTTATTACTATTTCTTCTTTTAACTTTTTTAATTAATACTTTTATTTGGCAAAAATGCATTAAAGCATGCATTTTAAATGTATTTATATAATATATATTTATATTATTTTATATAAATGCTTTTGTTTTGGACTTTCGGTTCATCAGAGAATCCTGAGTCCCACAATATGAATTTGCACAACCATTTTTAACAATTATGATAACAAAAGTTTCTTGAACAGCAAATCATCATATAAGACTGATATCTGAAGGTCATGTGACACTGAAGACTGCAGTAATGATGCTGAAAATTCGAATAGAAAGCAGTCATTTTAAATTGTAATAATATTTCACAATATTACAGTATTAAATAAATGCAGCCTTGGTGAGCAGAAGAGACACTTTTTTTAAATCCCATTTTTTAACAGTAGTGTATTTAATAAGAAAGTGTGCTATTGTACTTGTAATTTAGATCATTTTAGACATTTATAAACACCACGTTATTGATTACATTTGATTTATTTGATAACTGACTTCCAGTTCATCTTATTTATAAAAACAGTTAAAGATAATTGCATAACCATCACATATGTGCACCCCCTCCACACATTTTGCCCACCACTTTTTTAAAGTATACTTCAATCTAATAAAACCCCATCTTATGTAATATTTGCATGTTGTATATTGTTATGCTTATTACAGTGTTAGCTTGGCAACATAAGTGAGCAATTTTGCCATTTTAATGAAGCCGTTTTACTGTTTTCTCTCTATTCAGGTATTGGTGTCATTAGCATTGAGAGGGCATATCCACTCACACTGGGCTCCAACATTGGCACAACAACCACAGCGATTCTAGCTGCCCTCGCCAGTCCTGGAGAGACACTGGGCAACTCTCTACAGGTTTGTTTCTGCCCTTATTTTCATTTGATTTGATGTTATCACTCTGGTTGTAAATTAAAGACTATAATTTGTGTTTTCTCCCAGATCGCTCTCTGTCACTTCTTCTTCAACATCAGTGGTATCCTGCTCTGGTATCCCATCCCTTTCACACGCATCCCTATCCGATTAGCTAAAGCTTTGGGCAACCGCACGGCCAAGTACCGCTGGTTCGCAGCGCTGTACCTCATCCTGGTCTTCCTCCTCTTCCCGCTGTCAGTCCTGGGTCTCTCCATCGCGGGGTGGCAGGTCTTGGTGGGGGTCGGAGTGCCTGTGGTGGTCTTGGCGATCTTTGTGATCGTGGTAAACATTATGCAGAAACGCTGTCCGCGTTTCTTGCCGTCATTCCTCCGCAGCTGGGATTTCCTGCCCAAACCCCTGCACTCCCTCAAACCCTGGGACAAAGTTGTGACCACCAGCATGACCTTCTGCAGGACTCGCTGCTGCTGCTGCTGCAAGTGCTGCAAAGAAAAAGAGAAAGATGAAGAGAAGAATGCCATGAAAACCAAGGATAAGAGTTTAGAGATGTATGACAACCCAGCGCTCACTATAGAGGATGAGGCCAAAGTAACAGCAACACATTTATAATGTTATAATTTATAACCATGCGTTTTTCTGGTAATTCTCTGTTAATGATTGCAAAATATGTAATCCCTAAATTACATTTAAATCCTCACAAAAGAATAGAGTTCAATTAAAGATCCTCTGAAATCAGTATGTCCCGCCCCAACTTCCTGTTTCAGCAGGAAATGCATCAGCACAGGAAAGAGTATTGAACTTGTCAATTGATTTCATGGGGCCTTTAAGAACAAAGAAAATACATCAGGTGCATTAACCACAATAAAATGACATCACAGTGCAGAGGTTAAAGTCTATTGCTAGCTGCTGATGTTGTTATAGTAGTTCTTTGTAATTGATGTACCTGTGGGAGGAGACAGGGCTTTCATAAAATTCTGTGTTTGTATAATTGTTCAGTATTTATTTCTGAAAATGTTAATGTGGTGGTAAGCAGGCCAATGAAAAATGCACACTCTTGGCAGTAATTTTGCACATTGTGGAACTATGTAAAAATGCATTTGTATAGGTTCAGAAATGTTCCTGTGGATCCAGTGGTAGAACATTGCATTAGCAGCACAAAAGGTTGTGGGTTCGATTCCCAGGGAACACACATACTGACAAAAAAATTATAGCCTGAATCAAGTCGCTTTGGATAAAGACGTCTGCTAAATGCATAAATGTAAATGTAAATATTTGTAAATTTCATGAAGATTAAGTTAAAAATATTTCTCTGCTCAGATGTAAGATATTATCTTTAGATATTTAAGATGACGTAAGGACATTTGGATCTAATTTTGTATCTTTGAAAAACATTGTGCCATTTCAAACCTGATGTTTACTTCAAGACCTACTTAGAACCAATAAACTTTTAATTAATTTATGACTTGTTATCTTTTTATTGTGAGTCAAAGATGTTTGTTTTGTTGAATTTGTTATTGCATCTTCTTGTCAGCTTGTGTGAGTGAGTTCTGAAAATTGTATCATGAGCATATGAAAAGTAATAATCATTTGTTACATGTATATAGCACTTTTCTGGGTACTCAAAGCACTTTACATAGAAGAGTGTGCACCACCACCAGTGTGCAGCATGCACCTGGATGATGTGACGGCAGCCATATTGTGCCAGAACACACACCACACACCAGCTTACTGGTGGAGAGGAGACAGAGTGATGAAGCCAATCAGTGTATGGGATGATTAGGAGGCCATGATGGTCAGAGGCCAATGGGAAAATTTGGCCACGATGCCGGTGAAACTAATAAGTAATGAGATACCACCCAGATACTTTGTGTACTATGAAGGGAAGAAACTAAGATAATTCTACTTCACGGATGAAACTCAGAAAATACAGATGAAAGTACTATTATGCTCATTAATGTCTTGTGTATTTACCATTCAGTGCCTCAAAGCAGAACTCTGTATAATACAAATTATAGCAAACTCGAGACCACACGCTCACACAACAAGACAGAACACGGAGCACGAGTGTGCAAACCCCGACACGAACCGAAACTCAAGATATGAGTGCCGGGATCCGAACACCACGCTCCAACACGAAACAAAGCACGTAGACGAGAGAGCGCACGGCGCGAGCACATTCGAAGCTGCGCACTCACATAAAAACAGGACATGACAGGAGTGTCAGGGCTCTGTCACAAAACCCATGAATGACACCAGACCGAAGTGACAGAACCCTGACAGGGAGGGGTAACTCGATTTATGCACCACCATCATCTCCCTGTCATTTACATTTACATTTATTCATTTAGCAGATGCTTTTATCCAAAGCGCATTAAAATTGAGGAATGCAATAAGTGATACATTATAAAGAGGCAAACAGACACAGGATGTGCTTGTAATACAAATTTCTAGGCATTGTTCAGAGCAAATTCTAGCCAGACAGTGAGAGGTTAAGGAAAGAGAGCAACGTTAAGGAAAGAGAGTGAAGGTTTGTGTGTGCCACATTGCTTCCCGTGCATTAGAATATTACCTTATAATATTGTTTATCAACCTTATTAATTAGGTCTGGTGTTCTAACGAATAATGCTACCTATCAGATAATTCTTCCAATGCTGTTTTTTTAGTAATGTAATGGTAGGTTTAGGGTTGGGGTAAGGTACCTTACCTTACTGCGGTACGGTAAGGTACTGTGTATATTTCAGAATCAGAATCAGAAAGAGCTTAATTGCCAAGTGTGTTTGCACACACAAGGAATTTGTCTTGGTGTTAAGAGCTTGCAGTACAGAAAGTACAAACATAGTGCAGACAACAAAAAAATTCAAGTAATAAAAAACACTAATAGAGAATAGACAATAATTATGAATAACAATAGTAATAAAATAAAGAATAAAAAATAAATAAGAAAATAAAAATGTCCATAGACAGAATTCTGAATGTACATGTGTCCAATGTACAGATGAAGGTTTGATGAGTTATTTACAGATGTACAGTCCTAGGGTGTGCTATGTGTTGTTCAGGTGGGATATGGCCTGGGGGAAAAAACTGTTCTTGTGTCTGGCTCTTTTGGTGCTCAGTGATCTGTAGGGCAACAGTTCAAAGAGAGAGTGATCTGGGTGTGAGGGGTTCGGAGTTTCTATTTGTGGCTGAGTTCACATTGTAGTAGTTCTAGTAGTTCAGCTTCAGTTTCGTAACTTCCACGCTTAGTAACACAGCTGTTCCCTTGCCACCGTGCAACAGTGAAAAGAAACCCCTCTCAAACAGTGTCGTGTTCTGAACATTGTTTAAATGACATACACCGGAATTGTGGTATTTTAAAAACTCAAATCATAAGAAAATAAGCACCGGTATTCGTATGAAACTATGCAAGATGGCGCCGAGTATGGCAGCCGTGTTGCGAGCTCCGGGAAAACTTTGCAGTTTTTCGTATGTTTTATTTGTTTTTTTGTTGTTTTACGTGTTAGATGTTGTTAGTATAACTGTCTACGATAGAGACACGCTTTTAAACATTGGTTCCTCCTTCACGCAACGCAAACCGAACTTTGAGTTCTTGAATGCCGGTGGATTGTTCACAGACACGGCATCAGAGCCCTTTGTCTGGGCCGCGCAACCGAGGAAACGCCGCCGACGCCGAAGAAGAGGAAAGAGAGCTGGCGTTCTCGTCAGACTAAGACGCCGTGCTTTCCGACCTCCCCTCCCAACCATTTTGCTGGCTAACGTTCAGTCACTGGATAACAAACTCTGCGAACTGCGGGCGCGCATCTCATACCAACGAGAAACAAGGGACTGCTGTGTTATTTGCCTCACAGAAACCTGGATGTCTGCAATGGTTCCAGACTCAGCCATCGAGCTCACGGGCTTCTCCGTGCACCGCTCGGATAGAACAAAAGAGCTCACAGAGAAAAGCAGAGGCGGGGGTGTTTGTTTCTATATCAACAACTCGTGGTGTGATGAAAGGAACATACACTCTATTAAATCCTTCTGCTCCCCTGATCTGGAATTTCATACGCTTCTGTGTCGACCATTCTGACTACCGAGGGAATTTACAGCGAACATAATCACGGCTGTTTATATCCCCCCTCAAGCCAACACAGACCAGGCACTCAAGGAACTGTATGAGAATATAAGTGAGCAGGAAACCGCGAACCCAGATGCGGCGTTTGTTGTTACGGGAGACTTTAATAAAGCCAACTTCAGAACAATAGCTCCAAAATACTTTCAACACATCACCATCAACACGCATGGAGATCGTATACTCGACCACTGCTACTCCCCCTTCCGGGACGCATACAAGTCCCTCCCCTGCCCACCTTTCGGCAAATCGGATCACTCTTCCGTTCTGCTTCTACCTGCTTATAGGCAGAAACTGAAACGTGAAGCACCCGCCCTCAGGACAATCCAATGCTGGTCGGACCAATCGGACGCTATACTACAGGACTGTTTTGATCACGTGGACTGGGACATGTTCCAGGCAGCGTCTGATGACGACATAGAGGCGTATTCAGATACGGTCACGTGTTTCATTAGGAAGTGTATAGAGGATGTAGTTCCGACCAAAACTATCCGTATCTACCCCAACCAAAAACCGTGGATTAACAGCGATGTTCGATCAGCCTTGTCAGCGCGGACATCTGCCTTTAAATCCGGAAACACTGACGATCGGAAAACAAGCCAGTTACGATCTCAGGAGATCCATCAAAACAGCCAAACGACAATATAAAAACAAAGTTGAAGAACATTTCAACAACAACAACCCAAGAAGCATGTGGCAGGGCATCAACAACATCACAGGCTTTAAAGGGAATAAACCAGCTACTGTGAACATTGTCGCCTCTCTACCGGATGAGCTCAACGCTTTTTATGCTCGTTTCGAGGCTGATAACACCGCCCACACAGAGAGCGCTCCTGCTCCCGCAGCTGCTGCAGAAGAGGTAAGTCCACTCTGCTTTCTGTCGCGGATGTAACCCGATCCTTCAAACGGGTGAACATCCGTAAAGCCGTGGGCCCGGATGGCATACCAAGCCGTGTGCTCAAAGCATGCGCTTTCCAACTAGCTGGGGTTTTTACAGACATTTTCAATCTGTCCCTCTCTCTGTCGGTGATTCCCTCATGCTTCAAAAAATCAACCATTGTGCCCATACCTAAGAAAAATAAAATCACATGCTTGAATGACTGGAGGCCCGTTGCTCTGACACCCATCTTCAGCAAGTGTTTTCAGAAGCTCGTCAGAGAACACATCTGCTCTGTGCTGCCTGCTTCACTGGACCCACTACAATTTGCATACCGCAGTAACCGTTCCACAGACGATGCTATTGCCTTCACCCTGCACACTGCTCTCTCCCACCTGGAAAATAAGAACACCTATGTGAGGATGCTGTTCGTGAATTATAGTTCAGCATTTAACACCATAGTGCCTGCCACACTGGTTGCGAAGCTCCAGACTCTGGGACTGAACAGATCTCTGTGCAGCTGGATCCTGGACTTCCTGACAGGCAGAAGTCAGATGGTCAGAATAGGCAACAACACCTCATCTCCCCTGACCCTCAACACTGGTGCTCCACAGGGCTGCGTCCTCAGCCCACTCCTGTACTCCCTGTACACACACGACCGTACAGCAACACACAGCTCCAACGTCATCGCCAAATTTGCCGACGACACAACGGTGATAGGCCTGATCACCGACAACGATGAGATGGCCTACAGAGAGGAGGTGAGTACCCTGACTAAATGATGCCAGGAGAACCACCTCTCACTCAACATCGACCAAGGAGGACCAAGACCAAGGAGCTGGTGGTGGATTACAGGAGACAGAGCAGAGTACACACACCCATCACCATCGACAAGACACTTGTGGAGCGGGTAAACAGCTTTAAGTTCCTCACATGGTCTGCTCACATAGATGCAGTGCTGAAGAAGGCACATCAGCACCTCTTCTTCCTGAGACGGCTGAGGAAGTTTGGAACGAGCCCCAGCATCCTCAGATCTTTCTATACCTGCACTATGGAGAGCATCCTGACCGGCTGCATCACCGCCTGGTTTGGAAACAGCACCGCTGGCAACCGCAAAGCTCTGCAAAGGGTCGTACGAACTGCCCGCCACATTGTTGGAGGTGAGCTTCCCTCCCTCCAGAACATCTACACCAGGTGGTGTATAAGGAAATCCACGAAGGATCGTCAAGGACTCCAGCCACCCGTCCCACAGTCTGCTCTCTCTGCTGCCCTCAGGGAGACGTCTCCGCAGCATCCGATCCCGCACTAGCCGACTGAGGGACAGCTTTTTCCCTCAGGCTATCAGGCTAATGAACAGTCAGAAATATCTCACCCTACATCACACTCCCACTCACACAGCATGCCATGCCATCTTTAACACAGTTCTACCGGACTACACGCACACACTGCACTAACACATCTGCTATCACTGGACACCATATAAAGCACATCCACGACATTGCATATGCATAATCTATTACACCTTTGCACAACCAATCTGCTGTAAATTTATAATCTGTTGCACCTTCACATATTACTATGTATAAATGTGTACATAATGCAGACCTGTACATACGGTGTATAATGTGTATTGGTAACTAAGTATGTCTTTATAGTACACTGTGTGTACTGAGTATATGTATGTGTATTTTGCACATTGTCTTCTGTACAGTCTGTAAATATGTACTGTTCATATGTAAATTGTTGTGTTTTTTTTTTTTTGCACTGTCTGGAGCACACTCGCAAGAATTTCACTCACCAAGGCACTTGTGCTGTGGTGATGTGACAATAAAAGTGATTTGATTTGATTTGATTTGAACCGGAATACCACCCAGCACTATTCTGAGCTAACTGCCTCGCTGAACAATCCCGACTGCGATATGGGGCATCTAGGAGAAAAATTTTCTCCTTCTCACATACTCCCGTGAGATTTAGCCTGAGGTGGCGCTTGGCAGCCACCAACCCCACCATTGTACGCCCAACCACGCGTGCAGTGTGATTGGCCGCATGCAGTTCCAGGTCTATATGTGAGCCTGGACCACAAAACCAGTCATAAGGGCCAATTTTTCGAAACTGAGATCTGTACATCATCTGAAAGCTGAATAATTAAGCTTTCCATTGATGTATGGTTTGTTAGGATAGCACAATATTTGGCTGATATACAGAATCTAAGGTTGCAAAGCAATCAAAACACTGAGAAAATCAACTTTAAAGTTGTCCAAATGAAGTTCTTAGCAATGCATATTACTAGCCAAAAATTAAGTTTTAATATATTTACGGTAGGAAATTTACTAAATATATTCATGGAACATGATCTTTACTTAATATTCTAATGATTTTTGGCATAAAAGAAAATCAAGAATTTTGACCCATACAGTGTATTTTTGGCTATTGCTACAAATATACCCCAGCGACTTAAGACTGGTTTTGTGGTCCAGGGTCACAATTATGTCTATGGAGCTCTTTGACCACTTCTGGAAATCTGGAGAGTTCGCAGTTGATGCAGATGAAAAAATTTTCATGCACTGAAAAATGTCAGCTTTCTTCATGCAGGACGAGAATTAAGGCAGCTCAAGAAGCGCTTGTCACGTTTAGAGGACTGGGACTTGCGTGGTGGTCCAGCTACTCAATTTTATAAGTAGCATGCATAAACACATCCCCTAGCTCAGTATAAGCCGCAGAAGGCTGCAAAATCGAAGTCGGATGCTGCGGTGTACAAAACGTAATCTAACCCAAAGGAAACAGCCAGGTATAACTCCGGTCTGGGACATAAATAATTACAAATCCACACAAAAGTGCTCAGGCGAGCACAATCCGCTCTGCAGTAAGAATTTTGTGCATTTAAAGTCCCACAGGAGAACTCCAGAAGGATATAAGAAGGGGCTTGCTGCCCGAAGTTGGAGGAGCTATCGTTGTCCACAGGGGAGGCGCCGAAGCCATCGAGGTCTGTCCAGTACCACTGTTTGGCATTGTGAGTGTGGGCCTCTCACCTAGCGAAGCAAATACTTATGAGAGACACTTGTATGGCACATTGGTCTTGATTCCACACAGACGAGGACTGGAAGGAAATAAGAAGGGGCGAAGACAGTGGAGGGAGAGAGAAGACAAAGCCTGTGACATTTGTTACTTTATGTTACAGTATATTTTGAAGGGCTTGTGCATTAGATGTCTAAAAATGAAGCACACCTGGGCCTTCAGCCAAAGAAAAAAATATTTTGTCCATGTTCTGCTGATGTCCATGTCTGTGTGGAGCCCAGTTTTTGTGTCCACACAGACTTGTCCGGCTACAACGTATGAGCGCGTTTGATTTTAAGATTAAAAAGAACAGTTCACCAGCCAAGTGCATCTATCTGCACTCACATTCAATGGAGTATACTTTGAAAGGCTATGAAGCTGAACCCAAAAAAGGAGTTTACTTAAGCCTAAATGCTCAGACGAAGTTCTGGCAATGTGGTCAATTTTGTGCGCACTCCTCTTACAGCATGTGTGCACTGTAGGGCAGGAGTTCGTAACTCTGGCCCTTGAGGTCCACTTTCCTGCAGAGTTTATGTTCGACTTTTATCAAACTCACCTGCCTGTAACTTTCTAGTAATCCTGAAGACCTTGATTAGCTTGTACATGTGCATTCAATTAGGGTTAGAGCTAAACTCCACAGGAAAGTGGACCTTGAGGGCCAGAGTGAAGAACCCCTGTTGTATGGTGTCCCATTTGTCCTTTTATGTGTCAGAAACAAGCTCTCGAGTGCCACTTTTTGCGGCCACTTTGCACCATCGATGCACACTTATTTCAAACCCGCACTGAGGTAAGATCTGCAACTACCTGGCAATCAAAGTAGCATTAGGTGATACAAGTTTGGCGGTACGAGAGCGAGGGGTTCATAAATATGTGTTATGGACTATGCCAAATATGGCAGTCTCTATTCAAAGGGGCTAAAGTACCTTATCACCTAGTAGCCCTCACACACACACACACACACACTTCATGACTTAAATGATCAGACCCCCACAAGGGGGGCTGCTAAACAAACACAGACTATGCTACCCCGTTTTAGTGTCCGGGGTACACACCTTTCTCAGTAGAGCAAAGCTCACAGGTTCAATACGGTGAGTCAGGTATCAGGCTGAGTGTAGTCACAGTTAATGAACATTTATTTTGAAGTAATAAAACACACACATTATTAATATAGGTCATAAGCTCAGACAAAAATCTGATAAAACTATACTAACAGTAAGCAACATCAATCTTTCAGAATTTTGGTTGGCACACCTAGACAGGATGGAAACAGCAATCAACAGTGCACACTCACACCACAGCATACCCCACCTCCAGTGAACACGGCATTCAGGCAGAAAGTGTCACAAACGTGGGAATGTAAGGATCCAAATGCAAAGGGATTAGTCAGCACAGTCTTTAATGAATGAGCAAAACAAGGCAGTCTGTCGTGCGTAGACACAGCACTGAGAAATAACAAAACAAAACTTGTAGACGAAAAGATCCAAGGGACTTCAATCTAGGGAGACCTGGTGGAACCGGACTCACTGGAGGCGGCAGCAGGACATCGAGAAAAAACCAGATGCTTTCAGCATCTCCAGGCGGGACAAGACAAGGTAAGAATTCTAAACTCTACGACAAGTGAGAGAACACATACAATGCATGACATACAATAATCCGGCAGAGAGCCGTAAGCACAGCCGCTGTAAATAGAGGGAATGATTAGATGAGAGTGAGAACAGGTGTCACTGCAAAAGCAGCGCGAACGCTGATTGTGATGACAAACAGGTGAGGGAGAGAGAGGTCTATGTGTCAGTATGCATGTGTGTGTGTGTGTGTGTGTGAGAGAGAGTGTGTGTACAACAGAGTGTGAGAGAGAAGCAAGCCCAGATCATGACAGTACCCCTCTCTCAACGAGCGCCACCAGGCGCTCCCGAGACAGGAGCCTGACGAGAACGGTAGAAGTCCTCGATCAGCGAGCGATCCAGGACGTCCCGGGCCGGAATCCAACGCCTCTCCTCAGGACCGTACCCCTCCCAGTCCACCAAAAACTGGTGGACTGGTGGAGAACCCTCCTGGATGGGCAGATTGCGGGTGGAAAGCCACACCTTCTGACCACAGACATACCTGGGGGACCGGACCCGGTGACGATTGGCGGCTTGACGTGTGCGTGTTCTAGTACATAATGCAGATCTCACTCTCCTCCAGGTACGCTTACATCTCTGAATAAACCTCTCTACAGAGGGAACAGAGGACTGGGATTCTTGGGATGCGAATAGAGGCGGTTGGTTCAAGGTTCAAGGTTCAAGGTTCTTTATTATTTGTCACATACACAATCATACAGGGTATAATAGGTAGTGAAATGTTAGTCGGGACAGGTCCGCTCAATGGAAAGTGCAAGAAAGAAAAATAAAACATGATAATAAAATAAAAATAACATAAAAGCAATAAAAAACTATGAAACAAAAAACACGAGAGAGTATATATATATACAAATATTGTGAGAATTAAATAAGAAACAAATAATGAAATAAAATAAGGGGTAAGATGTGCAATGAGATAAAGTGTGCAGTGCAAGAGAATGTGCAAATAGGTTGTACCGGGAATGTACACATAGCAGCAGTGTGGATGATGGGGAATAATGGTTGTGATTACAGTTTATTAAATTGAGTCCTGTGGATGTTATGCTGTTATGAGACTGAGTTTAGGAGCCTGATGGCCTGAGGGAAGAAACTCCTCCGCAGTCTTTCAGTTTTAGCCAACATGCTCCTGTAGCGCCTGCCAGATGGCAGTAAAATGAAAAGATGGTTACCGGGGTGATTCGAGTCCTTGATGATTTAAACCAAGTTGTAACCAAGACAACACTCAAACGGAGATAACCCAGTGGCGGACGAGGGAAGAGAATTATGCGCATACTCGGCCCAGGCCAGTTGATCGCACCACGACGCGGGGGTGCGTAATGTTAAGCTACGCAGCATGCGCATCGGCTTGCCCATTGGTCTGTGGATGGAATCCTGACGACAGAGCAGGGGAGGCCCCTATCTGATGACAGAACTCCTTCCAGAACTGAGAGGCGAATTGAGGCCCTCTGTCAGACACAAAGTCCGAAGGAAGACCATGAATCCTAAACACATGATCTACCATGACTTGCGCGGTCTCATGGGCGACGGTAGCTTAGGAGAGGGATGAAATGGGCAGCCTTAGAAAACGATCCACCACGGTGAGGATAACCATATTACCTGCCGAAAGTGGAAGACCGGTAACAAAATCCAACGCAATGTGGGACCACGGACGTGATGGAATGGGGAGGGGCCTAAGAAGACCTGCCGGTGGTGAGTTACTAGACTTAGTCTGGGCACAAACATGACACGAGGCAACAAAGCGGCGAACGTCGCGTTCTCTAGTGGGCCACCAGAAACGTTGACTGATCGCGGCTAAAGTACCCCTAACTCCCGGGTGTGCCATCAATTTGGAAGAGTGCCCCCAGCGAAGGACAGTGGAACGAACGACCTCAGGAACAAATAACGTTCCCTCAGGAGCGCGGGCTGGTCTGGTGACCTGCAAAAGAGCTCTTCTCACAGCCCGTTCCACTCCCCAGGAGGCAGCCCCGACCACACAACGCTGAGATAAAATATTCTCAGTGGTCGGGGAAACCTCTGACGAGCCGAACTGGCGTGAGAGTGCGTCAGGTTTCAGATTCTTAGAGCCAGGTCTAAACGAAATAGTAAAATCAAAACGGCCGAAGAAAAGAGCCCAACGAGCCTGACGGGCGTTAAGTCTCTTAGCGGAACGGATGTACTCCAAATTCTGATGATCCGTCCAGACAATGAATGGCACGCTGGCTCCCTCGAGCCAGTGTCGCCACTCACCAAGAGCCAGACGGATCGCCAAAAGTTCACGGTTACCGACGTCGTAATTGCGCTCCGCAGACGAAAGGCGATGGGAGTAAAAGGCGCACGGATGTACCTTGTTGTCAAGGGACAAACGTTGCGATAAGATGGCACCCACCCCGACGTCGGAAGCATCAACCTCAACTATAAACTGTCTCTCGGGATCAGGAGTGATGAGGATGGGAGCGGAGGTAAACAACCCCTTAAGCCGCTCGAACGCATCCTGAGCAGCCCCGGACCAAGAAAAGCGAGTCTTAGAAGAGGTGAGAGTAGTAAGCGGAGCAGCAACACGACTAAAATCCCTGATAAAACAACGGTAAAAATTGGCAAATCCCAGAAACCGCTGAAGCGCGACTCAATCAGGAACAGGCCAATCAATGACAGCACGAACCTTGTCAGGGTCCATGCTGATCCCTCCGCCGAAACCACCGAACCGAAGCGTGACAGACTGGGCATGAAACATGCACTTCTCTGCCTTGACAAACAGGCGGTTCTCAAGCAAACGTTGTAAAACTCGGCGGACGTGCTGCACGTGTACCTGGAGAGTAGGTGAAAAAATGAGAATGTCGTCCAAATACACAAACACAAAAATATTGAGCATGTCTCTCAAGACATCATTTACTAAAGCCTGAAACACAGCGGGAGCGTTGACTAGCCCGAACGGTAAAACCCGGTACTCAAAGTGACCGATGGGAGTGTTAAACGCGGTCTTCCACTCGTCTCCTTCCTTAATACGTACCAAGTGGTAGGCATTACGTAAGTCAAGCTTTGTGAAAACCTTTGCGCCTGTAGGATCTCGAAGCCGACGACATAAGAGGCAAAGGATAGCGATTCTTGACTGTTATGTCGTTCAACCCCGATAATCAATACAGGGACGCCCCATCCTTCTTTTCACAAAGAAAACCCCGCCCGGCAGGAAAGGAGGAAGGAACAATAATGCCAGCGGCGAGGGACTCTGTGAGGTAATTCTCTAAAGCCCCGCCGGGCGCCGAGAGAGTAAAGTCGACAGCGGGGTGGCATGGTACCCGGAAGAAGCTCAATGCTGCTGTCATAAGGGCGATGAGGAGGCAGAGAGGTGGCCCGGGAACGGCTGAAGACCGCCCGCAGATCGTGGTACTCCTCCGGAACTCCAAACAAATCACCAGGCTCCTCCTGAAACACAGACACAGAAGAAACAGCAGGAACAGCAGAAACTAAACAGTTAACATGACACGACAAATTCCATGATTGAACAGATCCCTTAACCCAGTCAATCTGAGGATTATGCTGGGTAAGCCAGGATGCCCTAGAACAATAGGAGTATAAGGGGACTGGAAAACAAAAAGAAATAGTCTCTCTGTGATTTCCTGAGACGGTAAGGCTCAACGGGCAGGTGATGCGATGAACGGTAGAAAGTGCCCTGCCATCAAGCGCAAAGACGGTGGTAGTGTCATTGAGGTCCAGCAGGGGATCCCTTGTTCCATGGCCCATCTCTCATCAATGAAACTCCTCAGCCCCTGAATCGATGAGCGAGACCGTTGACAGTAATGCCAGCCCATCGGATAACAACAGAGATAGTCGACGAGACCTGGATAGAGAGGAATGACAGTAGCGCCGCCAGTACCTCCGCCTACTGGTGAGCTCTGGCCCTTTAACGGGCATGAAGCGGCAAATGTCCATTAGCGCCGCAGTACAGGCAGAGGCGACCGACCCGCTGCTCGCTCCTCCGCAGAGATGTGAACCTCCCCGCTGCATGGGTTCGGGGTCAGAACAGAGAGGAGAAGATACTACGGCTGGTGTCAAGGTCTCCAGTGGTCTAGAACGGGACCTCAACCCGCGCCGTTGCTCAAGCACCTGTCCAGGCGAATACCCAGCTCGATGAGCTGATCCAATTAAGCCGGCGGACCACGCGCATAGATCTCCTCCTTGAGATCCATGTTGAGCCCCTCCAAAACGCGCGACCAGCGCGCTCATTCCACTCACACGTAGTAGCCAAAGTACGAAACTCAATGGCAAAATCAGCGACTGACCTTCTGCCCTGATGGAGCGTTGTGAGAAGACGCAAGCCTCGCGACCGAAAACAGAACGATCGAAAATCTTGATCATCTCCTCCTTGAAGAGCTCAGAACGCCACAGCAAGAAGTCCGTGCCTCCCAAGCAGAGGTTCCCCATTCACGCCGCCCGTGAGAAGTGAGAGTACAAAAGGCGATCCGAGCGGGGTCTCCCGCATACATCTGGGGCTGGAGAGAAAAAACAACCTCACATTGAGTCAGAAAAGCCCTGCATTCAGTAGGTTCACCAGCATAACAGGGAGGGTTGTTAATGCGCGGCTCATGGAGTGGGTAACGGCGGGGATCTGCTGATGGATCCTGGTAGAGCATAAGCAGACGCGATGATAAGTCCGTCACCTGAGCGGTCAAGCCCTCAACAGCGAGACGGGCAGCGGACAGCTCATCCTCATGTCTGCCGAGCATGACTCCCTGCATCTCCATCGCTGACCGGAGTGGTTCCTCCTTTGCTGGATCCATGAAAGGTGGCCGGATTATTCTGTCACAAACGTGGGAATGTAAGGATCCAAATGCAAAGGGATTAGTCAACACAGTCTTTAATGAATGAGCAAAACAAGGCAGTCTGTCGTGCGTAGACACAGCACTGAGAAATAACAAAACAAAACTTGTAGACGAAAAGATCCAAGGGACTTCAGTCTAGGGAGACCTCGTGGAACCGGACTCACTGGAGGCGGCAGCAGGACATCGAGAAAAAAACAGATGCTTTCAGCATCTCCAGGCGGGACAAGACAAGGTAAGAATTCTAAACTCTACAACAAGTGAGAGAACACATACAATGCATGACATACAATAATCCGGCAGAGAGCCGCAAGCACAGCCGCTGTAAATAGAGGGAATGATTAGATGAGAGTGAGAACAGGTGTCACTGCAAAGCAGCGCGAACGCTGATTGTGATGACAAACAGGTGAGGGAGAGAGAGGTCTATGTGTCAGTATGCATGTGTGTGTGTGTGTGTGAGAGAGTGTGTGTACAACAGAGTGTGAGAGAGAAGCAAGCCCAGATCATGACAGAAAGCCCACCACAACACAAGGGAAGGCAGCTCCTCCGCAATTGGCCACCCGATTCTGACGAGAAACAAAAAAACTAAATAAGAAAGAAAGAAAGAAAGAAAGAAAGAAAGAGAGAATCAATAACTCCAACACTTAATTAGGTTAAAACACCATGGTCAGATCACATATGACAATACACATTTTAAAACATGATAATTATTCGCCGTCTGAGCTCTGCCCTTATAGGCAAGAGGCCGCATCCAGCCACCACAACCACAGTTCTGAAAACTGGCTATAACCAGGTCATGACAACAAACTGGTTACAATTAAGAAAACATACCATAACACATCAAAATAAACCAAGAAAGCAAAACACAGAAACAACCTTAATTTAAGAACCAACCAAACAACAAAACTCAAAAAAAGGACTGTGCCAGCAAAAAGGCTGATTGTCTGTTGTACACCACTATAGATTTTAGCTATAATGTTTCTCTGTTTCACTTTACTCACAACCCGTTGAAGGAGTGAGAAAAACACCACACCCCACCTCACTCCAGCTGATCCTGCGAAAGTTGAAAATGGGCCATGTACTCAATTAGAAAGAAAAGTGCACAATACAACGACCGATTACTCAAACCAATCCGCCGGCTCGATTCAAATGCAGCGTCATACGATCCCAGAAAAATGTGGTAATAATCCCAATGCCGAGGCGCAAGGCCTCAGTATGGGAAAACAACTTGTGGCCACTGGAACGGCCAACCATCAGGCTTTCTGGCACCGAGCCAGAAACCAGCCCACTGCAACACCGCACACGTTGGCTCACACCTCTAATGCAATTCACATAACCTAGCCGCGGTTGCGTTTAAATACATCTCCGAAAAAAAAAACGCCATTGCTGCCAACATCCCATAAAGCTCCTCAGTCTGCCCAAATGTTCGCGCACCTCACCAGCAGTGAGTTGCCTCTCTCTTGCGGACGCAGAACGGACGCACACACATAGCACCCCTACGGCCACTTTTATATACTATTCAGTTTAAGTAATTACCAAATACTCCACCCCCTCTTATTGCAGGGTACGTCACAGGTAAACCGTACTGCTACACAAGCATAGACTCATGGAAAGACCACAAGAGTTAAGGCCATAACAATCCAAACTGACATCAAATAACTTTGAATAGCCTGGTGCTGCGGTACACACAGCTAAAACTGAGATGATAGACACTCAGCGATGACCCAACATTGGCTGATGGCCGACTGTCGGGATGGTGTGCCATAGCCTTTAGGGTACCGTATGGGACAGACCCAGTATAATTCCCTTGTTAGTCCAAAGCCCCCTTCACACAGTGATTCCATAAAATGTGCGCTGATTCCATAAAATTGCTCTGTGTGAATGTAAACACATCCCAGGATTGATCCCAGGATGGGGACCAAGCAGTCTCAGCTTCAGACATATTGCTCACGGACCGTTGACTAAACGTCTGGTGCATACACTTATCTGGAACACTTCAAGAGTGTCGAAGTCGTCATCAGATTGTTGATGAGCCGTTGTGTTTACAACTGTGACGGCGAACGCTTATCAGGGTCAACTAAACGCTGGATTTTCAAAAGTATGCAAAATATTTCAATTTCGTTGCATATAAATCTTTAAAATACATCTGAGAGTTTCATACTGTTATCTGTTATTGTAGCAACACTTTCACGCCCCGAAACATTACGCTGAACAAAACGAACTGTTATTGGTTGTTTGACATGTCGGTCAAACAGCCTCATGGTCGTCAGTCTGAAGGTCTGGCTAAGCGAGACTAGGGACCAAGTAACATTGCTGGGATCAGTCCTGGAACACACCCTTTGTGAACAAAAGGCAGGACCTATGCCATAAGGAGTGTGTCGTCGCAATGACACGCTTATCGTGTGACTCTTTGGCTGAGGGTTTTAGATGTGGATCAATGTCTACTATGAAACAAAATTGTCTGCAAACTGGAATGAAGCAGAGACCAGGGAGCTCCTCACTATCCATGCTGAAGCTAAGATCGTTTACCAGCTTAATGGAACCCTCACAGGTTGAGTGTGATTTCAACGGAAATTAATTTTAATAAGCCCCTGTGCCGGAGGATGGGCACCTTCATAGCATTTTGTTAGGTTAGTGATGAAAAGATAGAGTCCCCTTCTGTATTCTTTTCTGAAGGAGGCACCTCATTTGGTTCACACGTGATTGTGCATCATCAACGGAAATTCAGTGACCCCCTCTTCCAGAGCCATGGTTGGGAATCCAAGACGGGGCCATTCACTATGTAGGAGAGAACGGGATGAGTTGAGCCTGTTTTTACTTATTGAGTGCCTAGAAAAGCACTATATAGATGTAATGAATTATTAACTATTATGGTGTGTTTAAAGTAAGCACATGATAATAATGGATCCAACTTACACCTGTGCATGAATTTCAGGAAGTAGTGCATCCTTGGGATTAAACACTTTGGATCTAAAATAAACTGCTTTCAAAATATGGCTTCCAAAAAAAAAGAAAAGAAAAAAAAAGTGGTCTCTTGGCTCAACTTTCCCCCAGTGAGGGGTAAATTGAGCCTAGGAAGGGGTAAGTCGAGCCTCATGGAGTTAAACTGTGCCATTAATTGTTCTGAGGTAAAACTAAACTTTTAACCTCATGCTATATCAGAGGGAGATAAATTCAATAATACTATTAAACTAATAATCACACTATCAGCTACAGTACCTTTGATAGGCAACATTATACAGTAGCTAATAGATTACATACTCACAGTGCCTCCTATTGTGAGAAGTGTGTGTGGCAATGGGAATCAAACAAGGGTGTAGGGATGATTAAAAAATAACCGATCCCCCAAAAAGTGAGGGGATTATCAGGAAAATTTAAATAAAATTAATCATTAAATATTTTTTTGTTTTGTTTTGATAGTCCACTTTAGAAATTCTACTAACAATAAGTAACTTTGTAACTACATGTCAACTAGCAGTCATTAGAGTATTAGTAGACTATCTGCTTAATATAATATATAACACTTTATTTTGATGGGTCCACAACATAGTACTGAGTATTAGAAACTTTGCAAGTATATATCAATTTATTCTTATAACCCTAAACATATCCTACTGAGAGTTAGTTGACATGTAGTTGCAAAGCTACTTATAGGTAGTAGAATGTCTATAGTGGACTATCAAATTAAAAGCCTTAAATAGCATATTTCACACACACACACACACACACACACACACACACACACACACACACACACACACACACACACACACACACACACACACACACACACACACACACACACACACACACACACACACACACACACACACACACACACACACACACACACACACACACCAAACAAATAATTTATATGGGTCATATATGGCATTAGAAAAAAATTATAATTTGATATATGCAGAAACCCTGTACATGTTTTGACATGTCCCCTAAACCTAAAGAAATCACACAAAAAACATGTCAAAAGGACATACAATATAAAATATCATATTAGACATGCCTAATACAACCATACAGCAACAGAACTATAAAATAAGCTCCATGAATTATCTTAAAATTAGGGCATGTTTTTTATGCTTTTGTTTGGATAATTCTTCCCACACAAGTTGCAAAACACTGAAGCATGCTGTTAATTAATTTATTAAGATACAGAGCGTAGCATGAGTAAAAACGAGGCTGTGAGGGACAGAAGTGCAGTGCATTCAGCGGGTTGTACTGTTTAACAGCATGTCAACTGGTCAGCTGACGAAACGTATTTCAAACAAATGCGTATTTCAGTAGGCTATGCAAATATCATAAAACATTTTTTTTAAGTTATGAGTTTCTAAAATTATGATTCTTATTTTCAGTACCTAAGTACCATTATAAAGTCTGTAAATCTATCCCTCGCAGCCTCGTTTTTATCCAATTCAAATGTCTAATGGCAATAATTAATAAGGTCTGTAAACATTACACTCTGTTTGAACCCATGCATAGGTGTCATTAATAATCAGCATTATATAAATCACCAATTATATGTATTTATACAACGATCCTCAAGTCTGATTGGCTCTAATTGAAATTAAACAAAAACAAAACAAAAAAGTCCTGTTCGTGCTTGGCAGTGAATATAGTAATCCTCTTTTCAAGGATGCAGAATTATCACAAAATAACCTCTTGCAAAAAACCTCTTGCAGAAAATAAAAAGAAGTCAAGATGAGAATCGTAACCTAACCTCAAGACAAAAAAAAAACATAGCCATGAGCTGTGGTGCCCTCTCGTGGTTCACAACCGACAACAGATCTGCCAACATTCACACGTAAAGATCCAAGTCTTAAATCAATGTTAAACCTAACTTGGACATACACATCTATAACCAAATGTGACTGCTGTCATGTGCAGTACTGAAGCTATTCAGATGAACATTCATATTCAGGTGACATTTATTTGTTTAGTTTTAGTTTAGTTTAGTTTATTTGTTTAGCACATGTTTAGTACAAGTACAAAACTATGCAAGGAGGGAACGAAGCCACTCTAGGCTTGTACAGAGTTCCACTCCTGCTCCTCTTAACTCATGAGACATGCAGACTAAAACAAAAAAACACAATAAAAAACAAACAACAAACGATACAAAGCAATTCAATAACATATAAAATTTGCACTGCAAACATTCCAGTATTCAAACTTTATTTCACCTGAGTGCACACAACACAGGTTACTGACCATTGTGTTCACGCATTTATCCAAAGCAGCTTAAGGTGCATTTGTACTGGTTCAATGCAGTAACCTGAGTTGAAGAGTGTTGATCGATAGTGACGGCTGATGCATAACCTCTTGAAGAATATGCTCTTTTCAAAGCAGATGGGAAATGAACATGATAAAGATGACACATGCACACACTCCAGTCACTGTCACGATTAAATCAGATGTTTCCTGATTGTGTGCAACTGTAGGCTGTTGATTTTCTGTTCTGTTGCTGATTTCAGGTTCACCGTGTCTCTCAGATGATTGGCTGGTTGACAGGTAAAGCGCAGAGCAAAATGCTGATGGAAAAACAATAAATGAAAGTGTAAGAAATTAAAATGATGGGTTTCCAAATCAATTGACTCAAACTGACTCAATATTTTCATAAATGTTTTCATTTTAGAATAAGGTAACATGCCTGTAGTATAAAATATTATAAGGACCATTTTTATGACAGCATTTTGATCTTTTTGCAGTGATAATAGGGTGGAAATGATCATGAATAAAGATTGCTTTAGTGATGGATGTTTTACCCAGAAGAGTCCGTAACAGCACAACAAATACAAAAACTGTGAGTGTGGTGAAGATCCCGCAGGCCAGCGGCAGCTGAACAGAGCTGTGTGTGAAGTCTCTCCACGCTCGCATCAGCTCCATCCTCCACAGGACTAATGAACATGGAGTCACGTCCCCCTCCTCAAACGCCCTGCACCTACATCATAAGGAGAGAGCAGATTCATTCACCTGTGCTTGACCTCAACTGACTTGCATTGTTCTTAAAGTCAACATCAACTGAGAATGGACACTATTTACTTTTTAGTGCACATTGCTAGTCTTTGTGAATGATTTACTGGAGCATGTTATTCCAAGAAAAAAAACTATTGTTTACATCAAATTATGCAACTTTCTGTGCCACTGAAACGACTTTTCTTTGCAGCAGTAAAAATGGGAAATAAATTATAGGAATTAAGACTTTTATTTGCAAGGATACTTTTGATCAAAAGTGATGATAAAGACGTATAATGTTACAAAATATTTATATTTCAGATAAATGCTGTTCTTCTGAAACCTGAAAATATTTTACTCAGCTGTTTTCAACTTAATAATAATAAATGATTTTTTGGGGAAGCACATCAGCATATTATAATGATTTCTGAAGATCATTTGACACTGAAGACTGGAGAAATTATGCTGAAAATACAGCTTTGATCACAGAAATAAATATAATTTACAAATATATTCAAATAGAAAACAGTTATTTTAAATAGTAAAAATATGCTTATATGCTGTGCTTTGGGTCAAAATAAATGCAGGCTTGGTGAGCAGAAGAGACTTTCGCATTAGTGTACTGTATATATACAAATATGTGAAAATCTAAAGCATTAAACATTTAAATTAACCAAAAATATGGTAGCCTAACATCCACATCATAACCAAAACCATAATAATTCTACTCACAATAAAACAAAGTCAAACAAACTGTTTTTAGATTTTTTTTAAATGTTTTATCTCATATGCATAAAATGTCTTCTACTCACCAATACTGCATTTATTTGAAGAAATACAATAAAATACAGTAATATCGTGACAAATTATTCACATTTTAAATAACTTTTTTTTTATTTGAATATGTACTCAAATGTAATTTATTTCTGTGATCCTTCAGAAATCATTATAATATGCAGATTTTCTGCTCAGGAAACATTTCGGATTATTATCAATGTTGAAAAAAGTTGTGCTGCTTCATATTTTTGTTGAAAATGTATTTTTTGTGGAAACCCCGACACATTTTTTTCAGAATTCTTTGATGAGTAGAAAGTCAAAAGAAACAGCATCACAAAGGTTTTGACAATATTTCACAAAGCAGTGCACTACACACACTTGTTTTGCACAATGTTTAGCATAATTCAAAGCAACCACAGAGCTAAAGAGTTTTCTTCCAAAAAACACATGAGAAACTACCAAGCAAATGAGAGCACACAGACCTGGATAATAGATATGCCACCACAGCGCTCCGGCTCACATTGTGTGCTTCTGAGAGTCCCATCCGATCCCAAACGATGTCAGGAACTTCATAACCCTCTTCAATTAACATGGCCAGTTTAAATAGGCCCTGACGATCACACAAACAATTATTAGCACATTATTTAATAGAAAAATATATATTTTAAAGAAGACATTTGATTTGATGTTTGATGCGTTTAGATTTTTGTAGGATTCCAAAATATATAATAATCAGAGGTGGAAAGAGTACAAAAATATTCTACTCAAGTAAAAGTACCATTACATTACTGAAATTTTACTTAAGTACAAGTAAAAGTACCAGTCTAAAAATATACTCAAGTAAAAGTAAAAAGTAGCTCATTTAAAATTTACTCAGAGTAAAAATTACTTAGTTACATTTGAACAATGAGAGGGAGGAAAAAATGGGATAGACCAAAGATGTCAAACTCAGTACCTGGAGGGCCACAGCCCTACACAGTGTAGATATTACCCTAATTAAACACATCTGATACAGCTAAACTAATCATTTAGGCTTATTTGAAAACTACATGGTTTGTGTTTTGGAGCAGGGTTGGAACTAAACTCTTTAGGGCTGTGGCCCTCCAGTAACACCCTCCAGAGTTTGACACACTTGGGATATGGGCCTATAAATCTCAAACTAGGTGTTTTTAATTAAATGAATCGGCTAATTAGAATAATAAGACATTTAGGCTGTTACCAGGGAAATTAAATCAGTATCAACAAAATGCATCTTTGCAATGCAGAGGAAATGCAGAAGCTTCATCTGAAGTGGCATAGATGTATTTACACTGACATGAATGCATTTAGCCTGCAGTTACAAATGCAGAAATAATGTTTTGATAAATAAGACATAAAATGTGACCCTGAACCACAAAACCATAAGGGTCCATTTTCCTAAATTGAGATTTATACATCATCTGAAAGCTGAATAAATAATATTTCCATTGATGTATGGTTTGTTATGATCGGACAATATTTTAAGATCTGGAATCTGAGGGAGCAAACAATCCAAATATTGAGAAAATCTCCTTTAAAGTTGTTCAAATTAAGCTCTTAGTTTTTATATATTACTTACACATTAAAACATGTAAACATTTACAAAATATATTAATGGAACATGATCTTTACTTAATATGCTAATGATTTTTGGCATAAAAGAAAAATGTATAATTTTGACCCATAAATGTATTGTTGGCTATTGCTACAAATATACCCCAGCGACTTAAGACTGGTTTTGTGGTCCATGTCAGGGTCACAAATGTTAAATAGTCATTTGAAATAAAAAAAACAAAAACAAATCAAAAGATACTTTAAATGTTAAATTAGAACCACCAGTAGGTGTCAGCAAGTCACTCGTAAGTGAGTCATTGCGATTGAACAGAATCATTTAAACGGTTAATTCAAGGAATGAAACACGTCATTGCTCAGAGTCAGAGACGCAAAACTGTGTATGGTGGCTGTGTTTGGTATTATTTTTGTTGTCGAAATAGAGCAAAAATAGGCAATATGGTGTCTAAAACGTAAGTCTCTTAATTAACTTCTTGTTTTTTGAACTGTTGTAAAAAGCAAAACTACAGGCCTATATAATAATGGTGATCTTTTGAGAAAAACGGCATTCTTCATGTGATGTTGACTTACTATATTAAATTATATAAATATATACATTTTCTGCTTCTATATCTTCAATTGTGTGATCATTCTAAACGCATTTTAACAGACTGAATCACGCAGTGAAAGAAAGCAGTCCAGATGCACACGGATTAGTCTAATCTAACGTTACTAGATTTCACGGCACACTGTTTAGAGTGATTTGTTTGGTTTTTGGCAAAATACTGATAATGTCAAATCGCACATCGTTAAAACAACAATTACTATATTATCTCAGATGATATCGCACACCCTGCACCACTGTCTTTTTGGCTCATTTATTCAAAACCTTTTGCTAAACCGTCAAAGCTTCATTTTAACCACCAATGCTATGATGTAAGTATTTACCTTACGTTACCTCTACATGCTTGCGAAGGGCGATGTCGAGATGTTATAAGCTGCTAGTTCGGTCTCCCGAGGCAAACACAGCTTACACTGCATAATAGAGCATGAATATGGCCAGGGTTCACTTCATTTCCTTGAGTTCAACTTCAGCAGAACGGTTTGGTTTTCAGCTGGGTCTGCATCAGCATGTCTTGTCTGCATCTTTCTTGTGATTTTAGCACCAGTTTCTTCTTCTGCCCATTATTTGCTGCAGTTGTTTCCACGGAGCGATTTTTTTACTCAGTAACGAATGTGTTTTAAAATGTAGCAGTACAATACTTCACACAAAATATACTTAAGTAAAAGTAAAATTACAGATTAAAAAATTACTTAAAAGTACAAGTACACAAAAAAGCTACTCAATTACAGTAACGCGAGTAAATGTAATTCATTACTTTCCACCTCTGATAATAATCTACATTGGACAAACTCTGTGTGTGTGTGTGTGTGTGTGTGTGTGTGTACCTGAGCACTACCATGCACTGCTGCTGTACTGTACATGTCTATGGCCTTCACCATATCAGCCAGTTCACTGTAATTATCTCCCATCCGCAACAAGCCTGCAGGACACAGAGAAACAGAGGGAGATAAGAGGAGACAGGGACCAAGAAAACAATTATCGGTAGTTGTAGTTGTATAAAGAGAAGTATTAGTGTGTCACAGAGTCATTTCTGCTACTCTGCAGAGGCTCACCAGCTTCAAGAGGGATGTGGTTGTAGGTGGAGTAGTTGTAATACCGCCACTGACAGGCAGAACTGTGATCTAACAGCTGGAAATACACATAAAATAATAGGATTAGAAAGAAACTACAGCCAGGAAATGAAAGGCTTGAGATGGTTGGACTGGCAGATGTTGAGACTGTTCACCTCACACAGATGGGCAGCATTATGCTGTGCCACACCGAGACCAGTTTCTGCTAGCATGGCGTATTTCACCAACGCTGCATCCCTTGAACAGACAGTCACAAATATTCAGAAATATGTCATTGTAAAACAGTTTGATTTCTTTCTTCTGTGTAACACAAAGGAAGTTATACTGAATAATGTGCTGGTCACTTTTTCCATTAAAATATTTATAGACAAAAAAGAGTCATAAAGTGCCCATTTTACTTAATTCAGAAGTTTTCTGAAATCACATGATCCCTAGAAAACAAGACAGTACAACTCAAGGGTTTTACCCTACGAGATGGATGCAAGGATGGATGGAAGGATAGATAGATGGAAGGATGTTGCATTGATAGATGAATAGATTTATAAAGGGATGGGTGGATAGATTGAATTATGAAGAGATGTGTGCAGTGATGCATGGATGGATGTTGGATAGATGGATGTAATGTATGCAGGGATGGATGGGTGGAAGAATAGATGAAGGGTTGGATGGATGATGTACTGTATACAGGGATGGATGATGGATAGGTGAAGGGATGGATGGATGCTGGATGAATATACTGTATGCAGGGATGGATGGATGTACTGTATGCAGGGATGGATGGAAGGATGGATGGATGGATGGATGGATAGATGAAGGGTTGGATGGATGGGTAAATTAGGTACTGTATACATGGATGGATGGATGGATGAATGGATGGATGGATGGATGGATGGATGGATGGATGGATGGATGGATAGATGAAGGAGTAGATGGATGGATGGATAGATGGATGTACTGTATGCAGGAATGGACGAATGGATGGATAGATGAAGGGTTGGATGGATGATGTACTGCATACAGGGATGGATGGATGGATGTACTGTATGCAGGGATGGATGGGTGTATGATATACTGTATGCAGGGATGGATGGATGGATGCTGGATGGATGTACTGTATGCAGGGATAGATGGATGGATGGATGGATGCTGGATGGATGTACTGTATGCAGGGATGGATGGGTGTATGATATACTGTATGCAGGGATGGATGGATGGATGCTGGATGGATGGATGTACTGTATGCAGGATGGATGGGTGTATGATATACTGTATGCAGGGATGGATGGATGGATGCTGGATGGATGTACTGTATGCAGGGATGGATGGGTGTATGATATACTGTATGCAGGGATGGATGGATGGATGCTGGATGGATGTACTGTATGCAGGGATGGATGGGTGTATGATACTGTATGCAGGGATGGATGGATGGATGCTGGATGGATGTACTGTATGCAGGGATGGATGGGTGTATGATATACTGTATGCAGGGATGGATGGATGGATGCTGGATGGATGTACTGTATGCAGGGATGGATGGGTGTATGATATACTGTATGCAGGGATGGATGGATGGATGCTGGATGGATGTACTGTATGCAGGGATGGATGGGTGTATGATATACTGTATGCAGGGATGGATGGATGGATGCTGGATGGATGTACTGTATGCAGGGATGGATGGGTGTATGATATACTGTATGCAGGGATGGATGGATGGATGCTGGATGGATGTACTGTATGCAGGGATGATGGATGGATGGATGATATACTGTATGCAGGGATGGATGGATGGATGTACTGTATGCAGGGATAGATGGATGGATGGATGCGGATGCTGGATGGATGTGTATGCAGAGATGGATGGATGGATGGATGGATGGATGGATGGATGGATGGATGAAGGGTTGGATGGATGGACAGTATGAAAGGATGGATGAATAGATGAAGACGTGGATGGATGAATAGATGAAGAGATGGGTGGATGAAGGGTTGAATGGATGGATGTACTGTATGCAGGGTTGGATGGATGGATGCTGGATGGATGTACTGTATGCAGGGATGGATGGATGAATTATGTACTGTATACAAGGATGGATGGGTGTATGATATACTGTATGCAGGGATGGATGGATGGATGCTGGATGGATGTACTGTATGCAGGGATAGATGGATGGATGATGCGAATGCTGGATGGATATACTGTATGCAGGGAGGGATGGATGGATGGATGGATGGATGGATGAAGGGATGGATGGATGGATGGATGGATGGACAGTATAAAAGGATGGATGAATAGATGAAGACGTGGATGGATGAATAGATGAAGAGATGGGTGGATGGACAGATGAAGGGTTGAATGGATGATGTACTGTAAACAGGGATGGATGATGGATATGTGAATGGATGGATGGATGCACTGTGTGCAGGGATGGATGGATGGATGGATGGATGCATGGATGAATGGATGAATGTACTGTATGCAGGGATGGATGGATGGATGGATGAAGGGTTGGATGGATGGATGGACAGTATGAAAGGATGGATGAATAGATGAAGAGATGGATGGATGGATGGACAGATGGATATCTCACCATGATCCTCTTTGATAAGTCTGAAGAGCATCTTTAACCATGAAGCCCAGGTGTCCATTCATCTCACTGACTCGCTTCAACAGCCTGAAGAAACGGAGAAACCCAACAAAAGAAAGAAACATATCACATAACAAAACATATTAAACACTGATCAGATGACCCTGATATTAGCATGTATACATTTGGTCAAATCTGTCAAACTTGTCAATGCTTTTCAGTCTATGTATGGTGGCAGCTGTGCTAACTGAAGTCATTGAAGGATTGTTGAGTGCTGTGTTCGGGTGAGAAGGATATATGTGACTGACATACAGCACAGCTTTGTCTTGATCTCTCTGCACTCCTTGTACGGATCCGGTGGAGAGAAACATTGCTGACTGCACAGCGCCGTCCACGTGACCCAACTGAGCCGCATCCATGAAGTAGTGGAACGCAGCAGTCTGAACAAAAAATAACTGAGATCAACAGACTATAAACCCATGCCATAAAATATGAAACTCTCCGTTTTGAACTATCCATTGAAGGTTAAAGGGAAAGTTAGTTTAGGCAAAAATTTAAATTTGTTTTAAATTTTCTCTCAGGCCATCTAAGATGTTTGTAAATTATTTTATTCAGTAGAACAGACAATTATATTTTTAGCTGAAACCGTGGTCCTTGGCATTTCAGACAATGAAAGTCAGTGCTGGCTGCCCATATTTCATCATTTAAAAAAGCATATCAGGCAGGCACAAAATTATACATACACAAAATGAATATGCATTCTGAAGATGTATTACGGTATTATGAAGTGAAACGATCAGTCTGTACAAGAAACTGAACATTATTTACAACATTATAACCTGTAATCCACAGCCTCAGACAAACGATCTGAAATGATGTTCAGTTCGAGAATGAATCATTCTTTTGAACCAATTCTTTTTAGTAAACTAGTTGATTCAGATCATCAAATCTGTCTGAATCTGAGCACAGATCAAAACTAAATCAAATCCATTGATCAGTTGCTTAAATCAAAACTCACATTCAGGCGCCTGTTAGTCACTCGACTCGAAATGAGCCAAAATAGCTGAGTATCTGATCCTATGATGAATGAATCATTCGGTGCTCCAGTTCCTCCGACAGTCACTGAACTGAGGAAACAGTTCGACTCGGACCGAAGGATCAGTTTGCGGCAAATAATCATATTTCCTCTGGATTACAGGTAATAATGTTGTAAATAGTGTTCAGTTTCCTGCACAGACTGATTGTTTCACTTCATAAGACCTCAATATATCGTCATGAGGCACAGGTGTTAATTTTGTGTTCCTTGATATGACTTGCATTATATGAAACACCAAGTGCCACGGTTTCAGCTAAAAATCTTCTTTTCTGTTCTACTGAAGTGAAAAGGTCACCTATATCTTGGATGGCCAGAGGATGAGTAAATTAACAGCACATTTTTGGATGAACTATTCCTTTAAATGTGCGACCTCTGACCTCATTCCTGTCTGGTTTGTCAGGATTGTCGCCATTTAAATGGTAGACGCCCACATTGAAGAGCCCATCACAACTGCTGTTCTCAGCCGCCAACTCAAAGTATCGAAAGGCCTTTCTTCCATCCTTTACTATGGTACTGTAGTACCATCCGAGGCCATTCAGAGCTTCTACAGATCCCTGAGAAAAACACACATGGCCCATTATAGAAATCTCAAAGCTTCCACACACATGCTCATACTTGTACTCACCATGTCGGCAGCTTTCTCCAGAAGCTCAAGGCCAAGTGTTCGATTCTTCTTCACTCCTGTGCCCTGTTCAAGCACAAAGCAAGCAGTTGTTTCTCAGGTCTACGTGACAGGTAGACTTGAAAGTATCTACAGATGCACAATTTTACATTTATTTTCCTAATCGTGTGTCGGGAGTTTATATTTATACAAAACAAACATGTGTGTGCGTTTTACATTGCAAATGCTTGAAAAGATACGGCTCGAGAGATTTCCATGTAACCTGTGGATCACCTTCAGGAGGAGAATGGCGTAGTCGTACATGGCGGTGGGATCGTCCATCTGCATGGCGCTTCTGGCGTACCACATGACTGCTGCTCGAATGTCTTTCTCCACCCCGTTACTGCCCCACAGAAGCATCCTGGCCAGAGATTTCTGCAAGAAACACCAGCCCACAACTACATTACAACAGCTGAGAATCTCAAATGAAGCAACAAAAGTCCCTCTGCTGACAATAATATTAAGGGAATATTGTGTTACCATATTCTGTGAAACCCTGGTTATCGTTGTCGTCTGTGGTTTTGCACATGATTTGGATTTTAATGAGAAAGTATTAGTATAAAGCGTAGCTTTTCATCCTGTTTTTTCCTAACTTTTGTACTTTTGTTTAGAATGATTACACAAACATTAAGTGGGGTCACCAAGTCCAGTAAAATGTTGCTTTTTTTCTTTCTATTCATTAATTAATTATTTCATTCATTCAAAACTGAAAATAATAACTGAAAATTAAGTTTCTAAAGAAATTGAAATAATTTTGTCCCAGACCCTGAGCCCCAGCTCAGGTTTCCATTAAAAAGGGAAAAAAATGTTCCCAAATATAATTCTTCAAATATTCTTAAGAAGGTCTCAAATAATTTATTTATATATATATATTAGGGATGGGCATTTTAAGCAAATGTAATATTCGATAATCGCTGTGTATTATTCGATTACTATTCGAAAATCGCACCCCTCCCGCGCATGCACCCGCCCACCCACCCACGCGCACACACACACACACACACACACACACACACACACACACACACACACACACACACACACACACACAGAGAGAGGGGGAGAGAGACCATCCAGGCTTTCAATCTGTATGATAACAAACTGTTTAGTTATTTAGAGAATAGTCTATCTTAACCCAAGAAAATTAATGGTTGTAAAGTATGATTGCTGAAACAGATTAATATAACTTAACCTAGTAACGGCATTTATTAACAGAACAGTCCGTCGATTATCAACTGCTCATAAGGCTAGGACATTTCTATTTTAAAAATGAACATGAACATTCATATTATTAAAAAGAAAATCTTAAATCTGATTAATGCATCAATGAATATTAGGCGTAAAACATATTGCGCGCTAAACAGAATATCATTCTTAAAACATATTACGCGCTAAACATATTGTGAACCGCCTAAATGACGGCACTTATTATGTGAACTTTAATTTTAACGTCTGTCTTCATAACAATAACCTATTTCATACATACAAATATATTAAATGAACATGTTCACATGCTCGGGAAGAAGACGGGAGTGTTGTTCACAATTAGTTCGGTGAACTTTGAATTGAAACAAGGGAAGGAATATAGATCCCTGCAGCAGTCTGAGGCTCTCTCTCTCTCTCTCTCTCTCTCTCTCTCGCGCTCTCTCTCTCACTCTAGCTGAGCCATTTAAATAGTTCAGTTTTGGTTTTTAATAGCAAATTGGTCATTATTGTGTTTCCTTTCTTTATTAATTTAATTTAGAAATATGATTGGAACATCTTATTTTTGTTAAATTCAAGTTTGAGTTTTTTTTAAATACCAAGCGGCCACCGCACTTTTAATCAGTTTATCTTTATCAAATAAATAACTAAATAATTAACGTCATAATATTTTAAGAATAAAGTCAAAATTACGATCATAAAATCATGTTACATTGCCTGAAGTTAAAGTTAAAATTACACCTGTATACTCTGCCAAAAAAATAATAATAATAAGTGTGGCATCCAACCTGTCATTCTTCACATTTAACACGAAAAACAACACAAATATTTTGCATATAAATATAATATATCAACCAGTGGAATATTGCGTTATTATTTCAGCAAAAAACGAATAATTTGAATGCAGGGAGCTCGTCACGTCTTCATTAATGGGAAACAGCACGTGAAGGCGGCAGAGAAGCACTCTGTGGAGTGCATCGTTCTGTTAACTTTGTGGTTTATTATTTTGAGTTGTTTGGGACGCTGTAGCAAACGGCCCTCTCACAATATATTGTTTAACAGGTCTATTGTTCACGCAATCAGGCTGAACGTATCAGAAGTTCTGTTCTCCAGCGTGGTTAGCGCTCACACTATAGTGTGTGTGTGTGTATGTATTGTGTACACACTATGTATGTGTGCCGCGCCCGAGTGCCGACAGTGCAGTTCGCGCATGTACTGAAAGGAGTTGTCTTTCGCGCCCAAATGCTTTTTAATCGCTTACATTTTTAAACAAACAAGGCTTAAAAACGCATGCAAATTATACAATTTAGTGACCACCTGCAGTGGCCTGATCTGGCAAGTGACAAATCCGAGCGTCCTTCACGCCATCGGACAGTCTTTATTGTCAAGCCCTGGTACACCTTTAGAAAATAATCGCACAACCTAATCGATATTCTATAATTAAATAGAATATTCGAATATTCGATAATCGTGACCCATCCCTAATATATATATATATATATATATATATATATACTATATTATCAAAAGTATTGGGTCACCCCCTTGTAATGAAAGGTTTGACTACTTCAGTAATTTCCATGAGTACAAATCTTAATGTTTAAGCATATAATGATATTCTAGGGAATTGTGTGCTTCTAGTTTTATAGCAACAGTTTGTACAGGACCCTTTTCTATCCTAACATGACAGTGTCTCTGTGTATAAGATAAGAATCAAAGAGAAATGATGATTCAGTCAGTGTGGAAGAACTTGACTGGTCTGCAGAAACCAGCTGAACACTTCTGGTGTGACTTTAAATGCAGACCTTGAGCCAGAATCTCATCACCAAACACACCAATATGTACATATTGTACTTGTACATATGGGATACAGTCATTTCATACACTTCAAAACTGTTGCAACAGAGGTGGAAATAAAAAATTTAAGTGCATGAATTATGTTTCTATCTTTGTTGCCACAGTTTGGAAGAGCCCGTTTCTCTTCTAAAGAAGGGGTGCCAGTACTTTTGTCCATATAATGAATGTACAAGTCATTGGTGTTTGGTGATTTTGAGTTTTTGGCTCAAGGTCTGCCTTTAATGTCACGTAATGTAATGTAATACCCAAAGGCAAAGAGAGATCAAAGGAAAGCGAGGATAAAAGGTGAAGACCTGAGACTCTGTATCTCCTCTGTCAGCCTGGTGTTTCAAATACTGCACAATGTCACCCAGCTCGCCCGTTTGAGTGTGGAGCTCGTCGTCATTGTTTAAATGAACATGTTCAGTGGGAGTTTGCTGCAGAGAAGAGACACATTTACATCAAAACAATCCAGTGGTTAACCTGATGACCCATGTTCAGTTGAGTCAACCTGAGACAGCGCGTCGAGGTCTGTGTCTTTGTGTTTACAAATGTTTCAGTCCAATAGTTCATTACCAACCAACCTAACACACTTCAGCAGTGTCATTTTTCTAAATATTTGACTGTGCTCGCTGATGAACAAGAGATCCACCTGATACTAAGCCACTATTTTATTAGCAAATGAGCATTTGCAAATGTAATTTCCTTACGTTTTGTAGTCTGTAGTGTATGCATGATTCAAATGAACTACATTTTACTGACTCAAATCACGTTTAATATAGTGTGTTTAAACAAGCACGTTTGCTAAACTGGATTGATGAAATTAACAATGTTGTATTTTTTAATGAATAACATTCTCATTTTATAGTATTTCTGGTTGAAATGTAATATTTACATTCAGGTTTGTTTGATATATTTTTTTTAAAAAATTGAATTTGATAAACATAATGTATTATTTAATTATAAAATGTTGTGACTACTAAAATGTTCTTAACTACTAATCATTTTCTTGAGGTTTTACCATATGACAGCATCAATTAAGATTGCCATGTAATAAAATGATAAAAAAACTGAAATATTATTACAACATTTTTCAGACAAATTTGTACAAACGTGGTTATTAAAGGGTATTCAAGTCATCATCTGTACTATACAAATGCATGTATAAACACAAATAATGGTTTTGAAAAAAAAATTGCCACAATAATGTAATGTATTTATAGTATCTTTATTTGGAGCTTGTGATTATTTGTGATCAATCTGATTAATAATAAAATCATTCAATTAACTGAAATGACAGCCCTAGTTTGCAGTAATTCTTCTGAAATAATTCCATTTCTGTTCTCAAGGTGAATACAAACATCCAGAGCTGGTTTAAATATAACTGATATACACTCTTAAAAATAAAGGTGCTTCACAATGCCATAGAAGAACCTTTTTGTCTAAATGCTTCCATAAAGAACTTTCACATCTGAAGAATCTCTGTTTCAGAAAAGGTTCTTTGTGGTGAAAGAAGGTTCTTCAGATTTTAAAAAGGTAAGAAAGAGATGTTCTGTAAAGAATCTTTGACTGAATGGTTCTTTGTGGAACCAAATATGGTTCTTCTATGGCATCGCCTGAATAATCTTTTTAAGCACCTTTGTTTTTAAGAGTGTACTATACCTGTAAAGTCATTTACATATACGTAGAGTACTAATCTCAGTAGATAAACGTGTAACTCACCAAAGAGTCTTGTACTTCATCGCGGTCGATGCTGGTCTGTTTGCCGATGTTGGCGTAGTAGCCGTATGCTGTGTTCTGGTCTTTAGGGAAACCGTCCAGACCCTGCATGTGCTTGTATCCCAAATGCATCAGAGCGAGACGGTCATCAGAGACACCGCCTATCAAACTATACACATGACCCTGAGACAAAGATGTTATTGATAGTTCAAGATCAAACTTTGACAGATATTTCTGTATCAAACAATGTGTTTCTCTAATAGCTCTGGCTCAGCTTCTACTGCAGTGACTCAGGTTTTGTATATTTTTATTAAAATACTACTCAAGTCAACATGAAATAAAAGCGTAGCCTACAACCTAAAACTATACCTAAATAGCCATTTAACTAATGGTTGCTAATAGCCTGCTGGTGACCTAGATGACGTTATCCAAAGGAAAAGGTGCTGTTATTAGTTAGTTATGCAATTTTGATGAAAGATTACGAAGGCAAACATTTATGTTTGGAAGATTGTGCACTGATTAATAATTCACAATTAGACCATAAAGAGATAGTTCTTACAAAAATACAAATGTTGTCATCATTTGCTCACCATGTCGTTTCAAACCCGTAAGATATTTTTTATGAAATCTGAGAGATTTTCCTCCATTGTAAGTCTACCACTGTGACACTTCAAAACGTTCATAAAGAGATTGTAAAAATTTTCTTTTAAAATTAAATATAAATATTGATCAGTGAACAAACAGAAGCTCAACATACTTGCTTGAGGCACACAAACTATGGAAGGTGGTCGGGGTCAAAATACTTTAAACAGAACAAATGAAAAGTGACGGTCAACATGCACTGTTTGTCCACATTAATGCAACAACATGCACATTTAATTTGAGACTATATTTGCATATGCGATGCAATGGTACATTGGTATATTAATATACAGACATCACGTTTATTTAGTTATTTCTAATGGTACACTGGGATGCAAATATAAAAAATCAGACATTATATTTGTTCATCGGTACATTGTGCGTGATCTTATGTCATGTCCTTTTCTTTAATTCAACATTCTCTCTAGGGCAGAAAAGTCTTGGTCTCACTTTATATTAAGTGGCACTAATTACTATATACTTACATTTAAATTAATACTTTGATACTGTGCACTTCTTGTGTACATGTTTTTACATTGCCCTTATATTTTGAAAAATACCTGCATGTAATTAAATCTGTAATTCCTTTCTGTAATTACATTTATAATTACACTGTTGACCCATCCTTAAACCGACCCATACCACCAAACCTGTCCCGAACCGCACCCGTGTCCCACCTCAACCACAGCAGACGTGTTTTGCAATTCAAAACACAATAAGTATATCACAATAATGAACACAATAAGTACATTGTACTTATTTTTTATGTAAGTACATAATAGTTAAAGGGATACTTCACCCAAAAATGAACATGTGATGTTTATCTGCAGGGCATCCAAGATGTAGGTGACATTGTTTCTTCAGTAGAACACAAATAAAGATTTTTAACTAAAACCATTGCAGTCTGTCAGTCATATAATGGCAGTCGATGGGACTCACGGCTTTGGGAGTCAAAAAAACACACAGACAAAACCAAATTAAACCCTGCGGCTCGTGACGATACATTGAGGTCTTAAACTGAACAGTATTTATATCATTTTTTACCTCTGATCAACCACAATGTCCAACTGTCCTGAGCGCGTTCACAACAGCCAGCGCATGACGCGTCAACGGCTCTGACATAGTGGACCTATGCACGGAAGTGATCTGTTGTACAAACAATGAGTGATGTATACACGCAACAGATCGCTTCCACGCAAGTTTCTTACTGATTGTTTCGTGTCTTAAGACATCAATGTATCGCCTCGAGCCGCAGGATTTAATTAGGTTTTGTCTGTGTATGTTTTTTTGACTCTCAAGCCATGAGTCCCATTGACTGGCATTATATGACTGACAGACTGCAATGGTTTGAGTTAAAAATATGTGTTTGTGTTCAACTGAAGAAACAAAGTCACCTACATCTTAGATGCCCCGGGGGTAAGCACATAAACATCACATTTTCATTTTTGGGTGAACTATCCCTCTAAGGCAAATTACTATAATGTGGGACTAAAGTCTTAGTTTGATTGTAACATTAATTAATTTACTCTAGTAGATCACAGTAACGCAATAACGCAATAAACTAAAGAAAGTATTCATATGTGGGTAAATCTAGAGGTAAATCTGCTTTAACAAGTATTACCTGATTCAACAGATAGTCTTTGTCTTAATAGCGTAAAATGACATGTACTAAAGAAACATGGGCTTCAGTTTGCATTAACTGATGTGTGCATTGATTATTGTGTATATGTGAATACAAGCCTAAATTAAATCTGTTCATCATATAAAGTGATCGAGTCTCTTCAGAATATTTGGACTAAACTGCTCGAGTCATATGTATTAGTTTTATGATCTCTTTATGAATTCTTTGAAAATGGTAGTTGCATAGACTGTCAATGGAGGGACATAAATCTCTCAGAATTCATTAATAATATCTTCATTTATGTTCTGAAGATGCACGAATGTCTTACGGGTTTGGAACAATATGAGGGTGAGTAAATGATGACGGAATTTTAATTTTTTGTTGAACTATCCCTTTAAGAAGGTAAATAGGGTCAATTTTGATTTCATGTTGACTTGAGTGGCTCTGTTGAATGCTCAGGTGTTCTGGTTCCCACCTGCTCCAGGTCCACTGGGATGCCCAGGCCGGCCAGGTGCAGGGTAGCGAGCAGGAGAGAGGAGTGCTGATGACCCCAGCAGGTGGACACCTGAAGCTGCTCAATAACACTGGACATGAGATCCAGACCGCCAGACTCCTCTGCTTTAGATATTGTCTTTACAGCATCCTGGAAAATCACTCGGCCTAGACGTAGCAAATGTCTGCTGCTGTTGCCCAGACCTGAAGAACAGAGCAAGATGAACCTGTCCACCAGGAGTCATCATAGTTCACTTTATAGATGATGGTATTAAACCACCGCTACCTTTTATGAGCTCCTGGTGTTCTTCTAGAAGCCTCAGGGTGAGGTTGAATTTTCTTTGCTGGTCCCACGACCAAGTTTGTGTGCATTCCCTATGACCAAACTTCCTCTTAAGGCCTCCATAATAAGACTCACAAACATCTGATGGCCAAAAACACAAAGTTTTTAGGAACTATTCACCCAAAAAGAGCCTTTTGTTTACTTGTTTAATCGTTTACATCTGCTGCCCCTGTAACCAAAACTCTCAAATCTTGGTGCTCGGCACATTTAAATGAGGTTAGTTGCAATTGATACCAACCTAAATCCAATGATAAAGTATGTTTGAAAAATATGACCCCAAATGAGATCTTGGTATGAGTAAAACTTTTTCTTTTTTGACAAAAATGTATCACACTATTACCAACAATAGCTATGTTTTCATTCAAAGCTGCACATTTAACTTTAGGAAAAATGTTAATAAGACAAACATTTGCAAATAATGCACCGTATGCATTTCAAAGTTGTTGCTTACTGGGAAACTGGTGCAAATGATCAGTAATGAAAATGGAAGTTGCTGCTGCAGGGAAAGCTCTTTTTTCTGTCATGTTTTCTTGTGTTTCAACAACAAATCATTTTGATGTCAGATTTTGGCTCAGGCATTTCAGATTGATTAAAACAACACTTGAGATGGTGTGCAATGGTCTTCTGATTAGTCCAGTTATCCAATTACATGATCTATTGAGAGCTTGAGGCAAAGTTGCATGAGTTTAAGTCTACATCGTAGTCATGTTCATTGTAACTGACCTCTAGAGATGTCTCGGTTCTGTCTCAATGCTTGCAGATAGTCTTCAGTAACATGTCTCATTTCCTCACAGTGTCTGTGGAGTCTGTCCAGCTCCTTTAGTGTCCTAGCAGGGGACAGGGGGTTTGTCACCTTGAATAGATAAAGATATTATCGCATAAGAATGTCTGAATGCATGCTGCATCGTGATTAATATTGGCATAATAAATTGGTTTTGTCATATGCAATTATCTATCGATAAGAGATGACTCACGTTTTCTGAGCCTAAACGATAGTATCTGATTGGTCCAATATAGCCATGAAACCCCAGCATGTAGCTGCATCCACCAATCACAAAATATCCTGATGTGTCATTGAATTGAACCGGCTGACTAAAACTGAAAAAAGAAAAGAATTACATAGAGTTTTACTAAACATGATCTACACTTAAAAAATGGCAGTAAAAATGATTAAAGCAATTTAGTTAGATGTTTACCTAAAACTAGAGAAAAAAATCTGTCATTGGAACAAGACAATATATTTAGATTATTGAAAATGATCTCTGAAAATAATCATATTTTATTCAATTTATTTATTGGTTAAATTAATATTATTTATAGATATTTATATATATTATTTTACTGGGAAACAAGACATAATAACAATAATAATTTACATTTATGCATTTGGCATATGCTTTTTCCAAAGTGACTTATTTTTTTTATTTTTTTTTTGTGTAGGTGTTATGACTTACTCAAAAGAATGAGTCGTCTCCAAAGTCTTTTCTCCAGGTAGGACCTTTGTAATTGTGAGTTTTGCCTGACATGAGAAAAAAAATCAGTTTCTTATACAGTACATTCACACCAGAATGATGTTTCATCAGTTTTGCTTGTTTGTATTCAGTGTCCTTTATCTAACAAAATGTACGTGGATATGAATGATGAATACCTCTAAAACCTGAAAGAAGATGTCCAGACGGATCCAGGTACGGAGGGGTAAAGCTGCGTGTGCTGTAAACGCCCGCTCCTTTCCATCCACCAATAACACCTGCACCACTATATCACCTGAGGACCAAGACATAGTGACACGTTTTCATATGAAAATATACTGTATATTTCAGTAAATAATAACTTACATTTCAGACTGAAAATCATGCTAGTTTTAAGCAATGTGAGAATTTTATTAACATTTTAGAATTGTTCAGATGTGGTTAAACTTTTCCCAGACCTGCCAACCTTGGAAAATATTTATGAGTACCACCTGGGAGGTGTATATATATGTGTATTTATTTATATACTATATTGCCAAAAGTATTGTGTCACCCCCTTCTAATGAAAGGTTTGACTACTTTAGTAATTTCCATGATTACAATCGTAATGTTTAAGCATATAATGATATTCTAGGGAATTGTGTGCTTGTAATTTTATAGCAACAGTTTGGACCCTTTTCTATTCTAACAGGACAGTGTCTCTGTGTATAAGACAAGGATCAAAGATAAATGATGGTTCCATCAGTGTGGAAGAACTTTACTGGTCTGCAGAAACCAGCTGAACACCTCTGGTGTGACTTTAAATGAAGCCCTTGAGCCAAAAACTTCTCACCAAACACCAATGACTTGTACATATGGGTACCGTCATTTCATACACTTCAAAACGTTTGCAACAGAGATCGAAATAAAAATGTTATTATGTTTCCATCTTCGTTGCCACAGTTTTGGAAGTGCCTTTATCTTCTAAAGAAGAGGGTGTCCCATATAGTGTACGTACAAGGCATTGGTGTTTAGTGATGAGTTTCTCAGAGGTTTCGCGTGTGCACATTATAAACGAGAGGAGCGCGTAAACTCACGGACACAGCCAGATTGGAGAGAAATAAAATGCACAAAATGATTTAAACGCAAAGCTGGAAAAAAAAACCCTCTTCTTATTTTTCTGTCGCTTGATTTGAGTGCTGCGTGTGGAGAGAGGCGTAACCAGGGTTTTGCGTAGTTCAGAGTGACAAATCGTACCAGCGTACTTTGAGGTCAAAATGCGTATCCGCTATGCAAAATGCGTACAGGTTGGCAGTTCTGTATTGCTTTAAACATGCTTGAGTTTTTTTCTTGCAGTGATGTTACACAATGGAATGCACCCTGACTAGCTTACCTGTGTCAGACAGCATAATAAGTGGACTCCCATAGTTCCCCTGTTCATTAACATGCTTGACAATGCCACACAATGACTGGTTGCACCAGCTCAGCAAGTACAGCCACACTGACAGAGTCACCCTGCAGAGAGCAGATGATGGGAGCGTCACACACAACAAGCCAACACCCTCTTTACAGTCTACATCTCTAGCATTTCAAGATTATCATTAGCACATCACCTCATATGAAGTGTTTATATTCGGGACAGTAATGCTCGTTATGTTAGAGCTCATGTAGAGCCTCTAACTTGTCCTGGTACTTGCAAAGCCATTATTAAGGTGTTCTTAGTTAGGGCTGCACGATTAATGGTAGCATGGCAACACCCTAGTTGTCAGTTAGAATCCCTTAGCAACACCATAGTTGTCAGTCAAAAAACCTTAGCAACACCCTAATTGTCAGTCAGAAAACCTTAGCAACACCCTAATTGTCAGTCAGAAAACCTTAGTAACACCTTAATCGTCAGTCAGCAAACCTTAGCAACACCCTAGTCATCTGTTAGAATCCCTTAGCAACACCCTAGTTATCTGTCAGAATCCCTTAGCAACATCCTAGTTATCTGTCAGAATCCCTTAGCAACATCCTAGTTATCTATCAAACTCCCTTAGCAACACCTTAGTTATCTTTCAGAATCCATTAGCAACACCCTAGTTATCTGTCAGACTCCCTTAGCAACACCCTAGTTATCTGTCAAAATCCCTTAGCAACACTCTAGTTATCTGTCAGAATCCCTTAGCAACACCCTAGTCATCTGTCAGAATCCCTTAGCAACACCCTAGTTATCTGTCAGACTCCCTTAGCAACACCTTAGTTATCTGTCAGAATCCCTTAGCAACACCCTAGTCATCTGTCAGAATCCCTTAGCAACACCCTAGTTATCTGTCAGACTCCCTTAGCAACACCCTAGTTATCTGTCAAAATCAATTAGCAACACCCTAGTTATCTGTCAGAATCCCTTATCAACACCCATAGTTATCTGTCAGACTCCCTTAGCAACACCCTAGTTATCTGTCAGACTCCCTTAGCAACACCCTAGTTATCTGTCAGAATCCCTTATCAACACCCATAGTTATCTGTCAGACTCCCTTAGCAACACCCTAGTTATCTGTCAGACTCCCTTAGCAACACCCTAGTCATCTGTCAGAATCCCTTAGCAACGCCCTAGTTCCCAAGCTGTTGGTAATTACTAAGGTGTTTTCAGTGCATTCTAGGGCGTTAGGCTGCTAAGCAATATAGACAATATTCTGGGTGAGTGTAGGGGTGTTGCTAAGGTTTACTAAGTGATTACTAGAGTTTTGTTGGGGTGGTCAGAGAGTCTAGAACAGTGCTTCCCAAACCTGTCCTGGAGATCCCCCTGCCCCGCACCTATTGTATGTCTCCCTTATCTAACACACCTGATTCCACTCATCAGCTCATTAGTAGAGACTGCAAGAGCTAAATTGGGTGTGTCTGATTAGGGAGACATATAAAATGTGCAGGGCATGGGGTCCTCCGTGACAGGTTCGGGAAGCACTGGCCGTGAGCGATGCTAGGGTGTCGCTAATGTATTCTGAGTGATGAGTAGTTGTAACAGTGAGACATTTGAATGAAGCCTCTTGACAGCAGGTCTGACCTTGGTTGTGTGAAACCGAGGGTACGTCTCCTTTCTAGAGCTCTGTTTTTGAAGGAGGAGAATGTGTGTATGATACCAAACCTCTCACCAGTGCTTGCAAATGGAAAAGTCAGGATGTCCACACTGTCTGGAAAGACACAAATGAACAAATAAATTAGTACAGACGTATAATCTGCCGTTGATGCACCAGGCAAATCAAGACAGAACAGTCTTCAAACAACCTAAACTAGTTCTCTCATTTATGCTCAATACTATAATGACAATTCAGTGTTTTCATCTGTTTTAAACATGATTGTGAATGAGATTTTCACACTTTTTGTTTTCAATGTGTGGAAAATATCTACAGCATTCTGATCGGTTAGTTAGGTTCCCACCTGACTCATGTGGACATTTTCTCACAGTGTCTTTGGTCAGCTGCCACATCAGCCACGCGCCCCATGAGACCGATCTAGTCTGTGGATATGCTGGACGCTCAGAGAGTGGAAGTGTCCTCAAAGACATAGAAGTGCTGGCAAGAGATTCGTCATATCCTGTATCATGGTTGCCACCGATTTCCTTTTCAAACAGATGGACCATCCAGGCCCTCAGCACCACATTGCATGTCTCCAGTGGTCGCCTGACAAAAAAGTCTCTCCGGTACAGCACAGATGGAGGAAACACAAGATGAACCCTTCTGGATCTGGGTTTTCCAAATATCTTATGGTTGCTCCAGGTCCTTCTGTAGACTACCACTCCTGTCCTTCCTGGGGTAGAAATTACAATTTCGACCCCGATTCGACAGGCAGCAGAGCAGTTATACTGCACCGGTACGTTACATTTGTCCATCACGCTGTCAAGAACATTTCCAAACCGCACAAAGTCTCCATGATGAGTCTTATCAGCATCAGGACACTCACAGCAAACCTTCAGAGAGACAGATCCATGATTCATACAGATTTCAATCTCCAGCATGAACGATTAGAAAATATGTTATTGCTGTATTTTGTCTATTTGTACATTTAGACAGCAAATATGACTCTATGAAAGAATCCAGATCACGCATTGGCTTGATGCTGGAATGAGATGCTAGGATCATATTTCACTTCCAAATTAATTAATTAATTCATTAAATTAATTAATTCATAACAATTATTCTTATTGCCTTTTTGCATTGTGATATGTGACTCTGGACCACAAAACCTGTCGTTGTATGGGTCAAAATTATACATTTTTCTTTTATGACAAAATTCATTAGGATATTAAGTAAAGATTATGTTCCATGAAGATATTTTGTTAATTTCCTACCATAAATATATCAAAGCTTAATTTTGTATTAGTAATATGCATTGCTAAGAACTTATTTTGGACAACTTTAAAGGCAATTTTCTCAATTCTTTGTCAATTTTTTATGCACAAAACGTATCTCAGCCAAATATTGTCCTATCCTAACAAACCATAAATCAATGGAAAGCTTATTTATTCAGCTTTCAGATGACGATTAAAGTCTCAATTTCAAATAACTGACCCTTGTGACTGGTTTTGTGGTCCAGGGTCACATATTATTTAGGCTATTGATTTTTAACATAGTGGGTTCCCCTTCATGGGAACTCGAACTGCGTCCCCTAGGGGTCGCTACGGGGAATGCCTCAGCGTGACTCGTGTCTGAAGATACATATTTAAAAACACCACCTGTTGGCCGGCGACAGCCCATGACGTCACTACCGGCGTGCCACAATACAAGTGCCGCCGGGAGATTACATCATCAGCTTTTTCGTCTTCACTGACTGGTCTGTTTGAAGAAACGTGCATTCTGGTAGGAATACAGTTTTCCTTTATTTATCATGGCGAGCACTAGCAAGGCGTTTGAGATTGTGTGTGGATCCGTGTCCTCGTTATTTGACACCCGATGACACACACGATCGCTATGCGCCTTTGTTTGGGCGAAGAGCACGCGCGATGTCTTTGAGGGGCAATCTGCGTGCACTGTGAGAAAGCTCCGTTCTCATTTGTCCCTCTTTTCGAGGAAAGAGGGCAGCCGCCTGCTTCCAGCGATTCGATACCCACCGCTGCCGAGGCACGGAGGCGATTGAAATCGCGGGGTTCGCAGTTGGATATGGCCGATGAGTTAGAGAAGGACCGCCCTTTTGGCGTCGTCGGCCGAGAACGAGTGAGCTGCTGGATTGTGATGATGCGATCTTTCTGACATCATCAGATTCAGCGGTTAGTGCTCTGCTGGGTTATGCCCAGGAAGAGCAGGAGATGTTTGAGGGTGAGGAAGTTGAGACTGAACCCTCTCAATCCTCCTGCACTGCATATGAATGAGTTTTGGAGGTTATGGATCATAAAATAAATCTTTCTGGCCATAAATCCCCAGCTCGAGCGAGCCTTCCTTTCTTCATAAATCTCGATGTGGAGGTTGAGAAGGAGTGGAAAAGCTATTTTCTCGTATTCTTAGGTCTCAGCATACTAGTTATGCTGACATTGAGGTGCGTGAAAATGGCTATGAGGGGATGCCCCCTGTGCAAGAGATGATAGCCAGCTTATCTCGCTGTGGGCGAGACATCCTCTCTCAAGGCTCCCTCCTTGCCATCTAAGCCCTTGAATCTTGCTTAAATGGCAGGGCATATGCAGCAGCAGGTCAGATCGTCGCTTCGTTGCACACTATGGCGGTGCTTCAGGCGTACCAGACTGATCTGCTGAAAGACCTGGATAAGGCTTTCTATAAAGTCCAGGTATGAGCCCGAACAACCAGGGGTCCTAGCCCATCTCGGTCTGGGGATCAGAGATGGGCTCAGAACTAGTCTCGCGACTCATGCCCCTCCCGCCTGCGGGTAGGGCTAAGAGAGGCATGGGTCAGAGAGGCAAAACCTGAGGAGGTGTTCCGGATGAAGCGTCCTATATGACACTTTCGTCCGGACCAGAGTAAGACATCTACTCCTTTCCCTTAGGGGGGCATCGGCCCTCTTGATCCTCTCTAATTCCCCTGCAACCAATGGATGAGTACGATCCATTTCTAAAGGCTATCGGCTATCGCAGTGATTACATCACTCGTCGATACTAGATCCAGGCTAGTAGCGCTTCCTGTGGGTTGAGCTAGCATCGCTCCCCTCACCATAGAGGGTCACCTATGAGCATGCCGCTCCCTTCTGAGCGTCTAAATCTCCACTCGCCAGAGCTCGTTGTTGGTCGAGCTAGCATTGCTCCCCTCAACTAGAGGGTCACCTATGAGCGTGCCGCTCCCTTCTGAGCGTTTGAGTTCTCCTCTTATTCTGAAGAATGTGTTCTCCGCTCCCCAGAGCTCTGCGATTGGTCGCTCTCCTGTTGGTCGAGCTAGCCTTGCTCCCCTCACCTTAGAGGGTCACCTATGAGCATGCCGCTCCCTTCTGAGCGTCTAAGTTTCCTCTCATCTGAGGAATGAGTTCTCCGCCTCCAGAGCTCGCTGTTGGTAGAGCTAGCGTTGCTCCTTTCACCTAGATGGTCATTTATGAGCATGCCGCTCCCTTCGGAGCGTCTGAGTTCCTTCTCATTTCTGAGGAATGAGTTATCCGCTCCCCAGAGCTCTGTGATAGATTGCTCTCCCTGATTGATCGAGCTAGCCTTGCTCCCCTCACTATGGAGGGTTAACTAGGAGCATGCCGCTCCTTTCTGAGCGTCTAAGTTTCCTCTCATCTGAGGAAGGAGTCCTCCGCTCTCCAGAGCTCATGTCGGTAGAGCTAGCATTGCTCCCCTCACCTAGAGGGTCATTTATGAGCATACTGCTCCCTTCTGAGCGTCTGAGTTTCCTCTCATTTTGAGTTTCTCCGCTCCCTAGAGCTCTGTGATAGGTCGCTCTCCTTGCTGGTCGAGCTAGCATTGCTCCCCTCACTACTGAGGGTCATTTTTAGAGCATGCCGCTCCCTTCTAGGCGTGAGGAATGGTTTCTCCGCTCTCCAAAGCTCCTTATGGGTAGAGCCAGCACTGCTCCCCTCACACAGAGGGTCACTTATGAGCATACCGCTCCCTTATGGGCGTCTGAGTTCCCTCTCATTTTGGGGAATGAGTGTTCCGCCCTCCAGAGCTTGCTGTCGGTAGAGCTAACTTTGCTCCCCTCACCTAGAGGGTCACCTATGAGCATACCGCTCCCGTCTGAGCGTCTGAGTTTCCTCTCATTCTGAGGAATGAGTTCTCCGCCCTCCAGGGCTCGTGCTGGTCGAGCTAGCTTTGCTCCCCTCATTTAGAGGGTCATCTATGAGCAGGCCGCTCCTTCTGAGCGTCTGAGTTCCCTCTCATTCTGACGAATGAGTTCTCCGCTCTCCAGAGCTCTGTGATAGGTCGCTCTCCGTGTTGGTCGAGCTAGCATGGCTCCCCTCACCATAGAGGGTCACTTATGAGCATGCCGCTCCCTTCTGGGCGTCTGAGTCCCCTCACGTTAAGGGATGAGTCCTCCGCTCTTAGAGCTCCTCATTGGTAGAGCTAGCACGGCTCCCTCACCAACGAGGGTCACCTATGAGCGTGCCGCTCCTGTCTGAGCGTCTGAGTTCCCTCTCATTTCGAGGGGTGTTTTCTCCGCTCTCCAGAGCTCGCTGTCGGTAGAGCTAGCATTTCTCCCCTCACCATAGAGGGTCGTTTATGAGCATGCCGCTCCCTTCTGAGCGCCTGAGTTCCCCTTGCTCTGAAGGGTGAATAGTTCTCCGCCCGGAGCCATAGAACGTTACCCATCTAGATAAGTGCACACGCTAAGATCTTTGGGCACTTCTGAAAAATCCACTCAGTGGTAAGATCGCACATCAAGTGTTTTATGCTCTTTCAAAAATCCATGTTATGGTAAGTGCGCGCGCTAGGCTTTGGGCACTTTTTAAAATCCACTCAAGTGGTAAGTTCGCACGTCAAAGATTCTGCGTTCTTTCTAAAAATCCCGTAAGGGTAGGGTTCTGGCACAGCCGTGCCCTCTTCTGAGCTGGTTAAAGCCCCGGCTTGTGCCTTGGGCCCCGCTCCTTTTGTCCCATATGGGTTGGGTTCCAAAAAGGGTGTTGCTACCAAAGGGTCTGTTGAGACAGTCCCTCAGCAAGCTTGTGCAGAGCAAGCGGTAGCTTCTGAGTGACCGGCCAGGACCTAGTTATTACCACTAGGTGCTTGGCCATATTCCCTTAAAGGAATCGTTCTGATTCCAGACCTTTGAGCTCTACCCTGGGTCCGGTAGTTCCGGCACCCAGCAGGTAAGGATTTTAGGGTATGTAGCTCAGGCTTCTGGCCGTAGGGGATAATGTCACTGACAGCCATCAACCGTCCCGGGGGCAACTCCCTTAGCCTGGTAGAGTTGGCTTAGTGCTCGCCTTTTTGCGAAATTGGCTTGCACCCTCAGCATGGCGGCGTGGGTATAGCGTTCCCGTGGCGACCCCTAGGGGACGCAGTTCGAGTTCCCATGAAGGGGAACGTCTCAGGTTACGTGTGTAACCATGGTTCCCCAGTGGGGAAGCGAGACACTCGTCCCTAGGCTTTGGGCCATGCCGGACGCAAGCTTCAGGCGAAGAAGCTGATGATGTAATCTCCCGGCGGCACTTGTATTGTGGCACGCCGGTAGTGACGCGTCATGGGCTGTCGCCGGCCAACAGGTGGTGTTTTTAAATATGTATCTTCAGACACGAGTCACGCTGAGGCGTTCCCGTAGCGACCCTAGGGGACGCGGTGTCTCGTTCCCACTCGGGGAACCATGGTTACATACGTAACCTGAGACGATTTCCCACAGTATACTGATAATTTGAAAGATGTGGTTAATGTCAAAATGCTATTGAAAAAAATACAATAATTAGATGTAGTCACTAGTAGTTTGTTGTTGTAATAAATGCGTTATTATCTTTAAGCAATCTATATTAGGCCTAGTTATTAGCCTATATTATAGGCTATATGTTGTCTTTGTATTGGAAAATGTTTATGTACATCATATACATACAATATTTACACTCCAAGATACTTCATAGAATACCACAGTACTGCCATATATATCCATTATACCATTTTTTTCATGGTACCGCATCAAAATATGGTAAGATCATGGTAACATCACTCTTTTCTTTAAATGAATACAGTCAACAAGATACCTGGAAATGATTCATAATGAAGTGAAAGCAGTTTAAATCTGAAACCCGAGTAATTATGAAAGCAGCACAGAAGTGAAAATAAAGTTATCTTACCGGTGAGAGCATTAGAGCTGCGCAGATGAAACGCAACGCAACTCTCATCTTCGCTATCTATGAACACGACGCGCGATGTCATGAAGCGATCAAACTCAGCATTCAGAGATCTGTATGACGATCAGCTCGAGCGTTTACTGTCACGTTTCCCTGCGGATCGCGCTCTTCCGTGTGTGTGTGTGTGTGTGTGTGTGTGTGTGTGAGAGAGAGAGAGAGAGAGAGAGAGAACGACAGGTGTGTTTGTGTGACACTCTCCTATTATGCGTGGACTCACCTCATCTGCTCTGCAGCGACGCGACGCGACTCAACAGAACGCTATGACCGTTCAGAACGCCGAACGCCACGGGGTTCTCTTTTTTCAAGAAATGTTGTGTGACAGAAAGAAGGTTACCTTTCAGCAAGTGTTGTTCTTCCATCACAAGAGGGGGTCAAATCATAAATGCCATATTTCCTTTTCCTGTTTCAAGTCCAAAGAACTCTTGCTATAAAGAAACAACAAAATGTTCAAAAATAATAATAGTAATTAAATAATTATTAATTAATTAATGCATTTGATTATTAACGTAGTTCATTTTTAATACTTTATTAATTATATTTTCGAATAGTTGTCTATTTAATTGTGATGTTTAATATTTATTGCTGAAAAATACACACAAGCTTTGGCAATAGGAATAAATTATAAAAAATTAACTTATGTGTAATCTTGCAATTTTACAGCAATAATATTAAACATCAAAATTAAATAAGCAACATATGCGACCCTGGACCAAGGGTCAATTTTTCGACATTGAGATTGCTACATCTGAAAGCTGAATAAATGTTTCCGTTGATGTATGGTTTATGATAGGACAATATTTGTCTGAGATACAACTATCTGAAAATCTGGAATCTGAGGATGCAAAAAAAAATCACAATATTGAGAAAATCGCATTTAAAGGTGTGCAAATGAAGTTCTTAGCGATTTTGATATATTTACAGTTGGACATTTACAAAATATCTTCATGGAACATAATATTTACTTAATGACTTAATGGTTTTTGGCATAAAAGAAAAATATATAATTTTGACCCATATAGTATTTGGCTATTGCTACAAATATCCCCAGCGACTTAAACTACTGGTGAATAGTATGGAAAATTATTATTTTAAAATAAGTCTCTCGTTAAAGCTTTTATTTGGTCAAATGGGCCTAATACAGTAAACAAGTGAAACAGTTTGATTTATTTGACGTATACATCTTTTGTAACATTAGAAATGCCTATACTTCTTTTTACATTATGTTTTAAAAATAATTTAGCCCTATTTATAGAAGGCTATGTCATTATGTATTATAAGGTCTACTGTATTTTTTGTATGAGTGATTGAGTATTAGTGTAACATTACAGCACAACAGCACAAAACATGCTATGCTTTGAAAATGAAATTTCATGGCATGTATCGTCAAGCTTGGGTTGAAAGGCTTACTTTAGCATTTTCATGCGTTTCTGGTGCGTCAATCGGGGAACCGTGCTATATAAACGGCCCCTGAACTTTTACAGCTGTAGTTATGATACTAGTGGGTTAAGACTTTGAATACAGACATCAAGTGGATCGAGAGTTGGATATTTTATTCTGGATCTATGGTACTCTTTGCTTTTGTATAAGAATAATGTGTGGATCAAGAACAGTGATGGTCTAAGAGGCTTGGCATGTTTTATTTTTCTTTCAAAAGCCAATCGCCAGCACAAGAAGATACAAACACCAGGAAGGCAGAGTGGAATCTAATTCTGAAGTAAACCAGGACTTGTTTACCAACAAACTGACCCATAGGCTTATAAGGAGACAAGATTGAATAAATAAGAAATGGCCTGAAACATTTTACAGCTCATATATGACATGTTTTTTCAGTTCATGTCATACAGTGTAATAATTGACAGAGTTACAATTTATTGTATATCTGCACAATAGTTTATGGCTTTGCAAGATGTATGCGGCTTGCACAACCCCCATCTGTTCCTTCAATGGAGTGCTCCACTCTCACGGTCCTTTATGCCGGAAGATTCCACTCATCTGTCCGGAGGGGGGATTCACGGAGAAGCTTTTTCTGCAGGGCTGCCTGGGAGGGGCGGCTGGAGTCCTCTGGAGTTTTACATGCCGATAGCTGAATACCTCACAGGGAGCCCTATAAACTTTGGTCAAACTAGCCTCAGTTCAGCGCCGACTAAATTACTGGAAATAGACCACCTACACCCCTCACTGCCGTCCATCTCTCTTCCTCCACCCACACCTTTCCCCATCTCCCCTCCGTTACCGTTCACGCACTCTCATGGCACCACAACTCTCGGCTTCGCATTCCAGGGAGGTGTGATCGCCGCAGCCGACACGCGCTCCAGCTGTTCAGGGCTGGTGGCCTGCCCTGCGTCCCCGAAGGTCTTACCTATCCACTCTCACCTGGTTGGCACCACCTCGGGGACGTCGGCTGATTGTGCGCTCTGGAAGCGCATTTTGGCTCGGGAGCTCAGGCTGTACCAGCTTCGACACCACCGCAGGCTGTCAACAGGGGGCGCCGCCAAACTGCTGTCCCACATGCTGCATCCATTCAAAGGCACGGAGCTGTGCGTTGCAGCCACACTTTGTGGATGGGATGGGGACGACGAAAAACACGAGCAACCAATTACAGAGAAACATGAAAATACTCCAACCAATCAAATTACAGCCTGCGATTCTAGCAGCCAATCAGCGCCAAGTGTTGCCTCAGCGCCTCAACCATTGATAGCTGCTACAGCTCAACAAGTCGTCAGAAGTGGTTCGAGAATATGCGGCCCGCGGGTTATTTATGTGTGCAGTGACGGGCTTCGCCTGCAGGGGGAGCTGTTCTCTGTGGGCTCGGGGTCTCCCTATGCATACTCGATCCTGGACAGCAGTGTTTACTGGGGAATGAGCGTAAAGGAGGCCACTGAGGTCGCCAGGGAGGCCGTGTACCGCGCCACCTACAGAGACGCGTACTCGGGCAATAATGTCGATCTCTACCATGTGACCGCCAAAGGATGGAGGCGCAGAGAGAGGGAAAACTTGAAAGAGGAGTACTACAGGGAGAAAGAGAGAGAGAGAGGGTGGCGGAGAGAAAGGCCGAAAAGAAAGCTATTTTGAAGTCTAATGACAGAGAAGTAGTTTGAGGAGGAACTTTGGAAATATATAGATTTTAAAAGAATGGTATTTTTATAGCAAAGCAAACATAAAAAGACGAGCATGTATTGATAATTCATAGCTCTTACACTGTGAATGATATTGTGAAAAATTATAGTCGATTCAAGAAATGAATACCATCATGTTACAAAACTGTATGATTTCTGAAGCTCAAAGGGAGATGTTTAGCATGCATTTATACTTTTATACATACCTTTATAGTACTTTTTGTCATTGCTGAAAGTCTAAAGCTCCAGTCCCCTTTTATTATGATTTAATATGTTTTTTTTTTTGTGTAGGCTATTAATTATGTGATGCAGGGTTGCATAATTTTCAATTTTGAGTAAACGATACTTTTTCATGACCCCATTTTTCTGACCACTTCAAATTGAATGACTAATGAAGAATATAAAGTCAATTATAATCTATAATTGAGTAGAAATGATCAGTTATTATAATAAAGAGAGAGTTATTGCGTACTGATTAATCATTTTACATTGTATTCCTTTAAGGCTCTTTTTTTTGCAGTTTTACAGTAATTCGGACATAGGCCTATCTAGTCCCTCTTAAATGTTTTAAAAAATGTATTTTAAACAAATATTATTATATTGATATGACTTAATAATTCACAAACTGTCGTTCTATAGCTTACGTTAGCTAGGTTATTCACCACATCTGTTCATATGAATTCATGCACCATTGACCCGTGTGTATTTGATCTCTGATGGGTTTAAACGTTTTCAAATAGCTGATGTCACATTTCTCAGCTGAAAGCTTAACAGCTTTTAGATTAGTGCCAGCAGTCGAAGTCTCTGGAGTTACAGCATGGTAATAATGACCTCTGCAGGAAACAGAAGGAAATTATGTTTAATATGTGCCAGACTGATCTCTACATTATTTAATTAATCCCCATAATTAATAATTTGCTTTAAAAGTTCACATTTCACTTTTGTAAATTATTTTGCATCCCAGTAAAAGGCAAAAACACACATGTAATCCAAAAACTTAGAGGTTTCGTTTGATGATGTGTAATGTCTTCTTTAGTATTAAAAATAATAAACAAAGTTCAACAATGAAATGTTCGACTGGATTTCCCAGCCCTTACAGAAGTAATATTATGCACCCTATGAGGTGAAGGTTATCATTTATTTCAATGCATACGGTCTAGGTCACACATACTGTATTTCAATGCATAGGGTCTAGGTCACACATACTGTATGAGTGCAGATATATGTGTGCATGATTGTGTTTGAGTGGGTGTGTGTTTGTATTTGTGCTCACATGTGTATGAATACAGCCCCACACCCCCCTGTCCCATAGACACACACTCTCTTCACATTTCTGTGCCGTCATGACATAGCTTGTTCTTATGTATATTCAAACTATTTTCACATAGATATATATAGATTCACATAAATATTTATAGATATAGATATTTATAGAAACATAGATATAGATTCACATAAATATTTTAAAAACATGTTTATTCAAAGTTCTATTGATTAACTTTGTATACCTTTGATGCACGGTGACATACATATAATATATTGACAAAAATGTGGTATGATTTTTCACTTGTTTAAATGTAAAAACAAATATTACATTGTGATTTAATAATTAATGCATCAGTAAGCTGCTCTGACAGACTGTCCAATGAAGGCGTGTTCAGAGTGTGTTTGGAGGCGTGGTATCTACATAATAGCAGTGTATACACGAGCCTACACACTCGCATGAAACCGGCACCACACACTAGTCAACAACTCTAGGAGCAATACACAGAAAACAACCATGATATGAGCAATTCAAACCAACAGAAGATCAGGTCAGTACATGTTTGCTTCTCAAAACTATTTCCCAAAGTAGTGTAACATGGTAACAACAGCTTTCGTGCTTCTTGTAGCTCAGGTAAATAAAACAATCAAGAGAGAGAATAATATTTAACACTTAAGAGAAGGATAATGTACCTGGGCTGTTACAACGTGTTAATAAAGATGCCAATCAGCATCATCTTGTGTGAAATGGAGTTTACTGTAGCGTTCTAGAATCCTCGACACCTAGAACCTTCCTGAAGAGGAATGCACCTGTTCAGGTAAACCGGGCGTATGTGTTACGGTGGGTGAGTAAATCAGTCTCTTTAATATCGAGTGGCATGAACTCATTTAAAAGTGTTGAGATGTGTTGTATGTCAGAACAATGTTACTAACCATGAGAGAATAATAACTATGCCAACCCGATTTCATGAGAAAACAATTATTTTACTAGGTGTCATTTTTATACATGATTAAAAAAAATTTAACGTGAAGGTCCACCCCACAAAATGTATGAATTAGATTGTACAAGTTCATAAGATTTAGCCACCATTTGACCAAAGTGTAAAGTAATTGCCATAAGAGTGTTAACAATGCTGAACTAATTCAAACCAGCTTTGATTTCTACTTTCATACTAATATGTTCAGAGATGCTAGTCATTTATTTTTTTGTTTAAAGGTTTCATGAGCCAGTCATGTTCAGCTGGAAATAATATGGAGAATAGGAGAAAGTTAGAACAATGCATTCATGGTTTATTTCGATGTATAAGGTCTGATGTGTTTGTTTTGTTTTAGTTTTGTTTTCAGGTTATTGTTGTATGGAGTGATCTTCCTGCTTAACGAAGACCTGCCAATCTGGTTGAGCTGGCGACCTTGAATGACCGCTGATGTATATCCTATATTATGTTCTGAGTGTATGAAAATGCTCAAAACATAACATATATACCCCCCTGCTGAAAAAACCCAGCTAAAACCAACCTAAGGTGGTTGGCTGGTTTAAGCTGGTTTCCCAGCCTAGCTGAACTAGTCAAGCTAATCTCCCAGCCTGGCTAAATTGGGTTAAACTGGTTGGTCTCCAGCATGACCAGCTAAATAAGTCAATAAAACACCACCCTGTTGACCAGCTATGACCAGCCAGCCATGGAAATTAACCATGGTTTACTACAAATAAAACCATTATAGTTAAACCATGGTAACCACAACAATACCATTGTCATGAATCTGGTTGCCACTCACTACAACTGCACATCACCCATGGACTACATCTCCCATCATGCACTGCACTCACACATTCCCATCCACCATTACACCAATCACACAGCTGTCACCATTCACTCATTAGCCTTGATTGTCTCACCACACCTGCACCTTATTCACACACACACATTTAAGCAGCACTCTCACATGCACTCACCGCGAAGTCTTGTTCTTGCCCCGGCTGACATTTCTGAGCGTTTTCCCTGTATTCTGTTACCCTGTGTTTGACCCCGGACTGCCCGACCTTGGAACTCTGAACCTGTGCTTGTGACCTCGACCCCTGCCTGGTATTGTTTACGTCTCTGCTCTGCCTCTGATATTCCTGTTGTTTTCCGCTGACCATTGCCTGTTTGATTCTGCCTCTGTCTAATCAATCTTACTGCAAGTGGATCCACTCGCCTCAGACCAGTCATTACAGAAGACTTCGCCACCTCAGATCCAGCAGCGTCATCTCGACTACCCAGCCCAACTATGGACTGCATAGGCCAACTCCTACATCTTCGCCAGGGAGGCCTGACTATGGAGGAGTATGTTTACCAGTTTTGTGAGCTGTCTTACCAGGTACCGCTGTACGACGAGTCTCTATTCAAGGACTTGTTTTATTTTGGACTCAATAGTCACATCAAAGCCATGTTTAACAAATCTTTGTTTTCTGGAGGAGTGTATAATGGTAGTTTGAGGGGCCTTATGGACTATGCCTTGTTGTATGCTGGCTCCTCATTTACTGTGGGTGTCGCGGAGGAGGAAGGCGACACCATGCCGTTAACCAAGATGGCCACCACGCCTGCGGATCCACCACTGGTGGTGGTGCAAGCAGCTGGCATACCCAGGTCCGCAGCATTGTCTGCTCCGTCCCAGGAGCTCGGAGAGTCCGCTCCAGAGCCCGCTCCGTCCCGGGAGCTCGCAGAGTCCGCTCCAGAGCCCGCTCCGTCCCAGGAGCTCGCAGAGTCCGCTCCAGAGCCCGCTCCGTTCCGGGAGCTCGCAGAGTCCGCTCCAGAGCCCGCTCCGACCCGGGAGCTCGCAGAGTCCGCTCCAGAGGCCGCTCCGTGCCGGGAGCTCGCAGAGTCCGCTCCAGAGGCCGCTCCGTGCCGGGAGCTTGCAGAGTCCGCTCCAGAGGCCGCTCTGGTCCGCTGGCTTGGCATGCAGAATGAGTTCATCCTCATTTATTTTCGGTCTGGCAGTTGGGGGACGCGTTGCCTTTCCCCCGCTACAGTCCGTCCTTTCGCCGCCAGCGGGCCGTGTGTGTGGGGACACAGTCGGTTCTCCCCTGCAACGTTCGGACCCCGTGCTGGCCACCTGTCAGTCCAGCACTTCACACTCCATCAACCCGGGCAAGGACGCCAAGGGCTCTCCTTCGTGGCGGAGGGTGCCGCTGCTTCCAGGCCTTCTCGACACCCCATCTCAGGTATGTCTTCCTTTGCACGACACTCTGCTTCCTCTATCGCATTTCATTCACGAATGGGAGCGTCTACCGGGGGTATCGCTTTGGGTTCTCCGCACGATTCGGTCCGGCTACACACTTCAGTTTTGGGAAATCCCCCACCTCGACGGGGTTCAACTGACGGTAGTAAACAGCGCCTCCAAGGCTTCTGTTCTACAGCTATAGCTTTCCTCCCTCCTACAGAAAGGAGCGATAGAGGAAATACCGCAGTCGGACATCGAACGAGGGTTCTTCAGCCGAAGGGGGACGGCGGCCTGAGACCCATTCTGGATCTACGGCGTTTGAATTTTTCCCTCTACAAAGGGAAGTTCAAGATGCTGACGATAAAAACCATCATGTCTCAGATCCAAGAAGGGGACTGGTTTGTCACTATCGACCTAAAGGATGCGTATTTCCACATCCAGGTCGTTCAGCGACACAGAAGGTTCCTTCGGTTTGCCTTCGGAGGAAAGGGTTACCAATACAAGGTCCTTCCCTTCGGCCTGGCCTTGGCGCCGAGAACATTCACGAAATGCATGGATGCTGCACTGGCCCCTTTGAGGCTCCAGGGCATTCGTGTGTTGAACTACCTGGACGACTGGCTCATTCTGGCTCACTCCAGGGAGCTAGTGAGTCGTCACAGAGATATTGTTCTACGCCACATCCATTCTCTTGGCCTCAGGATGAACGCCAAGAAGAGTGTGCTCCTCCCATCTCAGCGAACCCTGTTTCTGGGGGTTCATTTGGATTCCATTCAGATGCAGGCCCGTTTGGCTCCTGCCCGGATATCCAATTTTACAGCATGTCTGGCCCGCTTCAAGCTAGGCCAGCATGTCTCTGTAGGTTCATGCCGCAGGCTGCTAAAGGCCTCATGGCAGCGGCCTCCCCTGTGTTGCCCCTAGGATTGCTTCACATGAGGCCGTTCCTTTGGTGGATAAAGGAGCTGAGGTTACACCCCACTGTACCAGCCACTCGCCTTATCAGGGTGTCGTGCGGTTGCTCTCGACCCCTTTTACAATGGCGGGACCCCGCTTTTCTTCGGAGCGGGGTAAGAATAAGTGCGATTCACCGTCGCCATATGGTCACAACGGACGCATCAATGATGGGCTGGGGAGCGGTCTTCGAAGGCAGACCGGCGAGCGGGGAATGGACAGGAGAGTTCCTCTCTTGGCACATAAATTGCCTGGAACTCAGGGCTGTCTTCCTGGCTTTGATGTATTTTCTCCCCGTCCTCGGGGGGCATCATATCATAGTCAGGACGGACAACATGGCGGTTGTGTCCCACATAAACCATCAGGGAGGTTCATGGTCGCGCACCCTGGACAGGCTTGCGCGCCGTCTTCTCCTTTGGTCCCAGTACAAGTTCCTGTCCTTGAGGGCAGTTCACGTTCTGGGGATACTGAACCTCACGGCCGACTTTGTGTCAAGACAGAAACTCAGGCCGGGAGAATGGATGTTGAACCATCAGACAATATCCCAGATTTGGGATCTGTTTGGCAAAGCGGAAGTGGACCTCTTTGCATCTCAAGAGTCATCCCAGTGCCCGCTCTGGTTCTCCCTGAGTTCCCTGACGACTCTGGGCATAGATGCCTTAAGCCCACCCATGGCGAATGTCAGTCTATGCAGCGTTTCCGTAAATAAAGCTGATTCCGGCAGTACTATGCAGAGTAAAGGTGAGCAGTGCCCGTCTCCTTCTCATAGCCCCATTCTGGCCCTCCCAGACTTGGTTCTCAGAGTTAACTCCCCTCTTGTATCGGTCCCCTTGGGAGATTCCGATCAGGCGGGACTTACTGTCCCAGCTCCAGAGCAGGATCTGGCATCCCCAACCAGAGCTCTGGAAGTTGTGGGTATGGCCCATTCAGGGCCAAGGGCTGTGATGGATGTTTTACCTGTCGAGGTTCAGGAGACCATCGCCAGTGCCAGAGCCCCCGCTACTAGGAGGCTATATTCTTCCAAGTGGGGTGTCTTTGAGTCATGGTGTTTAACTCGAGCAATAGACCCAGTCAACTGCCCTGTTGGTCCAGTGCTGGAGTTTTTGCAAGAGAGGATGACAGCAGGGGTGGCTGCTACCACCCTTAGGGTTTACGTAGCGGCCATCGCAGCTCGGAGAGAGCTGGATGAGATCCCCCTGGGGAGGCATCGGTTAGTCTCTGCCTTTATGCGTGGAGTCAGACGGCTTAGGCCGGCTCGCCCCACGGCAGTTCCTTCTTTGGACTTATCAGTCGTCCTTGAAGGTCTGGCGTCACGAGTAGAGTTGCCACCTTCAGCGAGGCAAAATAAGGGACACCCATTCCCCCAAACCCCCCCGCCCCCCCCCAAAAAAAACATGTAATATTTATCCCATTTTCATCTAAATTTAGCATTAAAAATAATTAAAACGCCAAATTGTACATGACATTTTTGATTACTTTTTATTTATGATTAATATAAATTATAAATGAATACATTGGATCTAAAATTAATTATAATCCATTAAATCCATTAAATCTTATAATGTCTAAAAATATAATAATTATGTCTACCAAGCTCTGATAATGTATGGAATATTATATTAATAGACTATCCTAATTTTAATAAAACAATAGGCCTGTACCTTGAAGCACAGATGTTGTCTGTCACTTTATGGTTCACCCAAAAATGAAAATTCAGTCATAATTTACCCAGGTTGCTCTAAACCTGCATAAAGTTATTTCTTCTGTTGAACACAAAAGAAGATACTCTGAAGAATGTGCTGACAAATTTTGGGTGAATTATCCCTTTAAGTCAGGCAGTTCACCGTGAATAGCTGAAAGCTTCTCCGTAAACTGCGCGTGCATAGTTACTAAACACCGCGCAGGTTTGTTTAGCGCATGCTGCGCTCGCGTGAAAGGGCTTCAACGGCGCGCGTTTATGGAAAGCCAAATGGTTCAGAATTCGCCTGGTTTTCACCGCCGTGTGATTATTAAAACGCCGTTTTCATAACGCCGCAAGGCGTTAAATAAGCGCCGTTAGGCGATAAGTTAACGGCAGACGCCACCACGCGTTAAAATAACGCCAGGCGCCGACCGACGCGAGTTAACGCCACACGCCACTTAAGATGCAGATTTATTCGCTTATCTACATTGACACACCTCTCATGGCTACGAGGAATCTACGGCAAGTCTGAGCATCCAGTTTGCTACAGCGAAGATGGCAAGGAGAGCTTTTGTTTTGCAGTGTAAACACACTTATAACCGTTTAATTGATTTACATTGCATGCATTTTCAGTATTGCATTCATTTAAAGTTCTAAAATTGTTTAAAGACATATGTCCCAATTCAAAAATCAGCTGTGTGCTATAACAGGGATATTTTTCTGAACATTGTACTATTAGTTTGTTATTATAATGTCATGGTTTAAATTGTGTAATTAACTTGATTTATAGGGCTAATTGCTATATTTTCTTTAAAGTATTTACATATAGATAAATAGACAGACAGATATATGAGGACCCAATAAAAAAAAAAAAAAAAAGAATTATGGCTCACAGACTGGCATAAAGTTGGCTTGACGTTGGACGTTCGATATTCGCAAATTTAGGGACCGTCTCTAAAGTTACTGAAAACAAATTATTTACATTTTATTTTAATAAATATAAAACATGTAAAAGGTGCGCATTATAGTTGATACCTAGATGTACAGTTGTTTTTATGAATGTAAGTCATTCTGCTCATATGGTATTGAAGTTAGAAAAATGTATACCAATATCGCATGTAACTTTAGAGACGGTCCCTAAATATGCGAATATCGAACGTCCAACGTCAAGCCAACTTTATGCCAGTCTGTGAGCCATACTTCTCTGAACATTTCACTATTAGTTTATTAGTTTAAAGACCGTATAAAGTGCTAATTTTAAAAACAGAGCCTGGTGCTATAAAAGGGATATTTTTCTGAGCACTTTACTATTAGTTTATTATCATATGTCATGGGTTAATAAATATATTTTCTTTCAATTACATTTTGTGCTGTGCAAAAGGTATTTGTTAAGATACACCTTTTTTTATTTAGTTTTATTTTATTGAACAAAATTCATGTGCATTTACACTTCACAGTATACAGTGTTTAAAACAATTTTTTCCATCTTCGCGCTGTAGCAAACTGGATGCTCAGACTTGCCGTAGATTCCTCGTAGCCATGCGAGGTGTGTCCATGTAGATAAGCGAATAAATCTGCATCTTAAGTGGCGTGTGGCGTTAACTTAACGTCGGTCGGCGCCTGGCGTTATTTTAACGCGTGGTGGCGTCTGCCGTTAACTTATCGCCTAACGGCGCTTATTTAACGCCTTGCGGCGTTATGAAAACGGCGTTTTAATAATCACACGGCGGTGAAAACCAGGCGAATTCTGAACCATTTGGCTTTCCATACGCGTTCTGGAGACTCCGTCGCGTCGCTATGAAAACAAAGACGCCAAAGTGCAATCACGCGCAAATGAACTTCTTAAGTACCTCGTATGATATTGATTTCATTACAATTGCTATTAGTATTATAATCAGGGCAAAATATGTATTAGTTGATTGAACTATTGCATTTGTAAAATACGGGACAAATCGCGTCCTGTATTGATTTAATACGGGACGCATAGTTTTACCTTTAAATACGGGACGATTCAGTATTTTAAGGGACGGGTGGCAACCCTTAAGTTAGTCACGAGCTTGAGTGTGTTCACTAACTTACATAAGTTAGCAGGTTAGCTTGCTAACTGTTAACCAAACGGCTAACGATACTACGATAATGCAAAACAAATAATAACAGTGTTTATAAAAATGCAAGCATTAATTCAAGCATAGCAATTCATCGGTAATCGGTCTTTAAGATGGTTATCACACAAATACTGAGTTTTTGTTTTCGGAAGTGAGTCAGCTAACTTAGCATGCTAACAGTTTGCGGCTGCTCCAAATGATATGCAGCTCTGAATATGAAATGAAATTATGGAAGGCGTAACGACCATAAATAGATCTACAGAGATGAAATCCAACACAAGCTAATTATTTACTGTAGCATGTTGTTAGTATATATGGTTTTAGGCTCTATATGGTTGTGCATTCACCAGGATGGCCGAGTGGTTAAGGCGTTGGACTTAAGATCCAATGGATATATGTCCGCGTGGGTTCGAACCCCACTCCTGGTAATGTCTTTTCATTTTTATATTATTATATTAGGATCGAAGATAAACGTGCACATCTGCAGTACATCACGTCAAATGATCAAATCTAACGCTGCATGGAGACGAAAAAAAGATTTGCTCGTCGAATGCAATACTCTCAAGGTGCGTTCACACCAGACGCGAATCGCGCGAATGATTTACATGTTAAGTCAATGCAAAGACACCCGCTATTCGCGCGAATGAGGCGGCGCGAATGGCGCGAATTGAGCGTTTTCAACTTCAATCGTGCGAGTTGAAAAATCTGAACTTTGGCGGATATTCGCGCCGCGTTAACCAATCAGGAGCTTGCTCTAGCAGTGACGTCATTACGAGCGGAGGGAAACAACAATGTAAAATCCGAAACAACAATGGAGGACAAAGTAATTGTGGTTGTATGTGGGTACCCGGAGCTGTATATACATCTTCCTACTTTTACATAAACAGGAATACATTTTGCAACGAGACTGGATCTGCCTGGCAGAAGCCCCTCCCGTGACGCGAATTCGCGTCTGTTGTGTAGTGAATTTCACGCGCGAATGAAGCAAGTAAACTCAAAATGTTCAAGCGTCCAACTTCGCGCGAATAGCGCGATTTATTCGCGTCATTCGCGTCTGGTGTGAACGCACCTTCAGTATGTAAAAATGTTGATCCGCTCTGAATAGATGAAGGAAGATGAAGCGACTCACCTGCACGTGTGACATAAAGTCACCAAAGTAGGACACACACTTGCTAGATGAAAGAACAAATAAGGAAAACTAAAAAATGCCTCGATGTGGTGTTAAATGGGTGGTCTTATACTGCCCCCTATTGGTAAATGAAAGCTAACTTCTGTTAAATAATTCAATATGTTAAATAAAACAATGTTTGACCAAAGGGTGAAACAAATCTGAATAAGATCCAACACCGACCTGTGTAGGCAGAAAATGTTGCATCTTTGGTCTGTAATTATTTACATACTGCTTCTGAAATAGATGCTATTTTTGTAGGCTACAGTTTACTGGCTGAGTGTAACATTTTTATATTAAGTTGGAAAGTTGTTTAATATGCATTATATTTGAATATTATATATATATATATATATATATATATATATATATATATATATAAAATCAAATCAAATCAAATCACTTTTATTGTCACATCACCACAGCACAAGTGCCTTGGTGAGTGAAATTCTTATGAGCGTGCTCCAGACAGTGCAAAAAAAACAACAACAACAACAGTTTACATATGGACAGACAGTACAAAAAAAACTACAACAACAATTTACATATGGACAGACAGTGCAAAAAAAACAACAAACAATTTACATATGGACAGACAGTGCAAAAAAACAACAAACAATTTACATATGGACAGACAGTGCAAAAACAACAAACAATTTACATATGGACAGACAGTGCAAAAAACAACAAACAATTTACATATGGACAGACAGTGCAAAAAAACAACAAACAATTTACATATGGACAGACAGTGCAAAAAAACAACAAACAATTTACATATGGACAGACAGTGCAAAAAAACAACAACGATTTACATATGGACAGACAGTGAAAAAAAAAAAAAAAAACAATTTACATATGGACAGACAGTGCAAAAAAGCTGCACTGGGGCATTTACAGTGCTCCAGACAGTGCAAAAAAACAACAGCAATTTACATATGGACAGTACATATTTACAGACTATACAGAAGACAATGTGCAAAATACACATACATATACTCAGTACACAGTGTACTATAAAGACACACTCAATTATCAGCGACACATTATACACCGTATGGGCACATCTACATTATGTACACTATCTATACATTATGTAGTGTATACAAAGTAATAATGTGAAGGTGCAACAGATTATAAATTAACAGCAGATTGGTTGGTTGAGCAGCAGATAGATGTGCAAAGGTGCAACAGATTATTCATATGCAGTGTCGTGGATGTGCATTGTATGGTGTCCAGTGATAGCAGATAGGTTGTGTTAGTGCAGTGTGTGCGTGTAGTCCAGTTGAACTGTGTTAAAGTGCAGTGCATGGCATGTTGTGTGAGTGGGAGTGTGTTGTAGGGTGGGTCATTTCTGACTGTTCATTAGCCTGATAGCCTGAGGGAAAAGCTGTCCCTCAGTCGGCTAGTGCGGATCGGATGCTGCGGAAACGCCGCCTGAGGGCAACAGAGAGAGCAGTCTGTGGGACGGGTGGCTGGAGTCTTTGATAATCCTCCGGGCTTTCCTTGTACACCGCCTGGTGTAGATATCCTGGAGGGAGGGAAGCTCACCTCCAACAATGTGGCGGGCAGTTCGCACGACACTTTGCAGAGCCCTGCGGTTGCCAGCGGTGCTGTTTCCAAACCAGGCGGTGATGCAGCCGGTCAGGATGCTCTCCACAGTGCAGGTGTAGAAGGATCTGAGGATTCTGGGGCTCGTTCCAAACTTCCTCAGCCGTCTCAGGAAGAAGAGACGCTGATGTGCCTTCTTCAGCACTGCATCTGTGTGAGCAGACCATGTGAGATCCTCGGTGATGTGAACGCCGAGGAACTTAAAGCTGCTCACCCGCTCCACAGGTGTCTTGTCGATGGTGATGGGTGTGTGTTCTCTGCTCTGTCTCCTGTAATCCACCACCAGCTCCTTGGTCTTGTCGATGTTGAGTGAGAGGTGGTTCTCCTGACACCATTTAGTCAGGGTACTCACCTCCTCTCTGTAGGCTGTCTCATCGTTGTCGGTGATCAGGCCTATCACCGTTGTGTCATCAGCAAATTTGACGATGACATTCGAGCTGTGTGTTGCTGTACAGTCGTGTGTGTACAGGGAGTACAGGAGTGGGCTGAGGACACAGCCCTGTGGTGCACCAGTGTTGAGGGTCAGGGGAGATGAGGTGTTGTTGCCCATTCTGACCACCTGACTTCTGCCTGTCAGGAAGTCCAGGATCCAGCTGCACAGAGATCTGTTCAGTCCTAGAGTCTGGAGCTTCGCAACCAGTGTGGCAGGCACTATGGTGTTAAATGCTGAACTATAATCCACGAACAGCATCCTCACATAGGTGTTCTTATTTTCCAGGTGGGAGAGAGCAGTGTGCAGGGTGAAGGCAATAGCATCGTCTGTGGAATGGTTACTGCGGTATGCAAATTGTAGTGGGTCCAGTGAAGCAGGCAGCACAGAGCAGATGTAGTCTCTGACAAGCTTCTCAAAACACTTGCTGAAGATGGGGGTCAGAGCAACGGGCCTCCAGTCGTTCAAGCATGTGATTTTATTTTTCTTCGGTATGGGTACAATGATGGATTTTTTGAAGCACGAGGGAACCACAGACAGAGAGAGGGACAGATTGAAGATGTCTGTAAAAACCCCAGCTAGCTGGAAAGCGCATGCTTTGAGCACACGGCCTGGTATACCATCTGGGCCTGCGGCTTTACGGATGTTCACCCGTTTAAAGGATCGGGTTACATCCGCGACAGAAAGCGTGAGTGGACTGACCTCTTCTGCAGCAGCCGCGGGAGCGTTCTCTGTGTGTGCGGTGTTATCAGCCTCGAACCGAGCATAAAAGGTGTTGAGCTCGTCCGGTAGAGAGGCGGCAATGTTCACAGTAGCTGGTTTATTTCCTTTAAAGCCTGTGATGTTGTTGATGCCCTGCCACATGCTTCTTGGGTTGTTGTTGTTGAAGTGTTCTTCAACTTTGTTTTTATATGTTCGTTTGGCTGCTTTGATGGATCTCCTGAGATCGTAACTGGCTTGTTTCCGATCGTCAGTGTTTCCGGATTTAAAGGCAGATGTCCGCGCTGACAAGGCTGATCGAACATCGCTGTTAATCCACGGTTTTTGGTTGGGGTAGATGCGGATGGTTTTGGACGGAACTACATCATCTATACACTTCCTGATGAAACACGTGACCGTATCTGAATACGCCTCTATGTCGCCTTCAGACGCTGCCCGGAACATGTCCCAGTCCACGTGATCAAAACAGTCCTGTAGTGTAGCGTCCGATTGGTCGGACCAGCAATGAACTGTCCTGAGAGCGGGTGCTTCACGCTTCAGTTTCTGCCTATAAGCAGGCAGGAGCAGAACGGAAGAGTGATCCGATTTGCCGAAAGGTGGGCGGGGGAGGGACTTGTATGCGTCCCGGAAGGGGGAGTAACAGTGGTCGAGTGTACGATCTCCACGCGTGTTGATGGTGACGTGTTGAAAGTATTTTGGAGCTATTGTTCTGAAGTTGGCTTTGTTAAAGTCCCCCGTGATAATAAAAGCTGCATCTGGGTGCGCGGTTTCCTGCTCACTTATATTCCTGTACAGTTCCTTGAGTGCCTGGTCTGTGTTGGCTTGGGGGGGGATATAAACAGCCGTGATTATGATCGCTGTAAATTCCCTCGGTAGCCAGAATGGTCGACACAGAAGCGTATGAAATTCCAGATCAGGGGAGCAGAAGGATTTAATAGAGTGTATGTTCCTTTCATCACACCACGAGTTGTTAATATAGAAACACACACCTCCACCTCTGCTTTTCCCTGTGAGCTCCTTTGTTCTATCCGAGTGATGCACGGAGAAGCCCGTGAGCTCGATGGCTGAGTCTGGAACCATTGCAGACATCCAGGTTTCTGTGAGGCAAATAACACAGCAGTCCCTTGTTTCTCGTTGGTATGAGATGCGCGCACGCAGTTCACAGAGTTTGTTATCCAGTGACTGAACGTTGGCCAGTAAAATGGTTGGAAGAGGAGGTCGGAAAGCTCGGCGTCTCAGTCTGACGAGAACGCCAGCTCTTATTCCTCTTTTTCGGCATCGGCGGCGGCGTGTCGATTTCGCAACCCACACAAAGGGCTCCGCTGCCATGTCTGTGAACAGTCCACCGGCATTCAAAAACTCAAAGTCCGGTTTGCGTTGCGCGACGGAGGAACCAATGTTCAAAAGCGTGTCTCTATCGTAGACAGTTATACTAACAACATCTAACACGTAAAACAACAAAAAAACAAATAAAACATACGAAAAACTGCAAAGTTTTCCCGGAGCTCGCAACACGGCTGCCATCCTCGGCGCCATCTTGACTCATCAAGATATATATATATATATATATCATATAATAAAAAATGTTAAATATTTGTTTGTGATTTTTATTTCATTTCTTTATTTTTTGATGTGTGTATATATAGTATTTATAGAGTTTTAAATTATAGATTGTTACTTTTTCTTATTTCTACGTTGCTTTGGATAAAAGCGTCTACTAAATGACTAAATGTAATATTAGGCTTTGAAATGTTGTGAAGTAAAAGTAAATAAAATACACATGGTTATTGCATTTGAATATCTTTTCAGTCTATCCTCCATCCAAATAAATGTTAACAACAGATCTCCGAGTCTGTAGGTTTGTTGGTCAAATTAAGATTGGAGGAACTTAAAGACCAACACAATATCCCAAATTCTTTGTCATGTTCCTCAAACCATCCCTGAACAATGTTTGCAGTGTGGCAGGGTGCATTATCCTGCTGTGAAGAGGAGGATGAGGTCTGCAACAGTCTTAAGTGTCACAGTAACATCCACATGAATGCAGGACCCAAGGTTTCCCAGCAGAACATTGGCCAGAGCATCACACTGCCTTCTTCCCATAATGCATCCTGCTCCCAACTCTTCCTCAGGTAAAGGATGCACATCCACCTGATGTTAAAGAAAATGTAATTCATCCGACCAGGCACCATCTTCTGCTGCTCCATGGTCCAGTTCTGACGCTCACTTTGGCTATTGTAGACACTTTTGGTGACAATCTGATACGGAGCAAACTGCAATGCATCTATCATGGCCAGCATTATGTTTTTCATCAATTTGAGCTATAGTAGCTCTTCTCTGTGATCGGACCAGACGGAATAGCCTATGCTCCCCTTGAAGTGAATTAATAATGAGCATTGGCTGCTCTTGTAAAAGTAACTCAGACCTTTTCCCTTTCAGTTGAAGAACTAACTGTTCACTTGCTGCCTTATAAAGCTGTCCGTTTGACAGGTGCAATATAACGATATATTTACCAAACAACCAAATAACGATACCCTTGGTTTCACAGACAAGGCTTAAGGCTAGTCCTAGACTTAAGGCTGTCTCAATTAAGAATATGACATATCTTAAAACATGCCAGTCACATTGATCAAGATGCACACCTGTAACGTTTTCTTCGAAGGCATTTTTGTAAAAGATGCTTAAATGTCTTAATTTAACTAAGGCCTAGTCCTGGCTTAAGCTAAGCCCTGTTTGTGAAACCAGGGCCCGTATTCATGAAAAATCTTAGTGCTAAGAGTTGCTCCTAGTAACAAAATTCTGAGAAAATTCTTAGAAATGTGGGTGTTTCCTCTTGAACTTAAAGAAAAGATCCTAGTTAAGAAAAAAGTAATTCAGAAAGCATCTTAACCCTTAAAAGAGGTCTTAAGGTCCGAAATTGTTAGGAGCACGGACGAGGACTTTTAAGAGGCTTAAGAGTTTCTTTAGCAGCGGAGAAAATGGCCGAAATACTAAGAGGGAGAAGAAATGTGTTGCAGACAATGGATGACAGTGAATTAATAAGATGCTACAGATTAGATCGTGCAGAGAAAAACTAACACCTCCTACGCAGCGCAGAAATGCCACAGCGCCAGAAATGAAAGTAATCACGACATTAAGATATTTGGCAACTGGGAAAATTCAACTATGCAGCAGTGATGATTTGGGTCCGTCACAACCTTCCATAAGCAGAGTGATCACACAGACAATTACAGCACTTTCAGATCCTCTTATTGTTTCGCAGTTCATTGCGTTTCCACTGGACATTCCCACCTTGCAGGCTCAAAAAACAGCATTTATGCATATAGCAGGCTTCCCCGGTGTTGTCGGAGTAATTGATGGAACCCACGTCCGAATTATTGCACCGTCAGAAGACGAGGATGCTTATGTAAATAGAAAAAGGTACCATAGCATAAATAAGTTGTTTTCAGTGCTGATTATAGGATTTTAGACATTGTTGCGAAATGGCCCGGTGCAACACATGATGCCAGGATACTGACGGAGAGTGGCCTGAGACATCTGTTTGAAGAACGTCATGTTCCAGCAAATTGCCACTTGTTAGGAGACAGTGGTTATCCCTGTAAACCATGGCTCCTCACACCTTAGGCTACCTCCGTCCTGACCAGGGGCCACAGCTAAATTATAACAGGTAACAGTGATAATGTACAATTAATATGTGTGGACTTCAAATTCAGTGGACCACATGTTTACATATAATTGTGAGATAACTGCCAGCGGTTTAAAAAAAAAGTGGTATAGCACTCACCTGTGCGTGATGACTCCCGCTTGTGTGCTGCAATTTCCCCTCTGGCTTTTGATTGCAACACGTTCCAGCGTTTCTCGCAGTCTTCACTGGTGCGCACAACCAGGGGGGATGAAGCGTTAATATTCTGCGCTATAAGCTCCCACGTCTGCTTCTTGCCCCGTGCTGTGACACCCGGCCCGAATTTTCCTTTAAGGATGCCCTTGTGTTCTTCCACTAACTGGGCTAACATTAAACACTGTTCCTCTGTCCAGTTGGGCTTTCTCATCCTTCTTTTATTTGACTCCATGTTTGCTACGATCAAATCAACATTCAAACCCCACTAAAACAGACATGCAAGCAATCAGTGGAAAGAGCGGAGAATTTTCCTCATTCTTAAACCTATAACATCTATTGCAATCAATGTTGAAAACAAAGAACTGTTGCAATCAATCGATCAATTGCTTATTTATTCTCTAACTGCTAGCTTTTCTTGAAAAACTAACACTAGCTTTCTTTTTTCTATTCTATCTACTCGTTTTCTTTAAAAAATAAAACTTGTACTAGGCTAACCGAGATTTGTCATAACACTTGCATGTTGTTGCTCTTTTGTTGGTTTTTATTACTTCTATTGTCCTCATTTCTAAGTCGCTTTGGATAAAAGCATCTGCTAAATGATTAAATGTAAATGTAAAATACGTTAAGTAGGAAATTAACAGCATGGTAAGTAAAAAATAAAGAATATATATACACATAATGTGTGTGTGTGTGTGTGTGTGTGTGTGTGTGTGTGTGTGTGTGAGGGAGAGAGAGTAAGGTAAAACAGAAAAAAATATGCCTGCAATTTCAAAGTGAAGGCTTAAAATAAACCCTACTCTTAAAATCTCTCTTTAATTTCCTTATGGACCACCAACCAATCACAGTCATCAAAAGACTGTGTCATTCCTAGCAACAGGGTCAGGTCCGCCTCCTCACTAAGATAAAAGTTTGTGTTTTCCTTGCTCCGAGTTGCTCTCAGATTGGTCCTGAATCACTTTTAAGCTAAGACTCCTAGCTAGACATTTTTAAGCTAAATTAGGAGCTCTCTAAGAGGATTCTTAGAATCGTTATGAATACGGGCCCAGGCCTATAACAACTAAAACCAGCCTAAGCTTGTTTTAGCTGGTCTCCCAGCCTGACCTGTGGTCAAAACCTCTCTAAAACCATCCTGCAAACCAGTTATGACTAGCCATTACCAGCTAAGACCATCAAACAAGCTTTTTTAGCTGGTTAATCATACTGTTCAGATATATTGTAGTGCAGATATTGTAGGCTATGTAAAACACATTAAACCTTTATTTTAAATGTTACACTTTCTAAAAACATAGAGGTACTTTACTTCATTACAAATCCAGAGCATAATGTACTTTTTACTGCACTGCATTTCATAAATAATTTGTTTAGAGAACATTAAAAATGTGGTACTTTCTTGTACTCAAATATACTTGAGTAAAAGTAAGAGAGTACTAGATTTCTAATGTAATTATTAAATTATATTAAGCCTAATATGAAACGTAGTGAAAGTAGCCTACAAAACTGAAACAAAGTATACCACATTTTTTTTAAGGTAAGTGGTTGCAAACTATTTATTTGAGCTACATTTAAACAAATGTAGTTTAAAGTTAGTCAACTAAGGCCTGGTTTCAGACAGACAAAGTCAGGATTAGGCCATAGTTCAATCAGGACAATTAAGTACTTTTTATAAACTTGCTTAGAAAAAATAAATAAAACATTACTGGTGTCCATCTTGAGACAAAACAAAAGTACTGATATATTTTAAGATCAGTCGGTGCAAGTTTCGGTCAGTTGAAACAGCTCAGACTTATATTTTAGTCTAGGACTAGGTTTAAGCTTATTTTAGGGCTTATTTTAGTCTAGGACTAGGCTTAAGTCTAGTCTGTGAAACCAGGGCTACATTTGTTTATTTAAATGCAGCAAAAATAAATTGATTGCAACCACTTAAAAAAATTACAGGCTAAATTCAATGAATCGTTTTTGTTTCAGTGAATATTACACGTTAACCGAGACTTGTTACAGCACTTGCATATCTTTACTCTTTTGTTGATTTTGGTTGCTTGCATTGTCCTCATTTGGATAAAAGCGTCTGCTAAATGACTAAATGTAATATTAAGCTTTGAAATGTTGTGAAGTAAAAGTTTGCATAAAGAAAAACACTTTTGATGAAGTACAGACACTTGAAAAGTACTTTTAAAGCAGAGTAAAATGCATCTCTGCTGTCCGACTCTGCATACTCAAGCCAATAAAACAGTGAAGTTTCTAAAAGTAGGCTGTATTCCAGAAGGGGACGCGCGCGCCCTTCGAACCAGCGCGCGCCGTGAGGTCACGCGTCCTTCATTCCCGCGGCGAGTGGGCGGAGCTGGGAAGCGCTGTAACTCTTCTTTTGTTATTCATGAGCAAAGGAAACTTTGTGGCGGAGCTGAAACATCCGGGAGCGCCAAAACAATCGAGCTGGATAAGTTTGATGTCTCCTGGATGGAGCTGTGAATCTCCCGTCAACGCATTGAGCATTACACGAGCTGGCAGCTGCTTGTTGTGAAGCGCGGAACATGCCATAAGAAGAGCCAATGATTCATTATTCACTCCATGATAGAAACGCACTGTACTGCATTGAGAGATTCATCACGCGCAGGTGAGAGCTGCTGCTTTTAAAACCACACTTACACATGCTTGCAAAACTTGCGCCTGAACCCGACCCATCAAAGTAACTAAACAAGTTCAACTAAATAAATAATCAAACAAACAGATGAATGAAGGCTGTGCATCTGTGAAACCTGCAGTGCTATTTGGTTTCTCTGATGCTCTATCTGACTAATAATTAGGCTACTAGAAGTTGATGCATGTGGCTCAAACACACTTGAACTGATCTTGGATTGAAGGAGTTAGTTAAAGCTGTGGTTGAAGATAGTAAAAGCTAGGGTAGGTTGGGTTTAGTAAGGGTCACATCTAGAGCTGGTTTAGTTTAGTTAAAGTAGGGTTTAGTTAGAGTTAGGCTTGGCTAGGTTTAAGTAGGGTTTGTGTCATTGTTAAGTTTGTTTGGGATTAGAGTTATTTATCCAAATTAATAACTATTAGGGTCAGTGTTGTGGTTTTTCGAGGTTAGTTTGAGTTGTTGTTAGGGTCTCAGACACTTTTACGAATTTGGCAGGTAAGATGGCCATGTTTCAATTCCAGATTTTTTCCTTTTTATCCATTTTTTTTCTGTTGACTGTTTAATCTAGTGTTTATAAGCATAGAACAAATATTGTTTTATAAACAATAACAGCTTCATGCAAGAATGCATGCACAAGTCTTTTTATGAGATTGAAGCTGAGAACTGTAAGCACAAAGTTTTCTTCGCAGGAATCTTAAGTTAGATGCTTACGTCATTCACTTTTGCTGCATGCCAACAGATAAAGCTGAAGCCTTTAATGGACAAGACATGCTGCAAATTATTATCAGAGTGAGCTGTGTTTCTATTCTCTCCAGCGACTCTCAACATTCCTGCTCGTTACTAATCAATGACATCATCACCCAGCCGGCGTGTCCATCAGCTGCTGAAGTGCTGCTTTGAGAGATGTGGTGTTGGTGGACCTTATCAGGGCAGGAATGTGGGGAGCTACAGAATGAATGCATGGTCACCTGTTTGGCTGGGTGACAGCTCCTGTTACAACTTGTCTACACACACACACACACACACACACACACAAAAGGACCTGTTTTTCTCGTGCGGTAATTGGTCCCACCCTCGTTCTGATGGTGTTCTTTAGTATGGCTGCTCAATGTGGTGATAACATCTTACTCCTGATTGTACATCTGCCTGTGTAAGGCCGATGTTTTTAGCTGCCCCGTTGTTCTCCCGTAGATTTCCTCGATCCAGGTCAATCTTGACATCACAAACTCTTGGCAGCCTCTCAGCAGCAGCCATACTTTATCTCTGAATGCAATGAGCCAAATCACCATTAGAATGAGAATGCAAAAATCAACATTAGAATGAGAAATAGAACTGGTGTGAATCAGAATTACCATCAAAGTTCTAATCCGAATGTTGTAATCTGATTCTAATTATGATGTCATTTAAAATGTGAATTGGAATGATAAATAGAATTGATTTGAATCAGTGTAAAAATTACAATTCAAATGAAAAATTTAACATATAATGGGCAATAGAATTGGTGAGAATCAGAAATAGAATAAGAAAGTTGCAATCAGAATTTAAATTTTCAGAATGATAATAAGAAATAGAATTATGAGGATCAGAATTTGAATCAGTATAAAAATTACATTTGAAATCAGAATGAGAATTATATTATAAATGAATTCATCTTATAATCAGAAGTTGTCATCAGAGTAAGAATCAAAATTAGAGGCTAAAAGTAATACGTAATCAGAATTGAAATTAGAATTGGTGAGAATCAGAATTTAAATCAGAGTATTAATGACGATTCAAATTAGAATTTAGTTTGGCTTCAGAATTAGAATCAGAATGTTCTAATCAGAATTTTAGCGATATCAGAAACGTAATCAGAAGTAGAGTCTGAATTTAAGTCAGTATTAATATTGCACTTCAGTTTTAGAATGGAACGATTTGAAGTAAAGAATGAAACTGAGAACTCGACGTACATTGCTTGTTTGATTTATCTTGGAACTGAATTTGTAACGCAGTAGAATTCAAGAGCAGCCCCTCCCTCCCTCCCTTCACACAGCTCCGGCTCACTCCACATCAGTCCACATTCACTCAGAGCCATAACATCCACGAGCAGCCCGGCAGTCCTCCACAGATTCTCCGATTATCTCCACACCTCTTTCTGAATGACCTAGAGAGTTTATACGTCCATGTTGAAACAGTTTCACTTGATTCAGCATGGCCTCTCCCTGCACTGCACTTTCCAGCTCTCCCACAAAACTTTGCAGTTGTTTGAAAAAGTAAGGTCACATGTTTGCCCCCTCTCTTGTGGTCTGTGTAAAGGTTTCAGAGAGCAACATGCACTGTGTAAGACAGTAAGTGGATATTCTGCATTCATGGAATGGCCTACTACATTTTCTGAATTGGACTGGAAACCAAATTTGGCTTTTCTGAGTTGACGATTGGAATTAAAACATGAATTAAACATGATATAATGAGGCCACGTGAGAGCAATATATGAGCATTGCATTTCAGAGCGCTCAGCCTGATGGGTTGTTTGTTCAGTTGCAGGGATTTGCAGTGGGTTGTATATGTAAAAGAGAGCCGGATTTCTACTTCAGCGTGTCAGACGTACTCGTGACGCCTGAGAAGGAAGATGGCTACCGTGGGCACAGTGTCAGAGGCCTCTGAGGCCGGAGACAACAGCGAGTTCACTGACATCATCAAATGGAGATCAGGTAAGCTTGAGACGACATGCGTTGCATCACAAGTGCTGAGCTGCTTTCTTGATGTTTCAAGGTGGTTTTGAAGTAGTGTGTCATTTTAGATTCTGACATTTAACTTTTAAGTGTGGCATTTTTTACACTTTTTTTGATGTGGCTTGACAAGAGAGGATTACTCGCTCAGGGATCAGGGAGTGTTGCATGCTGGATTTTAACCTGTGTCACCTGCATGAGTATCTTGGTGTGTTGAGCAATACTACACCCCTGAGTCCTGACTCTTATTTCAGTATGTTTCTGACAGAACTGGGGTCATAGATGAACTATCTTTGGTTAAAATCAGTTGCTTCAGCTTATGTGTACGTTTTACAGCAGTAAGGCAAGGCAGGGCCTTCACCATTAAGCTGATTGGTCGTTTTAATTAAAAGATGATGGGACTTCATATTTCTCCAAGTGGTCTGTTTCCTGCTCCTTGTTCTGTCTGTTGTTGGAGGAATGGTCAAGTTTGGGATCAATAAGATTAAAACAATTAATGTTTGTGACAGAAATCTCTTATGCCTCACCAAGGATGCATTTATCTGAATAGAAAAATACAGCAAAAACAGTAATACCGGTTGTTATAAAATCTATTTTATTATTTAAAAAATAATAATATGCAAAGCTGAATTTCCTGCATCATTACTCTAGTCTTCAGCATAGCATGATCCTTCAAAAATCATAATGATTTGCTGCTCAAGAAACATTTCTGATTATTATCAATGTTGAAAACAGCTGTGCTGCTTCATAACTTTGTGGAAACCCTGATACATTTTTCCCCAGATTCTTTGATGAATAAAAAGATAAAAAAACTGCATTTATGTGAAACACAAATCTTGAATAATTTAATGCACACTTGCTGAATAAAACAATTATAATAATTAAATAATAAATCTCATTGACCCCAAACAATTTAACAGTTTTTGCAGACAGCTAGGTTCATATGGATTTCATAAAATATGAGAAGCTTTTCAGTCATTAAGTGCAGCATTTAGTCTCATAAAAAGTCACAAGGGTATAATATAACATGACATCCTGTAATTCCCCGAATGCTCCCAAAAACATTTTAAATCATGGAATATTGCTAGAATTATGATTTATGAGACGGGATGACACAGTAAAATGTTCAATGCAGCTGCGTACACTTACCCAAAAAGTATTTAGACTTCTGAATGTCACTGCATTACATAACAAAATATCAACTTGTGTTTTTAACCCTTCAAGCAGAACATTTCATGAAAGGATGATTTTCAGATGGGTTTCAAATGCCAAAACATCATATGCTGCTCAATATTACACTTTTTGATCGTCAAACATTAGTAGAATACGTTCAATGGTCATTTGCTTTACCTGTACCATTTTGTCAACTTTTTGGAAGTTATATTACCACAGTTGACCCCAAAGCTAATAAAAATAGGCTAATTTTGATTTCTTGGGGTCTTTAAGTGTCTGTCATGAGTAGGGCTGGGTATCGTAAAAATATTGTAGATACCGATACCTTGAGTTCGATACCGGTTCCTGAACGATACTTTTTCCGATACCAATTTTATTAAATCCATTTTAACAAGATTACATTATCTCAAAAATGTTTTTTTTATTTTTTCAGCTTGTTGACATTTATGCAGACTCAAAGCTTCGTCTCCTGACCCACTGCACAAAGGAACAAAATATATCAAACAATAAATCAGTGCAAATAAAGTTCAAATAGTTCAGTTTACACATCTGTTAGGCTACGTTTACACTAGTGCGTGTTTGTTTTAAAACGCATAGCTCGGACAGAATCATCATTTCTATTCATTTATTCTAGGTTGTTAAAGACTTCAAGAAATTGAAAATGTTTATCCACTTTCATAAGTGGGTGTTTTATTTTCTTTCACCATATGTAGGGCTGTGCGCTATGACGATATATATCAGATGGATGAAATAAAAAGTCTATTGTTTCATATTATGTTCTATCGTTTATTTCGTGGTGTTGCTAAATACATTGATACAACCCCCTCGTTACTAAACGAGGGACTACATCTGTAGCATGGTCATGTGTTTTTAAGCACTGCAGTTATAAAACAACCGATTTTAAACTGTTGAAACTCAATCAAATCATAGCTATATGCGTGCGCCGTCTCTTTGCATCGTGTGAGAGGAGCGCGCTTTCTCTTTTTTGCAGACATTGAACGATTACATAAACACACTTATATGCGTCAGAATCCCCGTCTTTGCAAGTATCCTCATAAACACATCGATTTAGGTCTTAAAGAGTAAACGCATATGTAACAGTAACTTGGCTATATTGGATCAGGACTTCGGTCTTAAAGGGGAAGCGTTCCAATATTCATTCATGTTAATCATAGCACACTGCTAGAACATCTCTCACTGCTCTTGACTAAATCACTTTTGTAACTTTAATGAGAATAAATATAAAATAACAATAATGATAATATATTTATAATATGTATATAATCTATACATAATACACGTGTTAATTATATATACCTTAGATATAATTAAAACAGTGAAGACTAATTAATTTACACAATGTATGTATCATTTCTTATTTATTGTAGTTTTTTTTGTCCTATTGCTTGCAATTAGTTTCTTATCCTTATTTCATCACTGACTGTTTATTTATCTTCAGTGAGGTTGAGTTTTTACTCTTTCTCTCTTTAGGCTTGTATTAGTTTGATATTGACATTGGTGACAAGGATTATGACAATTCTTCAACCCCAAATACTCAAATATTTTAATATAATTTAAAAAAATGTAAGAGAAAAAAAAATCACTATATCACTATATTGTTATCCTGATATAAAATGTATCATATCGTGATATAAGATTTTGGTCATATCACCCACATATGTTTTATTAAATGCTGTGTTGTAGTATGTCTAATTATTTGAAAGCATAAAAACAGCTTAGTTTATTGAAATGTATCCTTAAATTATTGAAAATCAAACTTTATATATTTTATTTTGGCAAACAAATGGGGATTATCATTAAAATTAAAACATGGAATAAATGTTATGTGATCATTGCTTCATCAAGTTTTAATAGTAGCCTAGTAGTAGCAGTATGTACATTCTGCCAGGGGCGCAGGAACAGGGGGTGCTGAGGGTGCTGCAGCACCCCCTGTTTTTTTTCTGTGGGCAACTGTAAACTGTTGTGAATAAAAAAATATATAGGCTAAATTTGTTATAATAAAGATTCATTTAAACATTTCTATGGTTGCTCCGATGTTTATAACATTTAGTTTACATTGGCTATTTTGCTATCTATTTCTATGTGATCTTCGACATATTTACCATTTGCCCATTAATTTAACAGTTGTAAGAATTAAAGTTATCAAAGTTATTAAACTGATGCAGGGCTATTTGATGCCCAAATCACGCACGCAGCACTGCCAATGCTTGCTTTTATGTTTGTGAATGTTATGTTTGTGTTGTGGGATCTGTAGGTTGTGGCTTAAAAGCGGAACATGGAAATATCATGGATGTACTGGAAGAAAAAAAAAGTTTTTGTTCTCAGCGATATGAGTCTTTCCCATCTCCCAAAACAGCTTATAGCTACCTATTAAAATAGTTCAGTTTTGTATATAATGGAAAAGTGATTAGACTATGTTTCGTTTTTTTTTCTTCATAAAGTTAATTTAGAAAAACCTTGGGAGTGTTTTTTGTTCGTTAAATGTTTTTTTTTTCTTTTAAGCAACGACCAAGCGGCCAGCATCAGAGTTGATCGCCTATGTTTGATTAATTTAGCCTTATCAAATCATCACGACTTGACTAAAATAAAATCGATAGATAGGCCTATAAACAGTTCAAGCATATCACAGTGTTAGTTTAAATGTTTAACCTATATAAATGTGCAATATCCAACAGTTTGTGTGGAGAGTGGAAGCTGAAGCGAGCTTTACAGGACATGGAGTCTCCAGCGTGGTCACTTGGATTTTTTTCTTACAGTAAAAACAACTTAAAATACACCGTGTGATTTTTTTTTTTTTTTTTTTTTTTTTCATAAAGGTAAGAGTAATATATCATTTGGAACTGTAAAGGGTCTACTTTTATTTGTGTGCATTCACAATATCAACATTGTGCTTCTATAAAATAGGAAAACAGAGAATGCTCTTTCTGCCGGTTTTGAACAAGAGCGCTTCAATGATGAACCGAAACTCGGCAACTTGAAACTTTGAAACTTGAAACTTGAAACTTGAAACTCGGCAACTTGAAAGCTCAGAGATATGATAAATATATCTATAGAAAGCTTTAAAATACTACTTTAAAACGAAATAATTCAAAGCAAAGCAAAAACTCTTCATTAGCCTATGTAATCCGTTAAGATGCATATATTTCTCTCTGCGGGTCCAATGAGGAGATGGCCAGTCATTTTTCCCGTCACCTCACCATCTAAAATATAAAAATAAGGGAAAGCCTAAAACAGGCCCGATTATAATTTGCGTTTTATTTTATAATTGTATTCAATAATAATAAAAAAAAAAAGTATGTAACTCTTTGTCCTTGAAATTTAAAGGATTTGCTGCAATGCAATTTTGTCTGACTGATTTGTCTATGTGAATTATTTATTGGCCTATCTTTTTAATCCATGCAGCAAATACTTTAAAAACAGCTTTAAAATTACTTTATTGCATTCCAGATGTTTTTAAAAGAACTTTTCACTATACATTTTAAGGGTTTTTAAGCTTTTATGTAGCTTGAATGTAAAACATTGTTATGAATTCATTGTAGCCTATTCCCATTTGTAAAATAGCTAATTGTTGTCTAACACGATCTCATGAAAGTGCGTAGGCTATAGCACGATTTCCTACAGTTTCTATTTGGCGTAATATTTATACGCAGGATCTGATTATGCAGAGTCTGATCTTAAAGGGCTAGTTCACCCAAAAATGGAAATTTGTCTGTGTTTTACTCTCCTTCGAAGCATCCTAGGTGTATGTGACTTTCTTCTTTAAGACGATTCCAATCAGAGTTATATAAAAAAATTGTCATTCAAAAACGCATAGATTTGCCTTTATTCACCCCCCTGGAGCCGTGTGAGGGACGTTTATTACAGTGCGCATACTTTATTTCAAGTCTCCCGAACAGGATCCAGCTAACACCCGTTTAGTCCCATTGTAAGGCTTGGAGGGGCCAGGACTATTTTTAATATACACTACATTGCCAAAAATACCTTTTAATGAGAGGTTTGACTACTTTAGTAATTTCCATGAGTACAAATCTTAATATTTAAACATATAATGATATTCTAGGGAATTGTGTGCTTGTAGTTTTATAGCAACAGTTTGGACTCTTTTCTATTCTAACATGACAGTGTCTCTGTGTATAAGACAAGGATCAAAGAAAAAAGTCACTGACTTCTGACATTATTTCCTGCAATTCTAATTCTATACCTAACAATTGTGAGAGAAAAAGTCAGAATTGTGAGGTAAAATGTCGCACTGAAATTGTATCCAGTGGTGGAAATGGGCTTCCATAGAGTTGAACGCAGTAATGAAGAGAAGAGCACAGGACGTCTGTGAGGTGCTCTGTTGGTGTTAGTGCTTTGGCTGTGCTCTGCTGTCATGTATCTCTCCTCTCTCTCCCTCTCCCCTCCCCTCTCTCCTCTCCCCCCTCCCTCTCTCTCCCTCTCCCCCCTCCCCTCTCTCTCCCCTCCCCTCTCTCTCCCTCCCCCCTCCTCTCTCTCTCCCCTCCCCTCTCTCTCCCTCCCTCCCTCCCCTCTCTCCTCTCCCCCTCTCTCCTCTCCCTCTCCCCTCTCTCTCCCTCTCCAGCCTTTCCCTCTCCCTCTCTCTCTCCCCTTTTCTCCCTCTCCCTCTCCAGCCTTTCCTCTCCCTCTCCCCATCTCCTCTCTCCCCTCTCTCTCTCTCTCCTCTCTCTCTCTTTCTTTCTCTCTCTCTCTCCATCTCACCCCCTCTCTCTCTCTCCCTTCTCTCCTCTCCCTCTCCAGCCTTTCCCTCTCCCTCTCTCTCTCTCTCTCTTTCCTCTCCTCTCCCCTCTCTCTCTCTCCCTCTCTCTCTCTTTCTTTCTCTCTCTCCCCTTCTCTCCCTCTCCCTCTCAGCCTTTCCCTCTCTCTCTCTCTCTCTCCCTCTCTCTCTCCCTCTCTCTCTCTCTCCCTCTTTCCTCTCCTCTCTCTCCTCTCCCTCTCTCTCTCTCTCTCTCTCTCTTCTCTTTGGGAATGCTGGAATTCCACTGAGGCTTGTCTTTCCAGACCACACAATGCATTTCTTTCTGTAAGGATTCCGGTCTCCTAGAAATGGGCAAAAGTTATGTTTTCTTGGGTTGGAGCTGCCGGGGAAAGTGTTGCAGAGACAGACATGGTCACGTATTTTCAGTAACCAGCTAAAGAAGCAGGTCTGTAACCGCAGGCCTTGTTCTGTTTGTTTTGATTTGGAATATTAACAGAATCATGTGATTTCTGTTGTGGAGAGACTTTTACTAACACCCCCCCAGGTCAGTTGGAACGCTTGTTAATGTTTGGATGTTCCTCTGTAGAGGAATAATGATTAACTGTAGTTCAGTGAACTGTGGGATTGTCTCAATGCTCACTTTGCACATACTGATCGTGTGTGTCAGAAGCAAATTATATCGTGTGGAGAGATGACTGATGTGAAACGCATGTCATTGACCTCTCTGGCCGGTCAGTCAGTGATGTGACATGTTTTGTGTCTGTATGAGGATGCTCACACATGCACTGATTTACAGCAGCAAGGAAGCTGGTTTGATAGTCAATCATTGGCATTCAGCTGGTGATTTCCAGCGAGGCGAGTGACCGCAGTCATTGACAGTGTGATGAAGGTGTGTCCAACCACACATATTTACCTCTATGCAAATGAGAAGCATTGGCACACAGAACCTGCTAATGTGTGTGAAGATGTTGGATGTGATCCGATGATTGTGAGTGTGATCAGATTGTCTAGATTTGATCAATGTTGTTTGATATTGATGCCGATATCTTGTTGGCCGGTGGTCAATACATATTTGATATCACAACGTTTAAATTATTATTTAATCTTAACACATGCACAATTTCTGCAATTTAACATAATATTCGCTCACTCACTCACACGGACACACACGTTCCCTCACTCACTCACTCACTCACACGGACACACACGTTCCCTCACTCACTCACTCACTCACACGGACACACACGTTCCCTCACTCACTCACTCACTCACTCACTCACTCACTCACTCCTCCCACGGACACACTGCGTTCCTCACTCCTCACTCTCACTCACTCACTCACCACTCACTCACTCACTCACTCACTCACTCACTCACTCACTCAGACACACACACACACATCATGATTTTACTAGCATAAGAGAGGAGGAAGTCCTCATAAATCTACATCCTGTGAATTCACAGCTTGTGGAAGAGTCAATCAAAACCAAACATGAAAGTGTTATCTTCTAAATCAGCATTAATCAAGCTGATGTCTGAGGAACAAAGAAACCATCAACTTAATTTATGGAGCTTTTCCTGCATGCGTTATGAAACAGAGGTCATTGTCCTGGAAGAACAACGACTGCCCAAAAGAAAAGTGCAGTTATTGTACCTTTAGGGGTACAGCAGCTTGTCACTGGGGCAGAGCCCTTAAAGAGGACAACTTTGTATCTTATCCAGCCCTAAACAGTGCCTATTTGTACCTCAAAATTGTAATATTCACCCTTAAGGAACTAATATGAACCTTTTAGGGGGAAATAAGGTACAAAGGTGTCTCTCTGAGAGAACTGTCCCAGTGACAAGCTTTTGTACCCCTAAAGGTATAGGTTTTTCCTGATAGTGTTAGATTACTGCTTCATTCACTGCAACATTTGTCATACTTTAACAGCTCATGTGTGTATGATGTTTAATGTGTGTTCTGGATTCAGGGTTGTCCTGGGTAAAAGCCACTGTTATGATAAGATTTTAGTTTAATTATTAACGGTTTAGTCACTAACCGACTGTGCACTGACGTCTGCAATTACACACACATGTTTCTCAATCTAGAAAACTCTCATCTGATTGACTTTTAATGCAAGTTCCTGTGTCAGGGTGCACAAGTTTTACCAGTCCACCTGGAAACCAAATCATAATTACAAGAGACCAGATTGGCACAATTAATTAATACTACTAATCTCTGGTTGGGACTAAATTCACCAGGTTACTGCTGTGCTGTCAGTTTTGTAAAATGTGTCCGAGTAGCAGTACAATGAATGTCAATGAGTAGAACTGTAAATTGCACAATTATTGCAATGAGTGTATATGTTTTTTCTTGTTTTTGTATTTTTATTCTGTTAACCTGTATTATACGTTATTAAAACTTTTATTTAACTACAATATTGTGGTTTACTAATATTGTGTTAATCTGTTTCCAATAAATACCTCATAAAACACTAAATATCTCATAAAAAGGCCAAATTGAGGTTAGTCACTTTATTTTAGTTGCTAGTTCTTGTTGAGAATAAGCTGCAATATGGATCGGACCTTTGCTGCAAATGTTTTTTTTTTTTTTTGCAAGTCAAAATATGTCACTATGAACATTATTGTGAACTAATTAATTTTGAATGCTGTTTCATGTCGTCAATATATTGGTCACCATCCACATACTGATTTGTGTCCATACACTTACTGTTCAAACATTTGGAACTGGTACGAGTTTTTGAAAGAATCTCTTATGCTCACAAAAGCTGTTTTTATTTGATTATAAATAGGCCTACTGTAGAAACAAATATTGTGAAGTATTATTGCAAATGTAAATCTTTTGTTACATTATGAATGTGTTTTCTGCTACTTTTGAATAAACGACAATACAATCCTTACTGAATAAACATATTAATTTATAAAAACTTCCTACTGACCCCCCACTTGCTGAAGCATGCTGGGTAATGTAGTTCTGCTGTAGACACATTCTCTGCTCTAATTTGTCTGGACTAATTTGTCTGCACAAGTTGGCAGCTCTGCTCGCTCACACAGGGCCGTGATAGAGCCACACACACACACACACACTCACACGCAAATGCATACGCACACACACACAAGCTGAAGTTCTCCTCTGTTTAACACGTCTTCTCTTCCTCGTCTCTGTCTCTCTCTTTCATCCAAAAACATTCACATTCTTGCTCTCTCTCACACAATGTATTGCAAAGTGAGGTAAGATTGGTCTATTTACAGCAGCCAAGTGTTATATAAGCCGTGCTCGTGGCCAGATCTGTCTGTCAGATTCACTGCATGGTCTGGTCCAGTTTGCAGCTTGTTCTGCTTAAAAACTGCCTACTTGAATGGGAGGAAAAACCGGTCTGCTTTTTTGCATGCTGTTCAGGGGGCAAATTTATCTGATTTTCATTTCTTGAAGAAAACACCAGTGCCTGCAGGGCTGCAAAATAATACTCATTATAAACTTATTAAAATAAGTTTTTTGGAAGTTTTAGGTTTTATTTGTGTGTAAACTAGGAATAACAGTATCAGAGCTATCATTTCTGTTGCAGTGATATCTAGCATGCATGATTTTTGTCTGTGCACAAGAGTCAATATAATGTGATTAATCACATCCAAAATAAAAGTATTTGTTTACATAATATGTGTATTGTGTATATGTATTATGCATATATAAATACACACATACAGCATATATAAAAAAGTATTGACATTGTATATATTTATATTCATATAATTTGTCATATATAAATATATTTTATGTATAAATGTAATATATTTTTCTTAAATGTATAAATGCATGTGTGTATATATATATATATATATATATATATATATATATATATATATATATAATATATATATATATATATATATATATATTATATATATATATACACATAATAAATATACACAGTACACACACATTATGTAAACAAAATATTTTATTTTGGATGTGATTAATCATTTGACAGCACTAATATATATATATATATATATATATATATATATATTAGTGGTGGTCACTTATCGGCGTTAACGTGCTGCGTTAACGCGAGACTCTTATCGGCGATAAAAAAATATCGCCGTTAATCTATTCTCAAAGTTGGGTTGGGAGCTGGTCTATACTACGCAAGCTGATGACTTTCACCCTGATATTTTAGCGATGTATACCTAGCCGAATTGCACTGTAGGGGGCGAGAACGAGTCTTCGAACTAGAGGCTCGCAGTCCGTGATGGACAGATTGTTAACGGTTGGTCTGTGTGGTAATACAATCGAGCAGGACATCCAAACGCCACCTATCATTCATCAACCTCAAATATGGCTTTTCATCTGAAAATGTATGTAGTAGCAACTTTACATGGCCGCTCGATATGATGTTAACCTAGAGAAATGTGCACTATTGAAGTGTTTGTGTGAAGTTTCCACAGTGCAGGACAGGCTCTTGGTGCTGCCATGTCATCAGATAAAAGTAGCCTAATACATCTTTCGAATCTGTAAAGACTCTCGCTTATTTGTGTGCACTCAGAATAACAACGAAACGTTGCGCTTTTAAGCAAACAGGATGCGCTTTAGGTCTCATGTGAACTTGAGAATTCATTCCCGTGTCACCCTCTGCTTCAACCTGTGTGTATGCCTAACGTTACTGTGAAATTACCACATCAGACGTGATGCTAACATGGATGCAGCTATGAAGCGCGGGTTTGCTTCAGGAAAATGTATTTTAAGAAGCTTCCCAGTGGAAACTGTAAACAGTTCATCACGACCTCTTATGTAGGCCTACAGTTCAAAATTCATGTTTAACTGAATAAACAGTTAGTAAACACAAGTTCATCTTATTGAACATAGTTTATTTTCATCACCAATTATCATAGTAGAACAGCTTTCTCAAGCAGTTTGTGATGCATTTTGGAAACAGGAGATGAGCCCCTGGTCTAATGCACCACCTGGCTTGAGAAACCCGCTCAAAGACTTACTTTTAGTCATTATTTGGGTAGCACACATATTCTGAATGCCTTGAATTCAAATGAGCCATTTTAATCTAGATTAATCTAGATTAATTCCAAAATTAATCTAGATTAATCTAGATTAAAAAAATTAATCTATGCCCACCCCTAATATATATATATGGGTACATCTAAAGAAAATTGAATGTCGAAAACGTTTTCTTGTAACTTATTTAAAACAGAAAAGAGAAACTTTCATATATTTTAGATTCATTACATGTAAAGTAAAACACTTCAAAAGTTATTGTATTTTTTTTGTATTATTATTAGAACTTACAGCTAACGAAAGTCAAAAATCAGTATCTTAAAATATTAAAATATTTACATTTGAGTTTCAATAAATGATCATCCATACGGTATACATTCTGGGTATCTCTTGTTCTTTGAAAGCACAATAATGGAGAACACTGCTGACTTGGGGCTGTTCAATGAGTGCTGTATCAAAGCAAATTAAATGCAAAAGTTGACTGGAAGGAAGAAATTGGGAAAGCAAGCTTGAGAATACTGTCAAGCAAAGCTGATTCAAACACCGGGGAGAGCTTCACAAGGAGTGAACTGAAGCTGGAGTCAGTGCATCAAGAGTCACCATGCTCAGACATCTTCAGGAAAAGAGCTACCAAGCCACTTCTGAACCAGAGACAACGTCAGAAGCATCTTACCTGGGTTAAGAAGAAAAACAACTGGACTGTTGCTCAGTGGTCCAAAGTCCTATTTTCAGATGAAAGTACATTTTGCATTTAATTTGGAAATCAAGGTCCCAGAGTCTGGAGGAAGAGTGGAGAGGCACAGAATCCATGTTCTTGAAGTCCAGTGTAAAGTTTCCACAGTCAGTGATGATTTGGGCTGCCATGTCTTCTGCTGGTGTTGGTCCACTGTGTTTTCTGAAGTCCACAGTCAACGCAGCCATCTACCAGGACATTTTAGAGCACTTTATGCTTCCTTCTGCTGACAAGCTTTATGGAGATGCTGATTTACTTTTCCAGCAGGACTTGGCACCTGTCCACTCTTCTCTCTCTTCTCACGTCTATACTTTGAATGCTTGTATGAGAAACAATCAGAGCTCAGGGTGCCGCCCAAAGTACTGCTATAACCAATCAGAATCTTTTTTCCCACAATCATCATTTTCATGATCAATCATTGCTATCACGGCCGAGTACTCGATCGCTGTTGCACATCCTTAATAAATAAATAAATAAATAAATATATATATATGAATTAAAAATAGAAAGAAGAAAAGACACGTCAACAGCAAAGGAATTAAGAATTAATGTGAAGAATTAGGTGTGAAACCACCAGGAACCATTTAGTCTCCAGCGCCAGCATTTTCCAGAACTGCAACCTTCCCGGACTCTCCAGGATTACAAGATGTCAGGTATTCAGAGACTTTGCTTGGGTTAAAACAAATCCTAAAAAATGACCCTCACTTGTTAAAAATCACAAGCTGAAGTGTATAGTGAAATACACAAAGACTGATTTGTATAGACTTTATAAAGAGACAAGTTGAGAGTGACTCTTGAAGGACCAGCTCCACATCCGCTTGTACCATGCTTTCAAGAATTTATCTTCAAGACTCTGGCAGGAAGTTTTGGGAGTCCATCTCCTCACTAAAAATAATCTCACAAAACTTACTTTTTCACTTCCAGCCTTCATGGACAATTATATATCACTTATAATAAATGATTAAACACAAAATAAATAGTAGTTATTCAAATTGATGTGGTTTGGAGTAGGGCTGTGCGATAAATTAAAATAAAATCGTGATTTGAGCTTGCGTGATTTATAAATCATTTATAACACGATTTTTTCCACGCCCCCAGCCCCAACCTCCCGCAGTATGCTATCCGAACCAATCAGATGCAGCGTGCCTAAATTGAGTGCGAGAACAGAACAGACCGGGCATACAGACAGATAGTATGCTAAAGAAAGGGAAGATGAGTTAAGAACAGGATAAGGACTTGGTGGCCAAAAAATGCATGTTGTTTTGTTGGATTTGATTACTCACATATTATATATATATATATATAAATTGCCATATATCTGTTCTAGAGACATGTTACAACTTTTTGGGAAAGGTCTAATTGGTTTACTTTGTTTCAGATTCACACAGAATGCATTTATAACTGTAAAGCATGCCTGTTTGTGTCAAAATCGTGATTAAAATCGAAATGGAAAAAAAAGATCAGAATATCAGCTTGCCTAGTAATCATGCACGCGGTGTAGTTTTGCATCTCAGCACATTAGGCGGTCTGAATGAAATATGGGAGCTCTACAAGCGTGACGTCTCTGACCTGTGTGTGCTTTCATATTACTGTTGTGTTGTGTCAGCTGACAACTCTTTACAGTACTCGGTAAAAAGTGAAAGTGAGGAAGTGAAATTAGTGCCCATTGGTTGACAAGTGAAGGAGAGTGTGTTTTGGTAGTGTATTATAGCAGGACTTTATAGAAACCCGTGTCTGCCTCCAGTTAAAAAAAGAAAAAGAGAAACGGCATTTTTCTGTCTTCACTAGTTCAGAGTTCGCAATGTGACTTTATATCTCAGCGTGTCCTCTGACTCTAGGTTTTTGCAGAGCATGCTGGGTAAAGGGCGAGACTGACTCAGTGAAGGGTAGCTCTGTTCTGATGCGCTTTTGACACCCTGCCGAGAGTTCAGTGACCTTATTTCATGAGATTGTTCTTGTGAAATGGACACCATGTGTTTGTGTGTCACCTGAAACCCTGAACCATGGAAAACTGTGTAAGCAAATAAAGGAAACTCTCCCAAGGCGATCTCATTATGCACACATCTCTCTCTCTGTCTGTGTTCTGCTGCTGTCATTGTCCGGCTTGTGTGTGGGACCAGAATGTATTACTGAATGACAAACTGTAATAATAGAAACAGGAAGCACCAAATAGCTTGTCTGTTGTTTTGGGCCATCTTGACGTGTGTGTGTGTGTGTGTGTGTGTGTTTGTGTCTGTGTGTCCAGTTGAGAGACCCAAAGCCCACACTAAACTTCACCGTGTGGAAAATGTCGACTCATAACTCTCAGAATGAATTGTTTTATTCATCTGACTGTGAGAGGAAAGCAGTTTGCAAGCACTTCATTTGAAATGAATATAAAAAACACACGTGTGGGAATTTAGTGTGTATAGATGCCCGAGAGAGTGTGTTTATGTTAGGGATGTGCGCTTCGACTAGTCTAAAAGTAAGAGACTGTCAAAAACATTGCGTTCATATGTGATTCACTTGAACATACTTAAACGGATAGTTTACCCCAAAATTAAAATTGTGTCATTAATTACTCACCCTCGAGTCGATCCAAACCCATAAGAACACAAATTAAGATATTTTTTATGAAATGACAGTTTTATGACCCTCCATAGACAGTAACACAACTGCAATCGTCCCATAAACGTAGCAAAGACATCAGTAAAATAGTCCATGTGACATCAGGGGTTCAACCCTCATCATACGAAGCTACGAGAATACTGTTGGTGTGCAAAGAAAACAATAATAACGACTTATTGGGGTGAACTAACCCTTTAAACTATGAAGCAAACAGTCAAATAACTCCAGATACTTTATTATCTGAATTGTTTCCATCAAATGGTTAAAAGTTACATCACTGATGTCAACAAAAGTAGGGATGTGAGAGAATAGTCGACATTGGAAATACTAGCCTAGTTGAAAATTTGTTATTTTGATGCATTATTTTGAAAAGTGGAAATCTGGAGCAGAAAACAAATTCATTTAGTAAGTGGTGATTGACTTGGTAAACCACACCGCTAAATAGAGTTAAACCAATAAAGAGGCACGAAAGAAAGGCCAGAAGAAATGGAGAGAAGTGAATACTGTTCCTGCATTCCCTCATGCTGACTGATTTCACACTCGTGTGTGTGTGTGTGTGTGTGTCTGAGGAGGGTGTGGTGAGCTGAGAAAGGGAAAGTCTATATTCAGAGCAGTCATTATGGAGAGAACTGTACGCGTGTGTGTGTGTGTGTGCTGGAAATTCATTGAGGAGTGTGTGTGAGCTGAACATCTGAAGACAATGACAGTTTGTGAAATAAGTTATGTGCATTGGTAGAATAGGCGCTGCCTGGAAAACCACAGTAAATCATTTCACATATCCTAACCTGTTGCTGTTCAGTGAACAAAACAACACACACACACAACACCTTCAATTACTTTATTTTTTAGACCATTTTTATACATGAACGTGTCTAAAGGAGGTTTTGTCAGATTTGGATCACTTCTGAGCGAATTTTTCTCCAAAATATGGTTAAGTAGGCACACATGCACACGCATGCATACTTCATTTGTTCTGAAGGCCAGTGACCTTGGTAGAGAACAGTTCAAATTTGATTAAAAACCTGCTTTGGATAATATGTAAACACAGAGGCGTGTGTGTGTGTGTGTGTGTGTGTGTGTGTGTGTGTGTGTGTGTGTGTGTGTGTGTGTGTGTGTGTGCAAGTGAACCCCTCTTGTCTGTCAGCGCATCCTCATCGTTCGTGTGGGAAGTTTGCTTTGGTTCTGTTAATTATATTTCTCTGTGATCTTCGAGGACTGACCGTTTGCACTGTTTTGTAAGTGATGAAATCTGATCTGTTTGTTCAGTGTCGTCAGTATCCGGTGTAAATACATTGGTTGCTATAATGACAATGTAAGCGTCAACATAATGCTCAGAGTTTCTCATACAACACGAGAGCTGTGTTAAAAGAGCGGACAGAAAAAAACATATATATATATATAACTAGGGGTCGACCGATTATCGGCCTGGCCGATTATCGGCGCCGATATTAAGCATTTTACCGATTATCGATATCGGCCATTTTCAAAACAGGTTTGCCGATAATATTTTTTTTTTTTTTTTTTTTTTTATGCAAACAAACATACCATACTATTTACAGGTGACATTATTTATTGGTGACTAAATAATACAGGTGAAACTATTTAATGTTTAAATGCACTATTTGGCTCGATGCAGCCTGTCTGGGCTCAACACTCTGTGAGAGTGAGGCGATCTCTCAATCTCTGAGAGCAATCTCCCCCACCGCTCATCTGATATGTAGAGAGTCACGAGTCCGACCAATCAACGCTGAAAACTGAAGGCAGTCTCACACCGAGAGCACTCGCTAACTGGAGCTGCCTCAGTGATCACGCATCAGTTGTCTCTCAAAGGTACAATACGATTGCAATAAATCACAATCCACTACACTGAAGTTGCAAAACACCTCAATATAACCCATGATGTCCGATGGCGCGAAATGCGGCGAATCGCGGAATGCAGTCATATAATGGACTTTACCATATAACGCGGAATGTCACGGAATGTGTCGAAGTTTGGATGAATTAATCAAAAGTAGGTCAGTACACTTAAATTGACTCGCGCTATGGACTAGTATCTATAAATATTAAGCCGCAAAAACACTATTTAAATATTAATCCTGCATGTTCTGCATCTTTGTTAATGAATGACACAGACGCGTGCGGTTTCCATTTACTGCACACATACATACTGAAGCGCACGTGACGCCGCAGTGACGCCAGCGCCTGCCGCCTCACTAAATGAGGACATAAATACATGAACAACATCCCCAGAACTGCTCAGAGAGTCACTTCATGAGCATTTGACCGTTTTATTTGAGTAAAACGATCGTCATATCATATATACATAGGCTACAGAAACTTAAAAGGTCCTCATGGCAACCTGTCAAAATATAAATTCGGTTTAGCCGAATATATTACTGTATACGTAGCCTAATACAACTACAACAATTATTACAACTTTTGTTGAGAATAATCACACAATACGCTATTTCTTCCATGTTTTAAATTTAATAGTAAACTCATTTGTTTGCCAAAAATAAATTCTAACTCTCATTTGATTAAAAGATAAATTAAATTAATGTTTTATGCCTTCATTTGCACTGTACTGTAAATTAAAACTCTGGAAATGTTGTTGTTATTAACAGTTTTCAGAATTAAAGACATGTTTAAAAGCATTTAAAGAACGTTTTTTGTCAGAGCTCTTGTTATTATTAATTTTGGCATTCATTTTCATTTTTACACCAGACACGTATATCGGTTCAAAATATCGGTTATCGGTCTACTTGATCTGTAATAATCGGTATCGGTATCGGCCCTGAAAAACACATATCGGTCGACCCCTATATATAACCCAGAGCCACAACTGGTTTAGGTGGTGTAAATGGTCTTTAACTAGGCTAAGAAAAACAACCCAGCTTAGGCTGGTCTCAGATCAGTGTGTTTTTGGGACTGCTCATTTGAAATGCTCTGATGTTTCTGGGCATAGAGTTAATTATGTAGTTTAGAGTTCACCCGGTAATTAACACGGTCATCATTTACTCCCTCTCATATTGTTCCACTGTTTTTCACCCTATAACACAAACGAAGATAATATTCTCTCATCGTTTTTGTCCACAGTGAGGTTTGTCCTTGAGTGTAACGCTGATACATTGAGCTTCTGTTTACTATATTTGATGTGCTCTGTGTATTGCTCAATATTTATATATGAACAAAAGCTTAAATTAAATCCATATAAACTGATCGTATCTTTTCAGAAGACTTGGAATAAACCGCTCCATTGATATCGATTTCTTTTACAATGTTTTTATGAGCTTTTTATAGGGTCAAAGTTTTGGTCGCATGAACTTTCAATGATGAATGAACATTACAAATATTAAGGATGAATAAATGGAAATGATGAAAATATTCATTTTTGGGTGAACCATCCCTTAATAAATATTTTGGTGCACCAAAAAAGCTGAACGTGTTCTGGTAGTTTAGCTTTAGCTAATGTCCTGCAGTTTTTGGCTCCATGCTGACATAAAACATCATAATGTGTTTAGTTTTGTAATTGTTATAGTTTTATGTGGTTTTTGGACTGAATGGCTGTTATTTTTACACTATAAAGACAGTTTTGTGTGAAGGTCTCTGAGTCACACTGAGCAGAGTGAAGAAAGAGGGACGTGGTGCATTTCAGATGGACTGATCATGGAACAGGGTGTGGAGCAGTGCATGCTGGGAACACGGGGGTGTCACTTTACCCTGATCACACAGACTACGCCCTCTTTATCCCTCCAAAATGTGACAAAGTTCAGGCCTTTCTCATGACAGTTCACTGGTAAAGTCTAAATTGTCACTGTATCAACTGTTCACTCAAAAATGAAAATCTGCTTTTAATTTACTCCCCTTCAGGCCACCCAAGATGTTGGTATTATAGATATTAAAGAATATTTTTAGCTGAAACCATGGTTCTTGGTGATTTCATGAAATGCTAGCCAATGGCTACTGGCACTTTGAGAGTCAAAAATGCATATACAGGCAACAAAATGAATACCCCATGCTCTCAATGATATAATGTGGTCTTAAGTGAATTGATCAATATGTGCAAAAAAGTGCACATTATAATTAATATAATTTATACTAATGTAAGTATTATAATTTATCGTATTTAAAGTATTGTATTAAATGTGACCATGGACCACAAAACCAATCATAAGTGTACATTTTGATTTGTACATCATCTGAAAGCTGAATAAATATTATGTCCATTGATGTATGGTTTTGTTATGATCTGACAATATTTGGCTGAGATACAACTATTTTATTATCTGGAATCTGAGGGTGCAAAAAAATCAAAATATTGAGAAAATCATCTTTAAAGTTGTTCTTAGCAATGCATATTACTAATAATACATTAAGCTTTGATATATTTACAGTAGGAAATTTATAAAATATCTTCATGGAACATGATCTTTACTTAATATCCTAATGATTTTTGGCATAAAATAAAATGTATAATTTTGACCCATACAATGGCTATTGCTGCAAACATATCTGTGTCGCTTATGACTGGTTTTGTTGTCCATGGTCACAAATATAAAGTGTATTTTATTATATATATTTGAAAATTTGTGCAGATGCCAGTAGTTAAACTCTAAGTTGACATTGTGTTGTCAGTTCCTGTTGCTTAAAATATAAATACTCTCTCTCACAGACACACAGACACAGACACACACAGACAAACACAGACACACACACACACACAGACACACACAGTTACTGGACACAAGACAGGATGTCACTCACGTGTCCTTCATTCAAGTAGAAAGTAAAAACGGAAGAGAAATCAACCTCCTGCAGTCCTTTCTGTTCCTGTTTTCTGTGTGTGTGTGTGTGACAGTGTGTGTGTGACAGTGTGTTTGTTCGTCCTGACCTTCGCAACACCTCAGAGAAGAACAGAGTCAACAAATGAATCCATAGGCCATGTGTTTTCAGACCCCTCGCCGTGTCTGGGATATTTACTGTACCCAGCCCAAACCCTAATGAGTCACTCGTGTCCGATAGGAGTGGACACACAACAGATGGTGCTCTGGGATTCAAGAAATCAGTGGAAAGCATACGAGCTGTGTTTAACCTACACCTGGGCAACTTAAAATCATGTTTAGGTGGCAATCTTTGTATGTTTTTAAACTCATGTCACACCTGGCTGTGATGCTCACCAGTGCTGTCTGTGGGCAGGTCACTAGGCTTTGTGGTGTGCGTTTTATATACTCTGCCCCAGAATGCTGTCTAGGTAGGCAGCTTTCAAGGTTTGTGAGACATAGGGTGCACATGCTGTTTAGATTAGCAACTCGCTTGGTTTTGAGCCTTTCTTTTTAAAATAAGGTCGAACAATAGTAGATTCTGCTGTACATCAATAACTACAACTGGCAGATGATTAGTCATCAAGTTACTTTTTAAAAACCAATAGCATAATATAAACAACAACAACAAAATCATTGATGTTTCAACAGTGCTATTGAACATGTCATAGGAGAATTAGCAATACTGACTTAACCATGATAATATTTTGGGTATACTTGGTTATTAGCTAGCTTGCTAGTTTTGTGCCTGTCTAGTTCTAGCCAACTCACTAAAATATTTGCCTGCAACGTTTTTTTTTTGTTACTAGCTTGCTAGTTTTGAGCCTATGATGTCTTGTTAGACAACTTGTTAAAATGCTAGCTTGTTAGTTTTGTGCCTATGATGCTTTCTTGCTAGACGACTTGTTAAAATGCTAGCTTGCTAGTTTTGTGGCTATCGATATGCTTTGTTGCTAGACAACTTGTTAAAATGCTAGCTTGCTAGTTTTGTGGCTATCATGCTTTGTTGCTAGACAACTTGTTAAAATGCTAGCTTGCTAGTTTTGTGGCTATCATGCTTTCTTGCTAGACAACTTGTTAAAATGCTAGCTTGCTAGTTTTGTGGCTATCATGCTTTCTTGCCAGACAACTTGTTAAAATGCTAGCTTGCTAGGTTTGTGGCTATCATGCTTTCTTGCTAGACAACTTGTTAAAATGCTAGCTTGCTATGTTTTTTCAGATTTATAGCTTGCTAGTTTTGTGGCTATCATGCTTTCTTGCTAGACAACTTGTTAAAATGCTAGTGTGCTAGTTGTGTGCCTGTGTTTCTTCCCTACTGAACAACACAATATAAACTTTAACATTTGTAATGGTTTTACTGGTTATAATGGGGATTGTACTGGTTTTAATGGAAACAAAACCCTGCTGGATGGTTTCTATTGGGCACCTTCTATTGGTGGCTTGTTAACCAATAAATCCTAATGGACTATGTCCCAAAACACAAAACAGAAACCATTTTAATGGTTTAAATGATTAATAGTTGATGGTTTGTAATGTTTATAATGGTATTTGTAGTGGAAACCATTATAATTTCTGTGATTGTTTGTATTGTTGTTGTTTTTTCAGCAGGGTTGATTAGACATCTTTATAAAATGCTAGCTTGCTAGGATTTGAGATGCATTTTGAGTCTATTATAGCTTCAACATGTTTTCTAAATATACTTGTGTTGCTGAATAAGGTAGACAGCATGCTAAAATGTTGGAAGGCAGAGTTGTAGTTGTCTGTGTTGGCCAAAATTTAAATTTATGCACATTTTCAGAGTGGTTGTGATTGTATAAAGTGGCCATACCTTTATTTATTTTTTTGGAGAATTGCACCCAAAACCACCGTCCACTGACACTTTCTGTGACGCTTGTTAAATTCTGAGATGCTTATTCTGATTATTTTGAGTCTGTAGCTACAGCATCTGTGTAGAAAGACATGTTTGTCTTTGTGTTGCACATTAGTCCTGTCTATAGGTGATATATGTAGGCTACTTGCTAAAATGTCTTTGTTGGCAGAGCGCTAGGTCTTGTGACAAGTTCGGGCACGGTGCCAAATAGTGTGTCTAGATGGGCGACAGGCTAGGTTTTGAGGCACAGCTGTAGTCTCTTCATTACTCCATCTCTAGGAACACGTGTGTGTGTTTAAGAGTAAGATTTGTTGGAAACAAGTTGTTGATCTTATTTTTGAATGATTTCATCAGGTTTTTGTGCTTTAGTACTTGCATGTTTCTCTCAGATCTGGTGGGTGGGTGACTCTGACAGGATGTGAAGTGCGTTTGATTTTAGAGAAACCCACCACAGCTTCTCTGTTTACTCCCAGCATGCATTGCATGCAGCAGCATCACACTTCTTGGACATCATCTGAAGTTCCTGAACATTGTTTTCCCCTGTATATCTCCCCATCCACTCATTCTCCTCTATGAAGTGAACGTTATAGACATGAGTAAGTGGTTGTCGTGGAGAAAGCGCAGCTTTTTTAGAAAACAGAGGAAGAAGTTTTCCTTTCCTGAGTTAGGTAAGAGCGCACTCTTCTACTTCCTGATTCACTTGTGCACTTTTCAGATGTTGTATTTTGGCTGCAGGTTTGAAGCTTGTACATGCACATTTAGATCCTCTAGACTCCGATCAGGCTTGTGATGTTATTGTAGAAGTGTGATATTTTGAGTTGTTGGATGTCTGTGAGTATTGTTGTGTGTACACTGAGTGTATCAGTAGTTATTGTGTTTTTGGTGTGTGTTACTGCTTCATGTTTTAGCAGAGGTAGTGTAGATATGTAAATCCCATGTATTATATAAATCCAAGAGGGAAGTCTGTAATATCAATATTTCTTAATTTTTGTATGTGTGTGTGTGTACACATGCACACACAAAATATAAAAAATATATATTACTATATATATGGGGGCTCTCGAAATCTCCTCAACAAAAATTGAATGAGAAAATAATCGATTATTACAAAAATAAAACAACACGGATATTACTAAATATGACATTAAAAGTATAAAAGTCATTTGTTTTTATGGATTAACACTGTCCAACTGCGACACCCACAGGTAACGTTACAGTGGATGCTTGCCTCCCCTCGGCCCATTGACTTTTAACAGAGACCCCATAGCGTGCCGCGGGTTTAGTGGGGGGTAATTGAGAATGAATGGGAAAGTCACATGAGAGGAGGCAATGCCTCCATCGCGCTATAATTGGATATGATCAGTTGTGATTGGATAGTGCAATAAATCCCGCCTCTTGTTTTCGTGCGAACTCTCGGCCTGAATGAAGAAAATGTTGTTATTGATTAATTAAAGTAAGTAAACAACTCACCCACTTAGATGCTACGGCTTTGTCATGTCAAGATAAAACTTGAAATGGCCTGAACATGTGATGATTGTCAGTTTTTAATGAGCATTCAGCTTGATGAAATGAAAGATATATCTTCTCCTCTGTGACAGTTTACAGAGCTTTTAAGATGAAGACCCGAAAATAAGTTGGCTTAAAAAGAACAGCTGAACATCATTTAAAAAAAAAAAATTAAATAAAAATTGGTAACACTTTACAATAAGGTGTCATTTTGTTGAAATTAAATACAGTTGTTCATTATTAATTCAGTGCATTAACTAATGTTAACTATATATTCATCTATGACACAAATTATTTATATATATATATTCATTTTTAGGTCATAATTACATAAATTAATTGCTTTATTTTAATATTTAGTGAGTATTTTCAGCAGGCAGTAAAATCCAGCAGATGAAGTTTGTAATAATAATAATATTTGTATATATAAAATGTTAATTTATAATAATATTCTATTATTTAATGTATTAGTAAAATACTTTTATCAAAAACAGTAAAATTTTCAAAGTTTATTCTTCAAAGAAATGTTATGGTTCCAACATTCCATTCCATCACATTCTCTTTGGTCGTCACGGTGACCTGCCATATGGTTGTCGGGGTGACCCACAGAGTCGGTCATGCTCTCGCTCTTATGCATGCTGGGATGCTGTTCCACAGAGATGTGTGTGTCTTCTACCAGTGGAGCACAACATACATGCCCAGTGCCCAGCTCTCCCTCCCTCCCGCTCTGTTTCTCTGTCACTCTTTACTATAACTGAGTGCAGAGGAGACCGGAATGTGAAGGTGGACAGGACCATTTGTTTGGTTCTCTTTGCTTTTCCCCATCATCTGTTGCTTTATGACTCCATGGCTACACAGAGTGTGAAACTTAGAGGTAGGCGGCTGTGTTTTACTCTAGGTACAGGTGTGTTTGTGTGTGTTATCGAGCATGCTAGTGTTCAAGTCAGATATTTAGAAGAACCATAGCGTTTGAGCCATTCTAGCCAGTAAGATTTTACTATGAGTCAAATATAGTAAAAAATAAGAAAAATCAGTTTTCCAATAGCATAATAATATACAACAATATTAGCATTTTTTTTTGTGATTGTTTTTTTATTTTTATTTGAAATAATAACATTACAAATGTTGGATGACAGCATAAGTACCAAGAAAGAAGAAAAAAAAATAACAGGGAACAAAACACACAAGTACAGTAAGTGATTAATACTTCAGCGTAACTGAAAAGAAACATACAAATAAACACCGGCAGCAAATTACCACACCGGATAATGCATCATTAATTTAAAACAATTCTTTTAGAGCTTGGGCTATACTACTCCAATAAGTGACAGTTTGTATTCTAGCCCCATTAATCCTTGCAGTGCTGCGTTCTAAACAAACAATATAATGAAAAGACAGCAACCAGAATCTTCTAGGATCCATGTCAGGTGTGAACCATTGCTGTGTAATTGTTTTTTTAGCAGCAGTGAAACCAGACATTAACAATCTTCTCTGAACTAATGTAAAGTTATAGGAGGAATCATCATTTAACAACATAAGACAAGGATCAAGGTCAAGCTCCAACTTTGTGATACGTTTTAGTACTTGAACTACATGTTTCCAAAAATTGGATATGACTGAACAGTCCCAAAACATATGCAAAAAAGTACCTTTAGAGTTATTGTTACACAGACTGCAATTAGGATTTGATGAGAGTTTCATCAAGTATCGCTTATATGGGGTACAATACATTTTGTGCACTGTTTTGAAATGAATAAGAATGTGCGAGGGGTTTTTGGAGGTAAGACAGAGATTTGACCAAACTGTATTCCAATCAGGACTATAGCCCAACCATGAGAGTTCTCTCTCCCACACAGCTAATATCTTCAGGGTCTTATATGAACATTCAAGTAGTTGCTTATAGATCAAGGAGACTGTGCCCTGAATTTTTCCAGTGTTTTTGAACCACTTTAACAATGGGTGATCATCTAGGATAGAATTCCAGGGAACACCATATGCTTTCATTGCAGACCTTAACTTCAAGTACATAAAAAAGGAGGTACCTGGCAAGGAATAATCTGCTTGAATATCCTGAAATGTGCGCAGTCCACTACCATTGAATACATCACCAAATGTGAGCGCACCTTTTGAGGACCAAGGGGGGTAAACGAAAGGCTGATTACCAGATAATAGGCGGGTATTATTCCAGAGAGGAGACTGACGTGAGATTTTTTTAATGTGACCGGTAATCTTTTCTGCATTAAACCAAGCTTTTAAAGTAGTTGAAATAATATTTCCAAACTTCTGATGTAAACTTCTTGAGCCTACACCAGTAAAAGGCAGATCTTGAAGTCTATGGGGAAGAACACGGTCAGACTCAATGCTTCTCCAGGGTACTTTGGAGTGAGTGTCCACCCAGACACGCATGGCCCTAATTTGGAAAGCAAGGTGGTAAAGCATTAAATTAGGAAGAGCAAGACCGCCATGTGGTTTTGCACGCTTTAATACTGAAAGACTGACTCTTGGACGCTTTCCGCCCCAGATAAATTTAGAGATTAATGAATTCATTTCTTTAAAAAAATTTGGGGAAGGAAAAAAAGGGAGCATGAAAAATAAAAAGTTAACTCTGGGTAAAATGTTCATTTTAACCGTGCTAATTCTAGCTTACATTGACATTTTTAAGTTGTCCCACCTCTGTATGTCCTGCTTAATTTTCTGACTGATTTCAGAAAAATTTGTCTGAGCAATCCTAGGCAGAGAAATATTAGCATTTTTGATGTGTGTGTGTATATATATGCAAATAGTTGAACTGATTCATTGAACCATTTGAAACATCTCATGGAAAATAATGAAACTTAACAGCTCAAACATAATTTTGCATTTTGACTACTGAAGTTTAAATTAGAGATGCCATTTTAAATAAAGGTTTTAAAGGAATAGTTCACCCAAAAATGAAAATTGCTGAAAATGCACTCACCCCCAGACTATTCAAGATGTAGATGAGTTTGTTTCTTCATCAGATTTGGAGAACTAATTTAGCATTACATCTCTTGTTCAGCAATGGATGCTCCGCAGTGAATGGGTGCGTCCGAATGAGTCAAAACGGCTGTTAAAAACATCACAATAATACACACTACTCCAGTCCATCACTTAATGTCTTCAGAAGCCAAACGCTGCGTGTTTTTAAGAAATAAAATCCCATCATTGAGATGTTTTTTTTAACTTGAAACAGTGAAAAGACATTTTATCAGAATCAGGAGAGAAATCTGCACAGATCAAGCACGGTTTACAAGCCAAAACAGCTCTAAACAATCATGTGGCTGCATTTAGTTGTGACAGACAACAGGAGATGGACGTTTCACTGGATGTTATGGACCGTTTTGGGCTGTTGTACCTTTTAATAATTGTATATGCAAATGACCTCTGTTGTGATTTAGCTAACATCTCGTTATATTGTAGCTATAGTGTAGCTTATCAGAGCGAGTCTGGTCACTGATTTCTAAATAAGATTGGACATGTAAATGTGGGCGGGTCATATGTTAATGATCTTAAAATTGTATTGTCATAATCATGATGATTTCAGAGTCAATTTTGCAGTTTAGTTTCAGTAAATGTTCACAGTGGAATGGAGATGAAGTGAATGTTATTGTACGTCCACGTGGCATATCAAACTCAGACTTTTAGAAGTACCTTTTCTTTTTGTTTTTTTAATGATATGATTGTGTTTTGAATTCCTGTCTATAAACGAGTGCTTTCCTTGAACTTTTCCTCCCTCAGCCTTCATGCAGACAAGCTCGGGCAGGAGTTCACAACCGCTGCCTCAATTATGGGAATTTTATGCATTATGGAATGTCCCATGTCAACATATATCATATATATATAAGCAGGTCCTGCCCAGATGTGATTTAAAACGCACACAAACCAGCACATTTATCTAGCTATGTAAACTGTAAGTATTTTATAAAGCATAAAATCTGGCCTCTGTATATGGCTCTGGTCCTTCCTTCATTCAAAGTCTATGGGAATTGTTTGCCTTCTTTTTTTGTTTATAAACTGAGCCCTGTTCCTAATCTTAGAGACAGTTCGTCTCATGCTGACCGTTTTGTGCTGGTCTTTTGTGAACTTTGGCCTCAGCCTTTCTCTGGATTGCTAAAGGACACCGAGTGTGTTGTGATCCAGTTGTGCTCATGCAGTATAGCAGAAATGCCTTCAGTCAGTCTGGAGGAGTGTAGCTTGATGGGCACTTATAACACACACACACACACACACATACAGTGTTTGTAAAGAACCGAGAGTCACTCGAGGAATGTCAGGATTTAGATAAAAGGCAAGTGTTTGCTTGTGAGTATGATAAGAGTTATAGAGCAGGATATGTGTGTTCATCACTGCTCGTTTCTGACCATTGGGGGTCTGCAGGTGAATCTCAGAGAAACCTGTTCAGGCCACAATCAAAAAATATAATATTAGGGGCAGGGTTGGTGGTCACACATTACAAGTAACACAAGTTACGCAATCAGATTACTTTTTGTGCCCAAGTGATTTATTTACAAATGTATCACCTGAATGTATGTTTGTCTAGTGTACATCTGTCATTTATAACTTTTTGTTAATTGTATACCTTGTTTAATTTATTCAGAGATCGCCATGAAAATAGCCTTGATGCTGGAATAAATACATAAATTATCAGATTATTTTATTTTTCAAGTGTGTATATATATATATATATATATATATATGTATATATATATATATATATATATATATATGTGTCGTTATCATGTTAGAAAACTGCCCTGCGGCCCAGTCTCCGAAGGGAGGGGATCATGCTCTGCTTCAGTATGTCACCGTACATGTTGGCATTCATGGTTCTCTCAATGAACTGTTGCTCCACAGTGCCGGCAGCACTCATGCAGTTGACCCCGGTTTGTGTCAGTAAAGTTCTCAGTGCAAATAAAGAGAAGTAATGGGCACCTGCACTCTTAAAAATAAAGGTGCTTCAAAGGTTCTTCACAGCAATGCCACAGAATAATCATTTTTGGTTCCACAAAGAACCATTCAGTCAAAGGTTCTTTAAAGAACATCTCTTTCTTTCCTTTTTATAATCTGGAGAACCTTCTTTCACCACAAAGAACCTTTTCTGAAACAGAGGTTCTTCAGATGTTAAAGTTCTTTATGGAACCATTTAGACAAAAAGGTTCTACTATGGCATCGTGAAGCACCTTTATTTTTAAGAGTGTAGTATTTCTATTTTCTTTTTTCATGAGTCTAATAGACATGAACAAGTTCTTTTGAAAGACGTCTATGACCTTTGAAACATCTCTAGTCTTAATGCTCTGTTGACTATGGCTTCACTAATAATAAACATACATTTGCATAAAGCATCCATATTTGTCCATGCCCATGTTGATTAGATTTAAGTTGTGATTAATCACGAGTTAACTCATGACAATCATGCGATTTAAATATTTTAATCGAATGACAGTCCTAAAAAATAATAATAATAATATATATATTATTTATTGATTAGTCATCTAATCTATCGTTAATTTATCAATTAATCGATTTATTATTTTCTTATCAGTTGATTAATTCTTTAGTTAAACTATCAATAAATAATAATAGTAAATTCTGCTATTAATCTTTTAATATTTGATTCAAACGTTTTCTCATAAATAATAATAACAACAATAAAGAAAGAAAATAACAAAGAAAATTAACAAGAAAAGCGAAGGAAAAAAATATAAAGAAAGAAAAGAAAGCAAGGAAGAGAGAAAGAAAGATAATTACAGGACCGTGAATACAGTCAATAGAAATGCACATAATGGCTGCATTCACAGTTGCTGTTTGGGACTGACAGCAGTTGCTTACAGATGAGAGACTTGAAAGTAGTGCTGTGCAATTAATCAAAATTCAATTTTGATTTCGATTTAGGCCTCCAACGATTATAAAAATACAATAATCAGAATAAAATTTCCAGTGGTGTGCATTCACTCCTCCATAAAAGCCCATTTTCATGTGCAAATCAGTAAAATCATGTAATGTGACTTGCAAAATTGGACGTGCTCGAGTTATTAAAGTTGATTAGATTTATTAACATTTTTAAAAGCGCGAAAGAGAACTTGCGTTCATTTTTAGCTGAACTTATGCACTTAAATGCTCAAATACAATCAAAAATTTGTAGAAATGCGGCACTTAATTATTATTCACATAAACCCTCGTCAGGTTTGGTAATAGGCAAGGCAAGGCAAGGCAAGTTTATTTGTATAGCACATTTCATACACAGTGGTAATAAATGAATGTAGACAGATGAGACTGAAAATACATATGAGACAGTAAATTGGATCCATGTGGCTCTTAAAGTGACAGTGCACTATATTGACTGTGTGCTTAATATTAATCAAACAAAATAACTCCCTGCTCTTCACAGAAGGTGTTTTGTAGCTTTAATAAGAAACAAAGGAAGTTTAATTCTTACAGTGAAGACTATGCTGTTTTTATTTTACATAGAATTAGTCCATTTCTATAGTAGACTGTTAACTGAATACTTTAGACTTGCATTCATTTTATTTTTTTTGGTTATATGGCCCACTAATAATCGGGGTAAATAATCACGATTGCAATATTTACCAAAATAATCGTGATTATGATTTTTGTCATAATCGAGCAGTCCTACTTGAAAGGTTTTATTTATTCAGCAGATTAAAACATATGCTTGAATACATATCTGCACGAATGAACAGCTGAAGTCACAACTGCATTCAGGACATGAGAGCGACAGAATCAAAAATGGCGTCATAACTCGGGAAGTTTTATCACAGCTGACAGCCCGTTTTTAAATAATTGAATACCAGAGATGGTATTCTGCATACCTTGGTTGTGACGAGTGGTTATTTGAGTTACTGTTGTCTTTCTATCATCTCTAACCAGTCTGCCCATTCTCCTCTGACCTCTGACATCAACAAGGCATTTTCATCCACACAACTGTCGCTCACTGGATATTTTCTCTTTTTCGGACCATTCTCTGTAAACCCTAGAGATGGTTGTTTGTGAAAATCCCTGTAGATCAGCAATTTATGAAATACTCAGACCAGCGTGTCTGGCACCAACAACCACTCCACGTTCAAAGTCATTTAAATCTTCCCCATTCTGATTCTCGGTTTGAACGTCAGCAAGTCGTCTTCACCACATCTAGATGCCTAAATGCATTGAGTTGCTGCCATGTGATTGGCTGATTAGCAATTTGTGTTAACACGCTTTTAAACAGGTGTACCTAATAAAGTGGCCGGCCAGTGTATGTGTGTGTGTATGTATATATGTATATACTACTTATATATATTTATAATATATATTTACTTTACTTTTAGTAATTTAGCAGACACTTTTATCAAAAGTGACTTACAAATATGAAAAAGTAACTAAAATTAAAAGTTAAACTTATAAATATTTTATATACACATTTAAGAAGATAAAGAAATTAAATAAAAATGTCAAATGCATACAACAACATTTCAAAACTAAACATTTAAATGAAAACAAAAAATAAAGCTAAAAACAAGTCAAAATATTAAATCAAGAAAAGTTATGAGTATAATAATGATTCTAACATAACACTAAAGGCCTGAGTATACTTCTTTTTTACATAGTAAGAATTGGTTATAAAAACTAAAACAAAAGTGAAACAAGTATTAGGAAAGAGGATAAATAAAAAGCGATACTTGTATCCCTTGCAGTGTCTTGCCCAGTGGAGTCGCACGGTAGAGACGATGGTCTTCACACGAGGAAGGCTTCTCACGAGGAGGGCTTTACATGATGGCTGCCGTGGTATATTATCAATTTTTAAACCCGTCTAACAAATCACTATTTGAATTCAGCTGAATACACTTACCTGTTTATCACAACAAATGGCCAAGCAAGCGCAGACACTGACAAGAGACACGATACAGTACGAGACCAAATGCCTATATATATATATATATATATATATATATATATATATATATATATATGTATATATGTATATATATATATATATATGTTAATGCATTTTTTATTTATTTTTTTACATTACATTACAGAAATGAGAATTGTGAGGCATATGTGCTTATGGAAGATCATGAAAATGGTGCAATGCAAATACATGTAATGGTAGTCTTTAATAGTAGTCTTTATTTTCCTAGTTCTTTTTTACTGATATTGACCGTATTAATGAAATTCACATATTCAGTGCTTGAGCAGAGTAGGGCTGCAACTAACGATTATTTTGATAATCGATTAGTTGGCCGATTATTCTTTCGAAAAATCGATGAATCGGATTCATTAAAATGTATTTTATTTTATTGACAAAAAACACACTATTCCACATTCTGCTCAATGTCCTTCAAACAAACTGAATGCTATGAAAAGATACAGTGCTTAATTTATTAGACCACCTGTTATAAAGAGAAAACAAATATTTTAGGAATCTGTTAAAAATCTGTTGTTTAAATCTAAAAATGTCATTGTCATTTATTGGGCAAATTACAAACAGAAACAACTAATTAGTATTTATTATAACAAAAATGGCCTCATAACAGCTTGCATTCTTGCTTGCATTATGTACTTTTTGACTGTAATTGGGTATCTGAGAAAAACACTACAAAGTGTTCTGTAACAGCAATAATTATATTATAGTATTAGAAATAGCCTACTACTGTTTCTAAAGAGCTTACGCATTTTGGAGGACTAACCAATACAGAAAGCTAAAACATGATTTTGGTAATCACCAATGCTGTTAATTTAGAGCAGCAGTGGCACAAACCTTACATCATTTGTTAAAAACCTTACATTTGTTTTAATACATTTATTAAGCATTGTATATAGTGAATATAGTTTAAATCTCTTTTAAAAATGTAAATAATAATAAAGACTCAGTGTTAACCAACAGGTGAGGAATGTTCTGCAGGAACACACGTTCACTTTGATCACAGTCATGTCTTACTGTCATTTCTTTATCCTGTAAAAGTCTCATTCTCATATTCTCACATTGTCTCATATTCAGACAATTACATGCTGTTATCCCAAAAAGAAAGTACATTTTTGACATGCAATTCCCTTTTCTACCAGTAACTTAACACTGGTCTCATGTCTATAGGCCCTTTAACTAAAAAGCTATTACAAAAACATCGCCCAGTGATCTATAGCAGAAAACGAAGAAAACGTGCACTTTCCACTCGGTCCCATACTGAAAGCTCCGCTGAGAGCAAGCTCTCCCGGCTTGATGCACATTGAGACGGCTTGTGCGGGCCAGTGAAACATGACCAGCTTTGCCCTTTTGGTGGTCACATTGTTTAGATTTATTTTTTCGATTTGGGGTTATTGCCGTTTATCACTGAATGTGTCACGAATATCGAAAACAAAACCAAAGTAACCCCGCTCTCTGTGTTCCGTCTGTCTGATGTGCTGTAATTTGAGCAACCGGTGAAAGTTGGACGTGCACTGTGGGCAGACCCGACTAATTCATAATGAGATTCGTTGTCGATGATTTTCATAATCGATTTTATCGATTAATTGTTGCAGCCCTAGTGCAGAGTGTTGTAAAGATGACCGGTGACATCTGTATTTTTGATAGTGATGATGATTGATTCCTTCCGGTGTGTGAGAGATGTGTGTGTGTGTGTTGTGGGGTACAACTGTCCTTCACACAATTTCTGTTGCCTGCAGTGCATTCCTGGCTTTCTGGGCCTCATCTACACTCACACAAACGTGCACACACACACACACACACACACACACATTCACTCTCTCTCAAAAGAGCACACACACACACACACACACACACACACACACACACATTCACTCTCTCTCTCTCAAAAGAGCAGGCGACCGAGCAGGCTGGTGGTCTTAACCTTTGATCCCTCTAGGGTTCACGCTGGTTACACAGTGATTTTTGTTGTGTGTGTGTGTGGGAATCTTGTCCATCAGTAACAGGATCACATACAAGCTCGGTGTGGATTCAAACAGGGATATATGGACCGCAGACAAAATGTGACACTAATGCTGTAATGTTTTGACATGATGCTGCATTAGACAGACTCCGCCTCCTGTGCTTTGATTGGCAGTTACAAGAAAGTATCATATTGGTCCCTTACTTGACCTACACCTCAAGGTTTCTAGCAATGTAAAATATGTCTGTCAATGAGTAACTACTTTAAAGGCCTCTAGTTAAGAATAGACCCACGTGGAAATTGCAGGGTGGGAAATCTGCAGGACTGTGCGGAGTGGATGTAATTAAAGGGATAGTTCACCAACTTCCCTCATGTTGTTCCAAACCTGTATGTGTTTGTTTCTTCTGTTGATCATAAAGAAGATATTTTGAAGAATGCTCATAACCAAAGAGATGCTGTATGCAGTGACTTATTAGTAACTTGTTTCATAATATAGTATCTACCAGCAAATTGTTGGTTAGGAGCATTCTTCAAAATATCTTCTGTGATCAACAGGAGAAATCTAATTGCAATTAACAAATTAAGAATCGATACCCATTTGGTTACTGAAGATTTACTCCTGAATTAAATTGTTGTGTGTCAGTCGCTCTCTTTTTAGTTTGTGGAGGTGAAAGTGTCTCAGCAGTTTCTCATTCACACATGATTGTTTACTGTAATGCCATAAACCCCTTCTTACTTACCTTTTCTCTCTCTTCTCCCGTGTCTGTCGTTTTTCAGATGAACATGATGCCGTACAGAGAAAAACCTTCACGAAGTGGATCAACGCGCAGTTCTCCAAGGTAACCGTGCAGACAGAGCTCTTGCTGACCTTCTGAACTTCTGCTTTGAGCGTGAAGAATAACTCTCGTCCTGCCAGACATCTCAAACGGTTGATTTCTTCCTGCGAAGCGATGCACTCAAGGTTCCTCTACAGTGTGTTGTGAATATAGTCACTGCTGAAGCGCTTGTTACAGAGGAGACTGCATTAACAACACAGCTCGTCCTTCAGCATCTTACATTTACATTTATTCATTTAGCAGACGCTTTTATCCAAAGTGACTTATAATTGAGGAATACAATAAGTGATACATTATAAAGAGGCAAACAGGACGTGCTTGTAATACAAATTTCTAGCCAGACAGTGAGAGGTTAAGGGAAAGAGAGCAAAGTTAAGGAAAGAGTGAAGTTAAGGAAAGAGCGAAGTGTTTTTGACAGAAGGAGAAGAGAGGACTTTTAGCTATAGTTGTGTTTGGTTTGAGTTCCTGAATGTGTGGAGCTGAGAACTGGATACTGATTGAGGATGCATCTTATAAAGCACACCTCATGAGGACAATATAAAGAACACAGATATTCTTTAAAGTATCATTTAATAAATTCATGGATTTATCTGTTTAAATTAACACATTCAATTGATCAAAAGTGACTGTAAGGGCATTGGTTATGTTGGAAATGATCTATTTCAAATGAATGCTGTTCTTTTGAATTTTCTATTTATTAAATAATCCTAAAACAATATCCCAGTTTCCTCAAAAATATTGGGCAGCACAACTGTTTTCAACGTTGTTGATAAATGTTTCTTGAGCTGCAAATCAGCATATTATTATGATTTCTGAAGGATCATATGACACTGAAGACTGGAGTAATGATGATGATAAATAATGTAAATGTAAATATTAGCACTATTTTTAAGTGTACTATGAAATAGCTGTACTTTATTTAATACTTATTTTATTAGTTTAAAATATAAAAGTATTAATATAATACTTTATTTCATTTTTTATTTATTATTTAATACATACGATGTTTAATGGGTCCCACTATGTGCAGTGTGAGCACCGAAGCATATCTCCAGGTGCTCTCATGAGAACCAGACTGAAACACATCTGTGTGTGTTATTGTCTGAATGCTGAATGTGTGTGTCCTGTTAATATGCTCAATTCTTGGTCAATTCTTGGCTTGACTTCCTGCCTTCACTTTCAAAACTTAATTCAGTGATTAGTTTGTAGTCAAAAATATCTCTACATTACATTTGTTATATATTGTTTTAAATATGTTAATAATATAATTATCAAATAAAAATTTGCATTGTTTTGTATTTTAACAATATTAAAAAAGTTACATTTTGTAGTTTAATACTATGCACTGAAAAAATAAAAATCAAGTTTTTGCACACATACGTTTTTAAGTAAAATGTAAGTATTGAATTAAGTAAAATCTACTTAACTAAGTTAGGTAAAATTAGCAAAGGAAATAAATATGTACATTTAACATGGCCAGTTAGAGTTTAATGAGTTCTTTTACTTTATTATTTAAGTTAAATCTGCAATACTAAAGTACATTTCACTCAGTCACGACTTCTAAAACTTACTCAATCAATGTAGCACTGGGGAAAAACCATGTTATTAAAGCATCTGATTATCCTTTAAAGATAAATCCACTCAATAGAATGAATACACAAGTGAACACATGAGACCTCAATGCTTGGTACACCATACACAACGGTGACGATCAGTGAATAGTGTTTGAGTAAGAATGGGTCACTCTAAATAGAAAATCAACTCCAGATGTAACTAAACAGTAAGTTACTAAACCTAACAACAAAAGCAAGCATAAAACAGTGTAAATGCATCTCAAAAACTGCAAAAACGTTAACCTTATTAATTATTTATGCCCAAGTGCATGATGGGAACAATGAGATCATGACTCTGATATTTACTTAAAGAATCCTTGTAAACATAACAAACAATTCCCAGTAAAACATACTTATAAGTTCAAATTTTGACTTTCTATTAGCTTAATTTATTGCTTGAACTTCATTATTTAATGTAGAAATTACATTTGTTTTTAATGTAGTACTTACTCCACCCAAAATCAGTGTGATAAATGATTTTTGATTATTTAGTGAGAAACAATGTGGAAAATATTATTTGTAATGCACATTTAACTTTACTTGTTATGTGTTGTAGACGGAGAAGGCGCCTATCAAAGACATGTTCTCTGACCTGAGAGACGGCAGAAAGCTCCTCGACCTCCTGGAGGGACTGACTGGAAACACACTGGTGCGTGTGTGTGTGTGTGTGTGCGTGCGTGCATGTGTATGAGTGCGTGTGCATGTTTGATGGCTGGGAGGGTTTAAATAGCAGTCCAGTGTAATGTGTCTGATTTAGAGTTACACACACACACACACGCAGGCTGTGGGCTTCATCTTCATCGCTCTTCTTCTGGAGCTCTTATGTAAAGCAGCACTGCATTATTTTGATATAGTGAGTGGTATCAGATATCAGACTTGATTCTGAATGCTTATGTTATAGTATTTACATAGTGCTGTAAGGTAGGTCCGGGCAGTTTATTCAATATTTATTTATTAAACATTATCTTTATGATGATTTTGGTCATTGAGGTTTGAATCATTTGAAACTGGCTCTTTCAAAACTTGATTTTTTTGTTCATTCAGTGAAATCGGTGTAGAAAACATGATTTTTAATTGTTGCGTCAAATGTTATAAATCAAATTGGCAACTAACTTAGTTTGGTTGAAATGGTTCTTCTGATCGCAAATAAATCACCTTTTTTTCTGCAAATACAATACACATCAATATATTCATTAAATATTGTCGGGAGGCACTACACTACTGTTGAAAAGTTTGAGGTTAGTGTATTATTATTATTATTATTGTATTTATTATTATTATAAACAACGAGGAGTTGTTATATTTATCAAAAGTGAGAGTAAAGACATTAATAAAGTTATACAATATTTATTTTCATTATAAATGCTTTTCTTTCTATTCATGAAAAAATTAATAAAAATAGAGGACCAAATAGCATAATGTTTTCAACATTGATAATAATCATCTCAATGATTATAATATAATATATGCATTCCTGATAATGTTTCCTGAGCAGCAAAATCAGCATATTATTATGATATCTGAAGATCATGTGACACTGAAGACTGCAGTAATGATGCTGAAAATCCAGCTTTGTTTACAGAAAAAAATACATTTCTAAATATATTGAGTTTTAATATCTACATTTTAAATTGTAATAATATTTCACCAATATTACAGATTTGTTTTAAAACCTCATATGTAGCCCAAATGTTTGAATGGTACTATCACGGTGCATGTTCATACACAGTGATGCTCTGGCACGCTGTTGTGCTGTATATCTGTAACTCTCTCTTTCTCTGTCTCTCAGACCAAAGAGCGAGGCTCTACTAGAGTTCACTCCCTCAACAACGTCAACCGCGTGCTGCAGGTCCTTCATCAGAACAGCGTGAGTCTCTATCTTCCCATGTGTCCTCGCTGCTGGGCGACTCTCGGGGCTTCCGCTGCGGGAGAACATTATTGTGATTTCTTGCCTCGTATGAGCTGACAGACGCTGCCTAAGGAACTTTCAGCAAGGGCAGTCTAATTAAAACACTTTACAGTGTCTTTTAGGGACATTAGTGTGGCGTTCGGACGGCTAGGTCTCCGTTTTGACATGTCCTCTGTCTTTATGCTTTGATGGCCTGGAGCCTGTACCATGATGGGGGCTGAACAAACTCAGGGTTACACGATTAGTTTCAAAACCAGTCCAATCCAGCTTTGTTGGCACCATGAATCTGATCATCATCTTTCTCTGTCAACTCAGGCTTAATGGAGCGCGTGCACGTGAATGTGTGACTTGGTTAATGGTTTGCCTAAAGGTTAAGAGATTGAAGAATATGATGAGTTTAAATGCATTTACTATGAAAAAAACTACTTGTACATGAAAGAGGACAAATAAAATAATTAATCTTGCTTTATTAGTGTAGACTTTGATAATATATAGCGATAGACCCGAACATGTAAGGTCACGTAGTCATTTTAAAACATTATTGGTTCTAAATCTTCTTTATATTACACACGATCTGTATATTGGTAGATGACGTATCACCTACCAGGTGATATATTTTTATCATGTTATTTGAATGTTAAGTTATTTTTTCTACATTTTTGCTGTCACATCATAGGACACAGCCCTATTTTTATTTGTCAACTACCCATATATTAACATTCATTTAAAATAAATGATTTATGATAACTGTTAAACTAAAATATCTTGTGATGGATTAATAATAATATAAATCATATAATTATATAAATCATATAAAATGACTCTATCATTAAAGCCAGACATTTTTCTTTTGTACTAGTGACCTTTAATTTGTAGGAAGAGAAACTAGGGCAGTGATTTTGTGTCAGACATGAGTCACTTTGCTCACATCTGATTGGTCTAATTTCAGTTTGAGATCTCTAACCCAGAACACAACCTGCCCCGGAGCAGGTTAGCTGTGCAGTGTAAGTTACTATGGCAATGAACGCAACTAAAAACCAAGCCACTTTCATGGTACCTAAAACCCAGGATTGGTGCGAACTAAACTGGAACTTACCTGGCTAGCAGCTAATCCAGTTTCATGGTACAGGCCTAAGAGAGCCACAAACACAGATGCTATAACAATGTGTTTTTCCGGTCACATTCACTCATGTTCCAGATCATTGTCTTTAGTGGACTTAGTGCTGTCACAATACCAATATTTAATTTGATTTATTTTAATATTTTACTATACTTTATTATTTTTAATTTATTTTCATTTCATTTATTTTCATTTTATTTTTTTACTATATTTTATTTTATATTGTATTTTGTTTAACTTTTTATTCATTTAATTGATTTTTTATTTGTTTGTTTTAATTAATTTTTTATTTGTTTAATTTGATTTTTAATTTCTTTAATTTCTTTAATTTTTAATGTATCTTTAATTTCGTTTATTTTCATTTATCTTAAATGTATTTTATTTTCACTTATCTTTAATTTATTTGATCATTTAATTGTAATTTTTTTTTTAGTTTAACTGAGCATTATTCTCATTTAGCTGTGCATTTATTATAGTGGTGCTTCGGTCTCCGTCAGTATATCTTTTATTTTTGCCCACAAATTTTTACGATAAAAAGAAAATGTGTTAAACAAACAAAAAAAGTGCTAATCACAGAAATTGTGTTTGACAGCCCTACAATATATATATGTATGTATATGTATATATATATATTAGTGGTGGGCCGTTATCTGCGTTAACGTGCTGCGTTAACGTGAGACTCTTATCGGGCGATAAAACAAATATCGCCGTTAATCTATTCTCAAAGTTGGGTTGGGAGCTGGGTCTATACTACGCAAGCTATGATGACTTTCACCCTGATATTTTAGCGCGGATGTATACCTAGCCGAATTGCACTGTAGGGGGCGAGAACGAGTCTTCGAACTAGAGGCCCGCAGTCCGTGATGGACAGATTGTTAACAGCTGGTCTATGTGGCAATACACTCGGGCAGGAATTCCAAACGCTCACCCGTTCTCAAAGACTTACTTTTAGTCATTATTTGGGTAGCACACATATTCTGAATGCCTTCGGCAGAATTCAAATGAGCCATTTTAATCTAGATTAATTCCAAGATTACAGTGAGATTAATCTAGATTAATCTATGCCCACCACTAGTATATATGTGTATATGTATATATATGTGTATATATATATATATATGTATATACATACAGTGGGTACAGAAAGTATTCAGACCCCCTTAAATTTTTCACTCTTTGTTATATTGCAGCCATTTGCTAAAATCATTTAAGTTCATTTTTTTTCCTCATTAATGTACACACAGCACCCCATATTGACAGAAAAACACAGAATTGTTGACATTTTTGCAGATTTATTAAAAAAGAAAAACTGAAATATCACATGGTCCTAAGTATTCAGACCCTTTGCTGTGACACTCATATATTTAACTCAGGTGCTGTCCATTTCTTCTGATCATCCTTGAGATGTTTCTACACCTTCATTTGAGTCCAGCTGTGTTTGATTATACTGATTGGACTTGATTAGGAAAGCCACACACCTGTCTATGTAAGACCTTACAGCTCACAGTGCATGTCAGAGCAAATGAGAATCATGAGGTCAAAGGAACTGCCTGAAGAGCTCAGAGACAGAATTGTGGCAAGGCACAGATCTGGCCAAGGTTACAAAAACATTTCTGCTGCACTTAAGGTTCCTAAGAGCACAGTGGCCTCCATAATCCTTAAATGGAAGACGTTTTGGACGACCAGAACCCTTCCTAGAGCTGGCCGTCCGGCCAAACTGAGCTATCGGGGGAGAAGAGCCTTGGTGAGAGAGGTAAAGAAGAACCCAAAGATCACTGTGGCTGAGCTCCAGAGATGCATTCGGGAGATGGGAGAAAGTTGTAGAAAGTCAACCATCACTGCAGCCCTCCACCAGTCGGGGCTTTATGGCAGAGTGGCCCGACGGAAGTCTCTCCTCAGTGCAAGACACATGAAAAAACACCTGAAGGACTCCAAGATGGTGACAAATAAGATTCTCTGGTCTGATGAGACCAAGATAGCACTTTTTGGCCTTAATTCTAAGCGGTATGTGTGGAGAAAACCAGGCACTGCTCATCACCTGTCCAATACAGTCCCAACAGTGAAGCATGGTGGGGCAGCATCATGCTGTGGGGGTGTTTTCAGCTGCACTGGGACAGGACGACTGGTTGCAATCGAGGGAAAGATGAATACAGGGATATCCTGGGCGAAAACCTTCTCCAGAGTGTTCAGGACCTCAGACTGGGCGAAGGTTTACCTTCCAACAAGACAACGACCCTAAGCACACAGCTAAAATAACGAAGGGTGGCTTCACAACAACTCCGTGACTGTTCTTGAATGGCCCAGCCAGAGCCCTGACTTAAACCCAATTGAGCATCTCTGGAGAGACCTAAAAATGGCTGTCCACCAACGTTTACCATCCAACCTGACAGAACTGGAGAGGATCTGCAAGGAGGAATGGCAGAGGATCCCCAAATCCAGGTGTGAAAAACTTGTTGCATCTTTCCCAAAAAGACTCATGGCTGTATTAAATCAAAAGGGTGCTTCTACTAAATACTGAGCAAAGGGTCTGAATACTTAGGACCATGTGATATTTCAGTTTTTCTTTTTTAATAAATCTGCAAAAATGTCAACAATTCTGTGTTTTTCTGTCAATATGGGGTGCTGTGTGTACATTGAGGAAAAAAAATGAACTTAAATGATTTTAGCAAATGGCTGCAATATAACAAAGAGTGAAAAATTTAGGGGGTCTGAATACTTTCTGTACCCACTGTATATATGTATATGTATGTATGTGTGTGTGTGTATGTATATAAAGGAAAAGCACCAGCAGGTATTGCAAACACTGGCCATTTCAAAAACAGTCTAACGTTGGACGATTAATGGTCCTGGCTGATATAATTGTCTCTCATTACTCTGTAATTAGCAGAGCGGTGAATATTCCCACAGCACGCTTTCCTGTGTTTTAATCTCTTGACTGATAAATCCGGATCTGTGTGGGTCTTGATGCAGGTTCATGTGGTGTTCCAGGTGTTTGCTGATCCTCCAGTAATCTCTCATATCTAGTGACGCTGCTGTTGATTGATTCCGTTCTTTGATTATTGCACACTGATTATGAGTTGAGCTGGCTCTCTAAACGCAGTGATAGGGATGTTTGAGGTTGACTCTCGAAGCAAACATGACAGCTGAAGTCGAAGATGTGAATGGTAAGTGTAGGTTTGGTTAATCTACACCTGTGAACACACTGTCAGATAGACATGTTCACACAGTATCACACACATCACGCCTGCGGCAGGTTAGACACAACTGTGTGTTTATATATTACATATGCAACGCTATTCAAGATGTGACACTGTATGAAACATTGGACTTTTGTAATGTAACATATTTTTGAGTTCAGCTGGACATAATGTAGGTCGGACTCATTTATTTTTAACTGTGGTTATATTAGTCAACAAGTCCTTCAGAGGTGGAGAGAGTAATTACATACAATTTGAAAGATATGAAAATAATTTTTGGTAATAGTTTACAGTAAAGTCCTATCTTAACAATGAGTAATTCAGCATCTTTGTTAATGTTGGACATAAAAACACACAATGGTGTATTGCTAGTTACCTCAGGTCTATGAAATAATATTAACAGATGGAATTTTTTACTTTAATATGTTATTAAATGTTGAAATGAACTAATAATAAAAATAATTATTTCATAATTTCAGCTTATGTTAATTAGCATATTTAAGTAATGTTAACAAATTGAAGCTTTCTGTAACATGTTTTTAGTGTAAGTGTTTTTGTAATTTTTCATGTTGTATTATTATTGTTTTCTTCCCCGGATTAACATGCACTTATGCATTTTCACAATAAGCCAGGAACATTTGTTAATTAATCCTTTTTTTAATAACTGCCTCAGATTTATTTGAGCTTAAATACATTTGTTCTTTATTTGTTAAGCATATCTATGTATATAACAAATATATATATATATATTTTTTATTTCATATTTTTGTAGTATTTTATATATTTATCTTTGTAATATTTGTCTTGTTTATTTTATGAAATTTCATCTTTATGGTTTTGTTGCATTGATTGATGTACTTCTGCATTTATTGATGTTTCAGGTGGATCTGGTGAATATCGGCGGGACTGATATTGTGGATGGTAATCATAAGCTCACTCTAGGACTCATCTGGAGCATCATACTGCACTGGCAGGTCAGAAAACACAGGCAAAGCTCCAAAATCTGGATTATTATGAGCAAACATATTTCTAAAGCATTTTTCAAAGACTCAAGATGTATATGGATTTAGTAACTTTTGAGGTTTGTGTCAAAAGTAGTGCTGTCAAACAATAAATCGTATCCAAAATAAGTGTTTGTTTATATTGTATATGTATGTGTTATTATTATTATTATGTTATAATATATGTTATTAGTCTGAATATATATGTACACGTGTAGTATATATTTTGGAAATATTTACATGTGTATATACATTTATATATTTATTTTCTTGTATTTTATATTATATATATATATATATATATATATATATATATATATATATATATATATATAATACATAAACACAATTTTTCTTAAATATATGCATGCATGTGTTTGTATTTTTTTTTATATATATAATAAATATATACAGCACATATATATTATGCTAACAAAAACTTTTATTTTGGATGCAATTAAATGTAATTTTTATTTGTAATCGTTTGACAGCACTACTTTTGACATTAGAAAGCAAATATGACAAAAACTGATTTGTGAAGACATCTGGGGCCACTTTTACTAACAGCATGCGCCAGCGCAAACCGTGTTTTGGCGTTACAATAGCACTGTCAGGTTTTACTAAAGACGCGCAGTGAAGAATTAGCACTGAAACGGCGTGGGTGGTTATTTGTGCACCTGACCTTACGGAATATGCATTTTTAGGAGTTTCCCTTTCAGTCGCAAAATTTATGAGGAGATATTATAATGAATCACGCAACGAGATTTACTACTGATTGCACTCGTTAAATTACTGGCCATTGCATCATTATTTAATGCCCAAAAAGCACGTCTTAAACTATTTTGTGCTTGAAATGGATGCAGTTTGTTGCTAGTCGAGGCACTGCAGAGATGAGGGAGAGGATTTTTTCCACACGTATGAATTTATTTGGAAAGAACACATTATCCGAACATATCATTTGCCAAGCCATGTTTATTTTAAGTTGCTTCAGGAAATAAAAGACGACTTTGAACCCTCATCTAGGAGTCACGCAATACCAGGTTTATCAAAACTGTGGCAACCCTTCATTTTTTGGCCTCCGGGTCTTTTCGACGTACCGTGGCTTATTTATTTATTGTTTATTAGCGACTGTTCTAATTTGCGCTGCGCTTGGTACATTGCATTGGTTGATATGTAAATGCAGCATATGTTATTTAACACCGACGCAGATGTTGCGAATTTGCACGGTTGTTAGTAATTCAGACGCAGATATTTCCACGCCCATCTACGCTGTTTTGGATTCGTGCTCTCACGCTAATTTGCCCTGATTTGTAAAACTGGCCCCTGATGTGCTTTCACTATTCAAATCATAAATGGGCCACACGTTTATCTTTCAATGAAGTCAGATGGCTATGAGATATATTCTAACTATTTCTTCTCTCTCTCTCTCTCTCTCTCTCTCTCTCTCTCTCTCTCTCTCTCTCTCTGCCTCTCTGCACAGGTCAAGGACGTCATGAAGGATGTGATGTCAAGTCTTCAGCAGACCAACAGTGAGAAGATTTTGCTGAGCTGGGTGAGAAACTGCACCCGTGACTATAACAACGTCAATGTGCTCAACTTCACCACCAGCTGGGCAGACGGCCTGGCCTTCAACGCCATCCTACACCACTTCAGGTGACACACACACACTCTCGCAGTGCTGGCATGTTGAGGCTGCTGTCAGTGCGCTCTCTAGGGAAAGGCATTGGAGCGCATTGATTGGGTCAGAGGTCAAGAGAGTTTGTGTTCATAAGCTTTGGGTGGATCATGTCATGAGGCCACGGAAACACACACACACACACACACACACACTTAAACTTGCATCATCGGATGAAAAGGTAGAGGAAAAAACGAAGCAGAAAATTTCTCAGAGGATTTAATGCATATTTTCACCTTAATCACTAAATTCTTTATTAACTGATGTATGCAATGTAAAATGTTTGTGGATGAAGGGATTGAGAACAAGTTGGTAGGTCCAGATGTAATCCAGACATTTTTTTCTGTTCTGGTTTTGTGGGGAATTCTGCGTAATGGGTTTAACCGAAGTGTGTTAAACCGAGCTTAGTACTACACGCTTATTGGCACCTGTTATCAGATCTGCACATATTTGATAAACAAACACGCAAGGGAGTGCAGTTATGAATGAGAGACGTTTGCAGAACATTGAATATCTTCTAGATCTGTGGGCTTCATCCACACCACCGCAGAAATGTGCTTGTTGGTCCACATCGGTTCGGGTTCGAAAGAGTCAGAAGTGCTTTCTGTAATCAAAGTGACTACCTGATGTTTATAACTAAGTGAGCTGAACACTGTTGCTCACGTCAGCTCTCGTTGATGGTGAATTGCTGCGTGTGTGAACTGCCGTTTAGATTCTTGTTGTGAATTGTGTTTCAGGCCTCATGGGTTCGGCTGGGAGGAAGTAGTTCATCTAACCCCAGTGCAGCGACTGGACCACGCTTTCACATTCGCCAAAGATCAACTCAACATCGAGAGACTCCTGGATCCAGAAGGTAAAGAGGCATCGTGACACTAGAACTGATCCAATGCAGAACAGAAGCAGAAGGACTTATAACTACAAACATTATCCACTGTTTGGTGAAATACAGTCGTTTAAATAGATATCCAGGAAATTGGAAATTTCACATTAGGGCGAAATATGTCTATAAAGGTTTCGTAGCTTTGGTCAAGTTGGTCATGGATTCACTGAACTGAGCAGATGAAGACTACACTGTTTGAAAGTGACTTAGAGATGATTTTTACATTGCTACACTATTTACAGTGGACAATAGGACTGCACGATTTGGAGGGAGGGGGTGGGGACACATTTTTATTTATTTTTTATTGGTAAAAAAAAAAAAAAATTACTGATTTTAAGGACAATATTACAGAAGAAAATAAAACAAGACAACACTCAAAATAACTTAACAATACAATAGATAAATATAATAATAATAATCATGATGATGCTAATAATACTCATGATAATAATAGTAATAATAATAATACATAAGAATAGTAAAACAAAAAAAAAGTAAATGAAAGTGTGGCTTAAGAAAACAATGAAAACGTACAATCAGTATGATGATGGCAATAATAATAATAATAGTGTTTAACAAAAAAAAAGCTAAAAGTAAGATTCAGTCCGACATTGAAACATTGAAACTGATGCTTGAATATTGCTTAAACTGGTTAGATGAGCCTCTTGTTGGATTTCCTCCTAGTTTAAAGAAGAGGTCATCACAGATCCATTGTGTTGGAGTCGGAGGCCTCTGATCCGTCCGCTTCAGCAATGTTAGTCGCTTGGCTAATAGCATGATAAAAGCTATACAATCATATATATATATGTAAGATTATATGATACAAGAGTAATTGCGAATATGGCTATCAGTGGGCAAGGGGAGAAAAATTTAAATTGCAAATTCAATGTGTTTTCGGAGTTTGTTTGTAGGGTCATATACATGTGTAAATGAACACAGTGCCACGCTTCACTATAAAACAGTCAGCACATGCATTTATCGTATTAACCTGCAGCCTTTTCAATTTGATAATCTCACTAAGCCATATCGTGAATTTGATTATTTGTATTATTTGTACAGCCCTAAATTTTTGCCGGCAGAAATGTATCTTTAGCATACAGACTCATTAGCGTTCTTGACCATTATCTTCAGCTGCCGTGATGTTGGCCTTGTTTGGAGATCTTGTCAGTTTGCTGTTTACGCCTGAAGCAGGGAATCAAACCAATGAAACAATGCCAGTCATCAAACCAGTGTCCAGCACATACCAGAGCCCAGATCCTGAGACTAATCATCTGGACTTGATTGGAGTACATGGCTTTTCCTGAACACAAGTTCACATGAGCCATAACTAATCAGAGGGGCCTCCTAGAGAACTCCATAAACACACACACACCCATATTCATATTCATTCTCTCTCTCTCTGTGTTTCTCTCTCAGATGTGGCGGTGCAGTTGCCGGATAAGAAGTCCATCATCATGTATGTGACCTCACTCTTTGCGGTGTTTCCCAATGACATCACGATAGATGACATCAGAGAGGTGGAGACACTGCCCAGACGCTATAAGGTGGATCATGAGGATGGACGCGCTGTAAGTGCACTAGTTACCCCAAAATACATGTGCTTTAGATTGGTGCCGAAATGGTCACAATCCAAAACACTTTGGATTACTGTCAGTGGTCTTGAGGGCCTTTTGGCCCTTCTGTAGATGGTTATAAGCTCCTCTTGTGGTGTGAAGCCCGTTTTCTGGGTTGTTTAATGTAAAGGCTCATTCACAGCAAGAACGATAACGATAACTATGTTATGTTTGTTGGAAGTGCGCTGCGGTTTTGTTGTCTGTCGCTTTAAATGCTCAAGCTCTTTAAAGTCGAGTGGACTCTGATTGGCTGTTAATGTTTTCGTTGTTCGTCAGGTGGAAATAAATTGTTCTGAAAGTGAATCCAGTGATATTATTTCAATGTGTTGTTATTGTTGTGGTGTGGTCTTCACTATTCTCGCTGAATTAGAATGATTATTAAAGTGCCCCTATTATGGATTATGAAAGGTTAATATTTTGGTTTTGGGAGTCCCCAACAACAGATTGACATGCATGCAAGGTCAAAAGACACTTTCATTGTCTTATAATATGCATTTATTTTTACCTTACTTCCTCAACGACTCCCAAACGATTTGCTCAATGATTCATTTTTCCAAACTCCGCCTTTGCATGACGTTCATCTGCGATGATTGGTCGATTTCATTTAAAGCAGTGTTTATGAGCGCAGTGCTGCTTTGTGTACAGCGTTACCAGGGAAACTTCTATTTTTAACGTTCCAAAAGCGGCCCCTAGTGACTAAGAACGAATTTGCATTTTCATTCAGACCAACACGAAAGACCAACAAGTGGCGATATGCTAATGTTTCATGAGGACATCAATAACTTTATACATGGTGTACTTTCAGATTTCGAGCTGTTATGCACTGCATGAAAGCTCATTTTCAAAATACATAATAGGGGCACTTTAAAGCTTATAGTTTTCGGTATCATACTTGGTGTGATTTTCACTTACAGAATAATTATTCTCGTTTATGATTAGCTGAAGAATTTTGGTTGTTAATGCCTCAAGATAAATGTTCGGTGTGAATGTTTGGTTTGGTTTTTGGTTCAGACCAACATGAACATTTGCATGAGTCAGATTTTTTTTACAGAAAAGTTTGTTTTCTAATCTCTTTTACCTTGCACTGCTAATAAAACTGGCACTACGGTAATGTAAAACTACATCTTGGTGGTGCTCACGAATGCTAATTGCACAAAAAAACTTGACTCGCATTTGACTTCAATTGAGCATGGTGTTAGCATGTTGCTAAGCTAACACTGATTCTCAAATAAGCATAAAAATACATGGTGCACACAAGTATTGTTTGAAATACTGCATTTGTAATAAGACTGAACTAGTTTTCAATCTATAATTATTGGAGTTTAATCAGTTATATTCAAAATTGACATACTTGACAGACATTGACAGTCTCACTTTGTCAGCCATCTTGAATTCAGTTTTTAACCAAGTCTTCTCTGTGAAGGATACAAGCTAATCTTGCTTCATAATTTGAAAATTAAAATGTTTTAATTTTCACACCATGAACGAATCTACTACGCCTTGAAGTGCACCTATTATGCCATTTTTAAGGATGCTAATATTGTTTTATGAGTGTCCTAAAGCAGATTTACATGCATCCAAGGTAAAACAACAACAAATAGCTTTAGTTTTACCTCATTTCTACATGATTTCTAAACGACTCGTGCAAATCAGTCTCTCTAAACCCCTTTTTTCTGTGAGCCCTCACTGCTGTGATTGGCCAGATGGCACAGTCCTTTGTGATTGGTCTACCGTGTACAGTGCGAATGACAGACATGGGTGGACATTATGCAAATGTGTTGCTTTGTGATGTACAGCCGTAACACAATAAGATTCAAATTCCTGATGACTCGTTTAGGCTATTGGGCGACCTTTTTTTGGTAGACAATAACATGACACATTGCATGAAAGGTAATATTCGATAAGGCATAATAGGGGCACTTTAAAATTCAGCCTACATAGTCCGCTTAAATTTTGGAACGGAGTAATTATATTAGTCATGTTTATTTAATTTATTTATAACATAATCAAATACAAATGTGCTGTGTTAACTGAAAGCTGATGTTACCAGACATGATGCTTGTAGACATTAGCATAAATCCTCTTATTACTGAAACTGTTAGTGTCTGAACAACTACAAACACCTTCATGCATCTGTCTAATGACTGTGTTTATAAACTCCAGCTAATATTGATGGTCCCGATGGCAAATGGGAAGTATGAGATTTAACAGATGGCTTCAGCTGTTCAGATGTTCACGTAATGAAGTGTTATACACAGCAGAGTAGATGCACAGATATATTTAACACCGCTGTTTGCTTATTCAGCTGACTGTGAACACCAGAGGAAATCATGACTTCATGCGTCATCTTTTCATCAAATAGATACGAGTAGAGAACGTGCACGGTGGGATTTCTTGCTCGCAGGATGCAGAAGAAAGCAATGGCAGTTAAAAAGCGGTTGTTGCTATTCTGCTGTTTTCTGATGAGGAACTGGCGGTGGAAAAAGGGCATCACACATTAGTGCTAATAAATGACTCCACTTCTACCAGTTTCCTTTTCTCTCACACACACTCGCTCTCGCTCTCGCTCGCTCTTCCTCTGCTTTCCGTGGTAAGAGTGAGTCATACAGCTGTGCAGTGTGTATATATGGTGCACACATGCAGTCAGAGATGGGTGGATTCTCTCTGATGCTTTTCTTGCATAGCTGTGTACAAACAGTGTAAAAGGAGCATGGTAATATCATGCTTTTATGTGCATGTATTATGGTAATACCATAGTTCAGCAATGTTCAAAGTATATTTAGCTGCCATGTAAGTACTATTGTTCAAAAACATGGTAGCATTATGATACTGTACTTTTCCATGCTTTTGTGTAATATAACATTACTGTGGTCAAAACTTGGTCGCACTTAACTAAATTTGTCAAATTATCTGATGATCTTAAAATTAATCAAACAGTACAAAAGCAACCATGCAATCACGTAATTAATATTCTCGTGTTTGTTATTTCGTAGGATTATGAGAGAGCACTGTCCATTCACTCCCCTCACCTACAATCCCTAATGGACCTGAGACTCAAACCCGCGACCTTTGGGTTACGAGTCTGACTCTCTAACCATTAGGCCACGACTTCCATAATATTACAATACTGTGTTACAGTCACAGTGCATTCGTTTTGGGTAGTTTTGCTAAGGGCTGAACAATCAAATAAATAGGGCTTAGTGCGATTGGCCTATATCTTATTGTATAGATTGTGATTTTATTAAATTAAATTTAATTAAAAGCATATTTCAGAGCAACACTGTGTTCATTTACACGTGAGCAGCCAAAGTAAAACGCTTGCTGGCTTAATGTTTGAAAATGATCAAATCAGACACAAATATTAGTTTTTTTACAGTTGCACTGTACTGCAAACCTGAAGTTTTTCTTTTTTACACTTAAAATCATATTTGTCATTTTTGTCATAAAATGTGCAATTGTATTTCCCCTAAATCGTACAGCCCTAGTTTTGCTCATTATGTCCATTAGCGATGATGCATTTTGATTCTCGTGTATTTTCTGACCAGCAAACATAAATATCAACGTGCTCATCAGATACGATCATTGCAGTGTCAGGAGTTTCCCATCAGCTGCACCTATGTGCATGAAAACTAATGCATGTCTAACAGGTTACAGTAATGAGCCTTTAATAACCAAACGAGCTGCTCGTCTGGCGACTGGAACTGGATTGACTGCAGGTCAACTGTTGCATTAGAATGAATCATGATTGATTGTTTTCTCTCTAAAGCCATTTAATGTCAATCCTAACGATATGTTTAAACCATGACTATGTTCATAACTTCTCATACATTATTTGCTATCGGCGAATTTTGACATGACGTGTCTGTCTGGAATGATGATTAGGATTCACACCTGCATGTAAAGGAGGTTCTCACTGTGTTCTCCTGAAAATAGTAATTTGTGGAATCAGATGCACAGTTGATTGACACCTGCGTGGTGGTGGTGCTCTGTGCAGTGTTTACTGAGGAGACTACTGTATATGTAGGGTTGATGTAGGCATCTGCTTGGGGCGCTGTGGGGCATTTGGGCGGTTCTGCATGTCTCAGACCACAAATATTTCCGAGCTGCTTATTCCAGCTTTGCTCACCGCCCTCCAAACACAAACTGTTTTACAGTCGAACAGAAGGAAGAGCGTTTTATCCAGCATGTGGGATGGAGTTTCATCGGATGACCTTTTCCTCCAGATGAGGGCATTTATTCATCAACAAAGCCTTGTTTGAGGACTCAGTTCCTACTATTAACACTGTTTAAATGTCCTTTCTCTTTGAGGGCTCTGTTAACATGAGCTTTTCCTTGTTCGGATGAGATCTGGTCTTTTGAAACGGTGATGTAATATTCGGTCTGTTGAGTTCTGTAAACAGCCCTAAATGAAAATAGTTGAAGATTATTTAAGTTGATGTTTTCAACTTTTTTTCTCTCACCAACAGAAAAGTGCTAAAAATAAACCCTGTTTTTGCTCTGTTAATGACCGAATTGTGTCTATTATGACAATTAAACATTTTTTTTTAACTGGTGATACTCTATTTTTAACTTATGCAATAGCAATACCATGGTTTTGGTGTGGCACCTTGTCAATACCATGCTCTAACATATATCATTACAATTACATATTTTAAATTGCATGTTAATGCCATGTTTTTGAATGTGATTCCAAGGTAATACCATGTTCTTGACATCTATGACAATGACACACTTTTTAAAGTTGCACTATTATAATACCATGTTTATGACTGCCTGGTATGATGGAAATACCATGTTTTTTGGATCTGGTACCATGGTAATACCATGTTCTTGTCATCTCTCATGACAATGCCATGATTCTTGCACTTGAACCATGACAAAACCCATGTTTTTGGACTTAGCTGGAAATGCTTTTTTCTTTACCATGTTTTGATGTCTATGGCAATACAAATGTTTGTTTTTGCTTGCACCATGGCAGCACCATGTTTTTCCTCTTACACTATGGCAGTAATTATTAATTTTTTCAAATCTGTACCATACCACCTTCTTGACATCTATCATGACTTGCACCTTTACTTGGCTTTTTGACTTGCACCTTGGTAATACCATGTGTTTTTTTTACTTGCAGTATGACAATACCACATGATGGCAAGGGCATAGTTTTTGAACATGCACTATGGTTATTCTATGTTTTTTGGATATGTTACCATGGTAATAGCATGTGTTTGGCATTGCCTGCTGTAAAGTTCATGTCATACTCCCTAATGCAGTGTTGTCTTTGTATTCGAGTTATCAGTCTGAGCTTCTTTCTGCTGTCGTTATTTCGTATCTCCCTTTTGATGCACTTTTTTAACATTTTTCCCAGAGTTCTCGGGTGTGGTGCTGTTTAGCTCCTCGATGAAAGTTTTCAGATCAGATGGGTTCCTGATTCTGTCTCTTTATTATACAGCACAATGACGTTCACGCCATGAAGAAATACCTGCTTCTATTTCCATCAGACTCACATAATTAGCGGTCGATTAGTGTTTCACTCTCATCAATGAGCTGTGACATTCCCGTCAGGGGCATGCTGAGGAATGTGAATGACTTTATGTTTTAAGGCGTGGGGCATCTGAGAATGTGAATGTCATCACATGACCGGCCCTGTTATGCTGCTAGCCGGTGTGTAGTCAGCGGAGAACACGTGCCAGTGGCAGTATCGTCTGCGTCTGAAGCTTCATGCTGCTCGTCTTGTTTTGAGTGTGCAGAAGTCATTTTCCCGGGTCTTTAAAAAGAAGGCAATAGTTTCTTTATATGGTATTTTCCATGACAGATGCACAGTGAATCTCAGTAGACATGTCCAGGTCAACATTCACCACAAAATCAAAACACACGATACAAATGAATTCTGTTTTAAACAATAAAGACCTTCTGCACCGTTTTCAGGGCTATTAGGCAAATCTCAACCCCAAATTCTCATTACATGATACAGTTAATTAGCAGATTTGAATTTTAATGAATCTTTAAAAAATCTACTTAAATATAATACCTTTATAAACATATGTAATATTAATTCATACAAATAATTCTGGAAAAAAATATCAGTTTCCACAAAAATAATAGGCATCACAACTATTTTCATAATAATCAAAAATGTTTTTAAGCAGAAAATCAACATCTGAAGGATCATGTGAGAAATATTTTGTGTGGAAAGAAACAGCAACATTTCTTTTAGGATTCTTTGATCAATTAAAAGAGCAGCATTTATTTTCAATAGAGGAATGTCACTAGATCATATTTCTCTTTCAAATTAATACTGTTCTTTTGAGCTTAATATTCATCAAATAATCCAGCAAAGAGAGAGAGAAAAAAATGTATCCCATGTCATTTCTAGATTTGATGATAATGAAATAAATTACTCTTTACAATACACTTAAATTGAGAATTTTACTAACCACAACATTTAAATGTAAGTTCACTACCACAATGCACAAATGATTACTTTGCAATATTTAATTTAATTATTTCATTTAATTATTTATGATGATGGCAATTTATGAGAAATTGTGCATAAGAGTCTTAATTTGTATTTTTATCATTATTTTGATATTGGGGTGAAATATACAAGTCGTATATATTTTGTGTTTTTTTATTATTATTATTTATACATTTGCTCATCTTTCACATTGTCTCTTTTTGTAAATGTAACAATTTTTCAGTTTGAGGAGAACTGTTTCAACAGAAACCGTAGTTAAAATGACGGCCATCTTAATAAGTTTTACATTTCAATTTTGATTAATTTAAATTTTTACATGGGTGCTGTGACATGAGTCAGACTGAAATCACTGGTTCTTAAGTCTCCTTCACTTTCCTTTTGAGAATTCATTAGTGTGATGTTCATCATCATTTACAACACATCATACATGTCTCTTCACCTGCCATAATATTTGAGTTTTGAACATGAACACAAACATGTTTAACTTATTTCCTAAAACACACAAAAACACGGCCGTGTAAACACGTGAAATCCTCACCCAAATTTTACACGTGGGAAAGCTGGCAGAGTCATAGCGCTTAACGTTTTCTCTAACACTATATTGAGATGAGCAGTTAACTGAAGCGCTGTGTGTTGCTGTGCAGGGTTTGTCTGGAGAGACGGAGGAGGTGAGCAGCACACTGACGGAGGTGGACATGGAGGTCAATCTGGACACGTATCAGATGACGCTGGAGGAGGTGCTCACCTGGCTGCTGTCGGCCGAAGACATGCTGCACATGCAGGACGCCGTGTCCGACGACGTGGAGGAGGTCAAAGACCAGTTCCACACACACGAGGTATATGTGACACAATAACACTTCAGAAACATTGTTAGCTTTAGGTGATAATCTCTATATCATTGAATTACTATAACATAACTCTGATATAATGCAAATAAAAATAGATGGGTAATGATGAGTAACACACTTTGATGTTGGCTTGACAAAGCTTTGTTTGAAATAACTTTGAAGCTTGAAGATTTTACTCAACTCTCAAGTAAACTATTTTCTACCACATTGCTAAAATGTTTAAGTAGGCGGCAAACATGGTTTAACATGCTGTTAACATGTTAGCATATTGCTAGAATGATTTAGAATGCTGTTAACACATTTAAGCATGCTGCTAGCATGATTTACCTTGTTATATTTGGAATGTTGCTAACATGTTGTTTTATCATGTCGCTAGTATAATTTATCACATTACTAGCATGTTTTACCATGTTGCCAGCATGAATATAGCATATTTTGACACGTTTCTAGCATGTTTGTGCATTTTAGCATGATTTAGCATGTTTTAGATTGTTTTAGCATGTTTTCACGTGTTTATGGCATGTTTTAGCATGTTGTTAACATGATAAAGCATATTTAGACTTGTTTATAGCAGGTTTTAACATGGTGCTAACATGATTGAGCATGTTAGCATGATTTAATATATTTTAGCATGTTTTAGCATGTGTTTATGTTTCTTGCATGTTTTAAAATTTTGCTAGCATAAATCATCACGTTACTAACATGATTTAGCATGTCGTCCCAGAATATCTGTTAAGCTATACTAGTGATAGACAACGTAAAAACACTATCCCACGGTTTCACAGACAAGGCTTAAGCCTAGCCCCAGACTAAAATATAAGTCTGAGCTGTTTCAACTGACCGAAACTTGCACCGACTGATCTTAAAATATATCAGTGCCCTTGTTTTCTTTCAAGATGCACACCAGTAATGTTTTTTTTTGTCTAAGGCATGTTTATAAAATTACTTAAAACTCCTAATTGAACTATGGCATAATCCTGGCTTAGTCTAAACCCTGTCTGTGAAACCAGGCCTGTAAATCTTACAAAAATACAAAATATTTGACCCCCTCAACGAGAGTTTTTCTTTTATTATTGTTTTAATCTTTGGGTTTACGAAAACTATAAGTCAGTTAAAGATATGCCTCTTAGAGTCAGACCAGTCTGAATTTATGACCTGAGTTTTGGTAGTTAAGAGGAGATTCAGACTAACTTTAGTCTCAGACGAAGAAGAATCAGCAACAGCAGCTTAAGTAGGATTTCCGATGTAATTAACAAAGTTCCTCACACCTTGAAACCGCCCACCGCTGCTCTTTCTGATTGATCTGAGGACTTTAAGTGTTAGCATGTCCCGTGTTCAGATGCTCCGTGTTCCCGTCCTGTCTGAGAACATGCTCCAAACATGCCAGGAATGTGAGGAATTCTGCGAGGCAGAGAGACCTCTGACAGATAAACTCACGTCTGCGTGATGATCCAGAGCGGGAGGGTGAGGTTTACATTCCTGTCAGAAAGTGAAGGCTAATACTGACTCTGGAACAAAAGCAAGTAGGCGATATGACCAAAATCTTATATCACGATATGACAAATTTTATATCACGATAACAATATATATCACGATATAGTGATAAAAAAAGGTTTTTATTATATTAAATGTCAATATCAAACTAATACAAGCCTAAAGATAGAAAAACAACTCAACCTCACTGAAATTATATAAACAGTCAGTGAGGAAATAAGGATAAGAAACTAATTGCAAGCAATAGGACAAAAAACTACAATAAATAAGAAACACTACATTGTGTAAATGTATTAGTCTTCACTGTGTTAATTATATCTGTCTAAGATAGATATAATTAACACGTGTATTATGTATAGATTCTATACATATTATAAATATATCATTATTATTTATTCTCATTAAAGTTACAAAAGTGATTTAGTCAAGAGCAGTGAGAGATGTTCTAGCAGTGTGTTATGATTAACATGAATGAATATTGGAACGCTTCCCCTTTAAGACCGAAGTCCTGATCCAATACAGCCAAGTTACTGTTACATATGCGTTTACTCTTTCTGCCGTTTACTCTTTAAGACCTAAATCACTGTGTTTATGAGGATACTTACAAAGACGGGGATTCTGACACATATAAGTTGGTTTATGTAATTGTTCAAAGTCGGCAAAAAAGAGAAAGCGCTCTCCTCTCACACAGAAAGAGACGGCGCACGCATGTAGCTCTGTTGTTTGATTTTCAACGGCTTAAAATCGGTTGTTTTAAAACTGCAGTGCTTAAAAACACGTGACCATGCTACAGATGTAGTCCCTCGTTTAGGAACGAGCTGGTCATTCTCATCTTCGCCTGCTTCTGTCTCCTCTTCACGCCCCGTGGTGAGCGGCGTATAAAGATCGCAGTCACTCAAATGATGAAAAGGTATTACCGGAAACAATGTATTTTGCGACACCAAGAAATAAACAATAGAACATAATATGAATCGATAGACTTTTTATTTCGTCCATCCGATATATATCGTCATATCGCACCGCCCTAAAAGGCAAATGCAGGAAAGCTCTGGAGACCCTCTGAGCACTGACTGGGCTGTTGCTGAAGCTTGAACCTGTTTGTCTTGAAACATCAGAGATTTAGAGAAATGTGCAAAGGGTTTGTTACGTCATTCGTCTTTTTGATCGTTTTCTGTTTTGAGAATAGATGAGTGTGAATGAGTGGCATGTTTTCTTCTACTACACATACTCAAGCACAAGATATGAGGACACGAGCACGTGTACTTCATCTCCAGAGCTGCTCTGAGAGTCACTGCACCAGCAAAGCTATCGTCAAGCTATCGTTTTCTGAATCTGATCTTCACGACAAAGCACCGAAATAAAAGTTTGCTTTAACTTGAAGAAATTATGACAGAAATAGTTTAATATTGCTTGAATTTAATCAGTAAACCTCTGTTGTGCAGCACATTTCTGACAAAGTAAAAATGAAAATGAAATGATGTGTTGTAAAGAAATTGTTTTCATTTTAACACTATTTTCAGTTAAATTAATTATTATTTATTTAAACCATTAATACAGAATTTACAAAACATTCTAATAGAAAACAGAATTGCATAAAAATTAAGCAGACATATTTATAAATTATTGGATAAAGATATATAAATTGCCATAAATGAAAATGAACAGATTAATAAATGCTGTAAAAAGTATATTGTTAGTTCATACTTTAAGCAATTATTAATGTCAGCACATTTTATTGTAAAATATTACTTTTCCCATGTTTCTTTGGCAAAAATAAAAGCCTACAGTAAGTATGATGAACTGTTACTTGAAATGAAATAATTATTTTTAAATGCAATTTGCAGTGCCTAAAACACAATAAACCATGGTAAAATCATTATAATACTCTCCCTCGTCGATTTTTGCTATAATAAACCATCAAACGGTGCAGCTGCTTGTTACATGATATAAATAAATGCATACATATTATTCAATTAGTATGGCTATTTATTATATAAGAAAAATCCTTCTCACACAATCACTGCCAATATATAAACACAAAAGGTACTGGGTTTCTTACATAAAAAAGCATTTATCTTAAAATATAGCATATTTAAACCTTTGTTTGCGTTTTGAACGACTTGACTTGTACATCTGTGAAGGTGGTTTGTAGTCATCCTGGTAACAGATGTGTCGTTTTGGCTCCTCAGGCGTTTATGATGGAATTGACAGCCCACCAGAGCAGTGTGGGTAACGTCTTACAGGCGGGAAACCAGCTGATCGCTCAAGGCAACCTGAGTGATGAAGAAGAGGATGAGATCCGAGAGCAGATGACACTGCTCAACTCCCGCTGGGAAAACCTGCGGGTCGCCAGCATGGACCGTCAGTCCAGGTGCGGACGCACACATTCCTCCCGAAGCCTTCTGTTTGAAGAGTGTGCTTGAATTTGTCATCTCTCCTCTGTCTTCAGACTTCATGAAGTTCTGATGGACCTACAGCAACGGCAGCTCCAGCAGCTCTCTGATTGGCTGACGCTGACGGAGGGGCGGATCCGTAAGATGGAGAAAGAGCCAATAGCAGGAGACATAGAGGGATATCTGGCCCAGACTGAGCAGCATAAAGTAAGAGAAGCATTTGATTCCTTAAGTAGGACTTAGTATCGCCATCCATGTCATGGTGTGTCATGATGCATCACAAAATTATACACTAAAAGTTTATGGAATGGTTCACCCAAAAATACAAATATGCTGAAAATCTACTCCCCATCAGGCCTCCTGAAGATGAGCGGAAGAGTTTGTTTCTTCATGGGAACAAATTTGGAGAATATAGCATTTAGTCATTTGCTCAGCAATGGATGCTCTGCAGTGAATGGGTGTCAGAATGAGAGTCCAAACAGCTGATACAAACATCACAATAATCCACAGCACTCCAGTCCATCAGTTAACATCTTAGGAAGCCAAATACGAGTCCATATTATCTGATCTGTGCATATTTCACTCCTGAATAAGGCAAGATGGCTTTTTCACTGGAGAAAGTGTTATGTATGGACTCGTATTTTATCTGAAAGCAACGGTTTGAAGTCAAAACGCATTAATGATGGATTTGTTTATTACAAAAACAGCATATTTTCACTTCAAAATATGTTAATCGATGGACTGGAGTGGTGTTGATTAGTTCTGGATTATTATATAGCTGTGGACTCATTGGACTCATTCTGATGGCACCCATTCACTGCAGAGGATCCATTGGTGAACAAGATGTAATGCTACATTTTTCCAAAGCTGTTCTGATGAACAAACAAACTGAATATATCTTAAGGGGAGTACATTTTCATAATACTATTATGAAACTATAAACTATTACTGAAAACTATTACTGAAAAGTAAACCAGTGTTTTTAGAGTGTAACTTGATCACGATTGATAGATTGCAGGTTAGAACAAAGTAAATTGAAGATTGTAGAAAATGATTACAAAGAAACATTAAAAGACAATTATGAGACTAAGTGTACTTGGCTTTGATAAAGTCTCCTAAAATAGCAACCTCTGAGCAATAAAACACTCCCAAGGAGACTTGAGTAGTTAATGAATGACTCTCATCAGAGATCCCGTCTGTGTACACAACCTGCTCACAAAAAAGCTTCCTCTTTCTGATCCCCATCGTGAGTTTATCATGAATGCTGAAAGAAGAGAGAGCGGGAGATTGAGTTGTGAGAAGAACGAATAAGCAACTCAACACACGCCCCAGTGAACGAGGGGCAAACATGACCTCTGCGTGTTTGTTCAGTTAGCGAATGGAGAACAAACACACGTTCGCTCCCACACACTTGCTTACATTTAGGAGCCTCACAGTCTCTCAGGAAGGGTACCACATCACCCGATGCTCCCACATTATTTACAGAGACACGCACATGTACACTTTCATACTTGACACAGTACAGAGTCAAAACATAGCCACGATACATTCTACTACATCAAACTTATTCTGAGAAACCGGTTAAAAACATGCCCTGGGCAGATTTGACCCAATATTAAAATAAACGTATTATAAATTTAATCTAGCTTTAACAAAATAAAACCAATATTTTGAATTACTTGTAATAAAGGCTTTTGTTTTATGACATTATTTTCATGTTTCAGCTTCCAGTTCTGTCTTATTTCCTGTAAAATAATAAATAAATGCATACATGTATACATACATGCATACATACATATTACATACATAAATACACTGTCATAAAAATTGCAATGTGAAAAAAAAAATAAAAAAATTATGCAATAATTTCAGATGAAAACATTGAATTTATCATGAATGCTGAAAGGAGAGAGTATAATAAATAAATGCATGCATACATATTACATGCATAAATACAATCACTGTGAAATCAAACAATGTGAAAAAAATTATAATAAAAGAAAAGAAAAATGTCAATAATTATTATAATTTCAGATGATAGTATGGTGATTGGGGATTTTGTGATGTCTTAATAAATAAGAAACTTAACAAAATGTAATCAAAGTGTACTTTAGACCATTCCTTAACCTTGTGACCTCTTTTTCTGTGTGATTTCCTCAGGTTTTGCAGAATGATCTGGAACAGGAACAGGTAAAGGTGAACTCTCTCACGCACATGGTTGTGGTCGTGGATGAGAACAGCGGGGAGAGCGCCACTGCTGTCCTGGAGGAACAACTGCAGGTAGAGGACAACATGCAGGAGGATATAATGATGCCTTCTTATTTGTTGTGTCGAAATGACTGTAATTATGAAATGGCTATTCAGAGAGTCTGGTCAGAGCTGTTATTATAGAACTCACTTGTTTCAATTATACAAAATATATATATTTTTAAGTGTCAGCTGGTGTTTCTAAGCACTATTTGTCATATGTATCACCATAAAAAGTAGTAAAGTAGTAGTGGTTTGCTGAAAACTCTGTCATTATGTCTGGCAAATCATTTTTGGTAATATTCATATTTAAATGAATTGTTCATTCCTGCCATCTGTTTTATGAGGAAAATACATTATGGTGTGTGTACCAGTGAGCAGTGGTGGTCAGTAGCAATTATACTACTTAAAGGTGTATCTGTACTTTACTGGAGTAGTTTTATTTTGAGTAACTTTTACTTTTACTTCACTACATTCCAAAGCATAAGATCGTACTTTTACTTCACTACATTTCATAAAACATATCGTTACTCACGTGATACATCACGTGCTCCGAGACGCAGAAGTGGTGTCTGATTCATGAACAAACTGATTCTTTTCAATGAACCTGTTCAATCGGTTCGCAAATCACAACAAACGATTCATTTACAAATTGCAATGATCGGATTGCAGCTGTTCTCGAGTCGAAAACTCACTGATTCAAATGATCCGTTTAGAGCGAGTCTTCTTCAGTGAACTGAACTCACAAGTAAAGAACCGGGAGATCTTGTGAGCGCGCGCGTCTGATGCTGTGAAAAGTACGTTACTAATGTCGAATTTTATTGTAACTGAAAATAATATTTAGGTCAAAACTGTCAGTTGTTTGTGAACTAAATCTGCTGTAAAGGGTGATCTATTTAAGCCCACTGAAATGCTTGAATGCAGACAGATCAACATCAGTGTCTCTAACGTTATGTTTTAGGTCAAAAAACTAAACATTAAAATAACACCGATTAAATAAAGTAACTCATGCACGTTCATATTCCCGCTGCTGTAACGTTAGCAGTTTTATTAAATGCTACGCATTTAGACCTATGTGACGTCTGTTTTATATTGTTTATCAACAGTATACATTTTTATATTGTTTAGATCAACTAGCCGAGTAGACAGATATGAATGTTTATTCATAACCATACTGAAAATAAGTAAATATTGTTAGCTGATGCTATCTGTCTAGCTAACAAGTTTGCTGGTGCTAAGTTGAGGAAATTTTTTGATATAAAGTCCAAATATCTTTATTCAGCCACCTAGATAGATTCCATCTGAGGGAAAAAGAAAGGATGTGATGTTCAGAACATAACTACAGTAATTATCAGAGTGGGAAGTGATGCCCTCTGGGGGCATTTGGCCAGAGGTGTTTTTACACCACAGACAAGGTTTGAGAAGAAAAAAAATCATTATGAAAATATAATTATATTTTCCTTAAAATGTTCTTCCTAATTTCAGGCCTAATTCTCATGTCATATATAACAGACGTTCTGCAAAACAACAAGTTCTAAAACACTTTTTTCTTACTGGTGAAGATTAGATGGTGAAATCTGTTTTCTCTCAGGTACATGGCAGTGTAAGCTTCACAGTGAACATTACTACATCACTCTCATCAATGTAGTCCATATCAACAAAATGTATATCTTGACTCTATAGTGGTTATTTTGGGAAAAACCCAGGTATTTTGGGCAGTATGATTATAAAAATATGTGCTAATATAAAATGAAATAAAGTAGTCTATATAAAATTGCAAAATAAATCTGTCTATCAGTACTTTTTACTTACATACATAAAAATTGAGTACTTTTGTACTTTCACCGAGTAAAATTGAAAAATCAGTACTTTTACTTTTACTGGAGTAATATTTTATTATACGTATCTGTACTTTTACTCAAGTACTTGATCTGTTTACTTTGCCCACCACTGCCAGTGAGCAATGTTGTTCGATTAGAATTATAGAGATAAAGGTGAATGCTTTATAGTGAACAAGGTGAATGTTACATTGAATGAAGAATTCATTTTACAGTACGTTTCTTCTCACCTAAAGTGCAAAGGTAATCAAACCAAGCAGCTTTCCATGCCTTTACCGATAGCTCCTCTAAAGATTTAGACTTATTAACGTTGAACAGTGTTGAGAATTCATTGGATGCAGCACAGCAAGAAACTTGGAACTGAACAGACATTTGTCACTCCCAGAGGCCGTAAAAGTGTGAGAAAAGTCATTCAGTGAATAATTTCCCCTCTTTTGTTTTTCCGTCTGTTCTTTACAGTCACTGGGAGAGCGCTGGGCGGCAGTATGTCGCTGGACTGAGGAACGCTGGAACAAACTTGAGGAAATGCAGCTGGTGTGGCAGCGGTTGCTTGATGACCAGGTAAGGCCTGATACCAACATTCCAGTGTAACAAATCACAAACTTGACGAGTCCCTTTTATACATGTTTTCAAGTAATTGCAAATAATTAAGTTAAAAATGTTTTTTTCATGATCCATTTCTGTAATGTATGAGTACTTACGTTTGTTTTGCCCATCCATACATTAATTTCAATCCAGCACAAACCTGAAGTTGCTAAAGCTGCTGGTCAAAAAATAATCAGAGGTATGCCTCAGGGCTATGTGTCGGGCCCCATTGTGTTGTGCTCTTGGAATGTTCATTGAATGCATTTAAGGGTCGGATTGCTCTTTTAACAGTTTAGGCTGCATTCTGGGAAAGGGTGAGATTCAATTATGGCGGTGTATGACTTGCAGATACCATTACCATTGACCCCTTACATCATTAGTGTAGAGTGCACACAATCTTATTTTCACGCTTTCCCCGTCTGGATCACTTCCGTCAGTCTGCAAACTGAACTGTGATGTAAATCAGAGGATATTGTCTATGATATTACATTAAGTTAATGCTTTTTATGCCAAAGTGCTATGTAAGGGGTAGTATGATTATTTTATCTTTTTATTTGGAGCAATATATGAATGATGAAGCATTTTTGCTATTGGAAAATAGACTTTCTTCTCCTCCATTCAGAGTTTATTTGGATCATGGCTAGCAGATAAGGAGAAGGCCTTGAGTGAATTTCATACCAGTGGTTTTAAAGACCCTAGTGAAATAAATGCCAGCGTCCGCAGATTAGCCGTGAGTAGAAAAACATGCATCATTTCATATTTATAAGTTTACTCTCCCATAGTTTTGGATATATGTTTAAACAATCAATGTTCTGATCATTTTAAGATTGTAAACGTAGGTTTTACAAATAACAACTGAAATCTACAGGTTGATAAGAGCATTGCTGTTTTGGTCGCTGACTCTTTGCAGAGTCTTAAGGAGGATATGGCCCAGAAGCGGAGGGCACTGAGTGCTCTGTCAGATGCTGGACAGGATGTGATGGTGCTGTTAAACAGTCCAGCCGCAGCTCAGAGGATCGAAGCAGACACAGACCTACTGACCCAACGCTGGGACAACCTGGTCCAAAAACTAGAGGACTGCTCCAGCCAAGTCAGATGAATGCATCTCACGTGTTTGTTTATGCACATTAGCTTTTTATAAGACATTGATTCCAAGCATCTGTTTGTTTTCCAGGTAACAGATGCGGTGTCCGTGACTGGGATGACTCAGGTACAGGAGAAGGTTTTCATGGAGACAGTCACAACAGTAACAACACGGATGGAGCAAACCTTCACCAGCAGCGACCGAGAGCTACCACCACCTGCCCCACCAAAAAGACGACATCTTGATACAGACGGCGAGCTCAGGAGACTGTACGACAAACACACCTCTTCCTTGTAAAAAATACACAGACATCTCTTTTATCAGTCCCTCCTGGATTTTGAGATTTTTCAAGATCAGTCAAACTTAATTTTTTGCTTGCATGTTTTTACTTTTTGCAGTTTTTTCACAAAAAAAAGTTAACTTGAGAAGGGTAAAGCAATATTAGCTAACCAAAATCCATTATTTCAAGCCCAAAAGAGTTGCTCAATACATGTTTAACTGTCCTGCCACTTTATTGCAGTGAATTCCATTGTAACCATATGAAAGTGTTTAAATGGAGGCTAATATCTAATATTTCTGAGTGATCTCTCCAAATGATTCAATCACAACCTACAATAGTATATTGTCTTTTCAACCCATTCACTTCAAAACATGCTAGAGCGAGACAGCTGCACAAGTGATCCAACTCCTTGCTTTTATTTATGTTAAGCACATGGAACAAAATTAATATTTCTAGAGGTTTAATGACACTATTATGTAACATATGTATGTATGTTACAGAATATAATGTATATTAGTTCTCATAATGACTGATTTCACCAGTAACTATCATAAAATTGTTGCTTTCATCATGCGGTTATGGCTGTGTTCATAATGAGCACATTTGGGAACCATTAGCATAAGCTATACAGCGTTTACACACACTTAACACACTGTTCTGATGTTCTGCTCAGCTGTAGCACTCCCTCATGTGAACCCAGTGTGATGTGTTTGTTTTTTAGAGCTGAAACTGATGTCCCCATGCTTTTGTCTCGGCTGGCTGCATGGAAGTCATCTGCCCGAGCTGCTGAAGGCTCGCCTGTCCTGAAGGAAAAACTACAGGTGATTTATTATAACACTAATATTGACCTGTTCATATATTTGGTCTGCTGAATATATTTGTCCCATATCTATAGACCCTGGGTATGGAGCTTGCTGAAAACGAGGGGGCAGTGAAAGAGTTGGTGCAGAAAGGAGAGAAGATGATTGAACAGTTGGAGAAAGGTAGGGGATTGTGGGTGATTTCCTCAATGCATGATGATTCCGGTTTTCTCCTACTGATTAAAATCACGCTATCGGTCTATACAGAAGGTTTGTCTTCAGACGAGGCCCGTTCTGGCCTGGACTCTGTGCGTAATGAATGGGAGAGCTGCCAGAACCTGATCCAGGATCTGAGGAACCGAGCTCAAGTTCTAGAGCGTGTGGCGGCAGTTCAATCAGGACTGAAGGCTGTAAATGAATTCCTGCAGGAACAGGAGAAGTGGTTGATCTCCACAAAAGGGTTTAGAGCCAAGGACAACCAGCAGGAACTCCAGGCACTCAAAGATGATTGTGAGGTCCGTCAAATACCAGGCAATTTAATGCGAGACTCTTTACTCAAATCAGATGTTAAAGGAATCTAACAGTATACTCTTCAAAAATTAAAAGGTTCATTATTGGCAGTGATGGTTCCATGAAGAACCCTCAACATCTATAGAAAATTTCCATTGCACAAAATAGTGAAACAAAGTTCTTCAGATTATTAATATGTTCTTTACACTAAGAAAACTATTTATTTTATGAACTGTCACTGAAGCTTCTTTGGGGAATCAGAAATGGTTCTACTATGATATTTTTGAAGAACCAGTTTTTAGTGTAAACTTCTCTTTTTTTAGAACATTTTAATGATCTAAATAAATTTTTCCACTATAATGAACATTCTATTGAGTACAAAGGTTCCATAGATGTTAAAGATTCTTCATGGAACAAGTGATGCCAACAAAGAACCTTTATTTGTAAGATTGTAGCACCAAGTTAAAAACCAGTCTGAATGCCTTATGTGATTTTGTAGTGTAACACAGAGTTGTTAACAGAGCAAATCCATACTGTATGAACTGTACTGTGTTTCAGGCTGGAATAGCAGAGCTGGAAAAGCTTCAGCCACAGGTGGAAGATCTCTGTTCTCAGACGGAGCGTCTGGCTGCAGAACCTGGTGCCGCTGATACCATGAGGCCCAGTGTGACAGCGCTGGCATCACGCCACAGCACAACTATTCAAGAGCTCAAGACACGGCAGCAGGACATCACTACAGGTATACATTTACAAATTGCAGGCTTTACACTACACTCTCATAACATTCAAAGAATGTCGCTCCAGCCTGCTATTTGAGAGAACTTGGGATTTTGAAAACTGGTAGTTGAGCTTTTCTATCTAAGCTACAAATACAGAGAAATGAAATCACTTCTGGAGAAAGAACAACACATTCTTAAAGGATTGCCTTTAAAGGGAATATTTCAGCCAACAATGTCATCGTTTATTTACCCTCATGCCTTGCCAACTCATTTTGACTTTATTCATCCTGTCAAACATCCAACCTACTCTTTCCATACTGTAAGATAGACTGTAACTGGTTCTGTCAAGCTCCAAAAATGACAAAGTAACATACAAGTTTATTTGAGCTGTCCATTAGCCTCCGGTTTCAAACTCTCTATATAGGTAATCACACCACACAACTAGCACAGGAGGAAACACAACTCTCAATTGATTACAATAGAGCAGTTAGCATGTTGCTAAGCTAACAATGTAACTCATTGTATAGTAAAGTGTCCATTAGACTCTCGTTTGAGAACCTCACAAAAGTTGTATATCATCCAAAGCCCTAATTTCTAATTTTAGTACATGCTGCTAACAATGCCAAGTTTTATACTCTGATAAAATGCCCTTAAGTTTTGAAGTCACGTCTGTTTTTGTGTTGCGAGTCGCAACTGCAACTACATTAAATGCTGCCTAAGTAGGCAGTTCACTAGGTTTATGGAGCAGATCTACAGAAAGATTGAGGCTCACTGAGATTTTTATAAGTCCTGGGGTTTGAATTGGTGCCAAGGGGCCTCTGTTTCTCTTGTTCTCTTCAGCTTTATTTAAAGACAGAAATAGTGACTTATGCAACAGGTAAATCATTTGTGGAGCCAACAAGAGCAGAGCCAGAGTGAGAGAGAGCAGTCTTTTATGGCTGTAATGTCAGCGTGGCCCATGATAAACACTGATAAACGTGTGTGTCTGTGTGTGCGTGTGTGCGTGTGCGCGCGTGCGTGTGTCTGTGTGTTAGAAAGAGCTCTTAAGTAAGAGTACATCAGTGTTTAACCTTAAAGCTTGAGCAAATCTCTCTCACACCCACATTTAGCCAGCCATGAAAATGAGGGCCTACCATAGACGTCTGTTGTTTTACATACAGCTAATTATGACTATAGACTGACCCCATTCTGAAAAACCTTTCAGAAATAAATGATTAAAATGGCAACAATAACAATGTTTCTTTCTTAAAATAGTTGTTTCACATTCCCAGATGTCCCAAAGTGATGTTTTGTCAAATCTAGTGAACTTCTGGGACCGTTTTGTGCGCACAGTTTAGTTAAATAAACACACACATGCACAAACACGTTTGCTTAGCTGATTAACATGCCATAGACGACTGATGCGTTTATATAACGCTAATTATAACGACTAACACAAACCCCTATCCCTTAAAGAAAACATGTATTATTATTACTTTATCGTGGATTATTTTTTTGCCTTAATTTTAGGGAATTTTCCAGCAGTTTTGTCCCCAAGGTACGACTGCATTAAATATAAACAGTTGAGTGTTCATGGGACAATCGGAAAGCTAATGTTTCATGATTTGACCTGTTGACCTCTAGGATTCAAGCTAAACAAACGCACACCCACACAATGACAAACACATGAGTTATTTTCATCTTCTCTCTGATATTCAACAAATAAACATCTTAGAAGGAGCCGGTTCACATACATTATTAATCACAACTGTGCTACAGAAGAGGAAGCATCCAGATGTTCAGTAAATACTACATGTGTCAAGGGGCTGTTGTTGTCATTTTGGGTAGATCTGTCAAGCAGTGAGACATGCGGTACTCTTTAAAGCAATACTATATACAGTATACCTTGCTCTATTTTTTCTTTTTATTTATTATATATTATTATTATATATAAAAAAAACAACAATACAAACTTGCTATGTGTACTGCGTAGGGGTGTGCGATATTGAAAAAAAACGATATCTCGATATTTTTGGGGATTTTGTCGATAACAATAATTTGACGATATTTTGCAGAGTGTGTTATTGTGCTGATATCTGAATACCGTGCACAGTTGCAGTTTATGATATTCTTCATATTCTGTGTGCTCCGTTCACATCAGTGATATAAATTAATATTTAAGTTTAAATTAGATTTTTACCTTTTAATAAAGCAATTTTTTTAGTGTACATCTACATCTTTTGAGTCAAATTGTTACATTTAACCAGTCAATTAATATAATACACATGTAGGCTGTTACCAAACAAATGAAACCAGTGTCATCAAAATGAATCTCTGCAGAAGCTGCATCTACAAATACAAACTAAGCTCAGATGAGCTTTATTCGTCACATACACAATTATAATAATCTCTGCATTTAACACATCCAAGTGCATACACACCTGGAGCAGTGGACAGCCGACACTGCGGCACCCGGGGAGCAGTTGGGGGTTCAGTGTCTTGCTCAAGGGTCTCACCTCAGTCGTGGACTTCCTGCCAGAGCTGGGATTCAAACCCACAACCTTGGGTTACCTCGAGTTTCAAGTCCAACGCTCTATCCATTAGGCCACGACTGCCTGAAGGTGTTTAGATGTATTCACACACTGTTTAATGCAGCTCAGAGAGAACATTGAACACTGATATTTTAAATTATTTAAAAAATGAAAATGGACTTTAAAAGTGAAATTAAACTGGCAGCAGGTGGCAGCACGTCACTGTTAACAAGTGAGTCATTGCGACTGAACCGAATCATTTAAACGGTTCATTGATTCATTCAAGAACGAATCACCGTCATGGTGCTCAGAGACGCAAGACGTCGCTGTAGCTGTTTGGAATAATTTTTTTGTCAGCAAAAACAGGCAATATGGTGTCTAAAATGTAAGTCTCTTGATATTAGCTTATTGTTTATTGAACTGTTGTATAACATCAATTTCATATTTGTAACCGTGCTTATTTTTGAAGAAAAAAACTGCATTCTTTGTGTGATTTTAATCATATGAAACGTAAATAAATACATTTTCTGCCCCATATCTTGAATTTTGCGATCACTCTTAATGCATTTTAATACTGAATCATGAAAGAACACACTCTAAATGCGCGCGTGCACTGATTAACCCCTTTCATCGCCACTTAGGCTAATGTATGTGTGCGCTCCGTAACGTAACGTTTTGTTTGGTTTTTGCAAAATACTCGATATTGTCAAATTGCACATCGTTAAAACAACAATTACGATATTATCTCAGACGATATATATCGCACACCCCTAGTACTGCGTTAATGTCAAAAGTTTGAGAACAGTACGATTTTTTACGTTTCTTTTGCTCAAGGCTGTTTCTATTTAATCAAAAATACAGATTTTTTTTTTCTTTTGTGGAATATTTTTGCCATTTAAAATAAGTTTTCTATTTTAAATAAAATATACTTTAAAATGAAATTGATTATTGTGATTAAAGATACATTTTCAGCATCATTACTCCAGTCTTCAGTGTCACATGATCCTCTTTTCTCCTGATTCTCGGATTAATAAATAGTAAAAAAAACAGCATTTATTAAAAACAAAACATAATTTGTTACAATGCTATTCAAAAGATTGGGGTCAGTAGTTTTTAAAAGAAATGATTGCTTTTATTCAGTAGGGATGAGTTGAATAAAGTCATAAAGACTTATATTGTTAGAAACGATTTTCATTTTGAACAAATGCTGCTCTTTTTAACATTGTATTCATCAAAGAATCAAATAAAATGTATTTTCACTTGTGTTTTTAGTACTTACATAGATCAGAACCGTTGGGTGAAGCGCTCATAGCCGTGCTGTATTGTGAATAATACACAGATGCTGACATATATATATATATATATAATATAATATAATGTGTGTGTGTGTATATGATGCATTGTATTTTATCATATAGTATCATGTCGTATATATCATGTCATTTGGCATATATATTATAGCATGTATCTTAAAGTGCAGTTTTATGAACTTATATTAATTGACACAGAAAGATTGAATATTTGTCTAACAATTTCAAAACTGCTAAAATGTGGTAAAAGAATGAATAATGACCAGTTACAGCATCAAGACTCATATTTTCTCTTAAGAGTTTTTTTTAAATCAATATGAATTGCTTTTGTATGGCTGGAGTGATGGATTCGTGTGTAATTTGTCGTTGTGTCTGTAGTTTTGTCCAGGCTGATGGGGTCCAGAGCGCTGCTGCAGATGGAGTCCAGATTGAACACGGTCAGCGCTGAGATCAGAGACATCACCACAGCTGAACAGGGAGTCGTTAAAGCTCAGGTGTGTGTGTGTGTGTTGTGTGTGTCTATGTCTGTGTCTGTGACAGGGATGCTGGGGTCTACAAGTCAGTTTTAGTCACACCTGCTAGTGATGAGGGAATTGAGACTCTACCTGGCATGAAAGAGGTTGTATACGTGTGATTGGCCGCAGATACTTGATTTAGTAGACGATCTATCTTTGAAGTCATTCTTGCCTACAGTGAAGGTCCATTGTCTGTTCTCAATAGCTTATGTTCTGTTTGCACCTGGGGTTAAGATACGTTTGATCCGATCACAAGTGGACAGCACTAAATGCAGGTGTATGGGGTATAATAAAATGTAATAAAATAAGTGAGCGAGTTTATTTCTTTTTACCATTACCACCATTATTTATTAATTCAGACCATTTTGCGGGTGAGGAGCGTACACTAAATCTAGAGGACAGATTCATTGTGTGAACAGAGTAATAGGCCAGTCATAGCAGAATGGAGGCATTGCCTCCTCTCATGTGATTTACACCCAATCATAGTCAGATACCCTGCACCAATCTCACGGCACGCTTTAGTGGATCTGTTGAGACTCCGAGCACTCTGGCCAGGCTAATACAATATGTGACCCTGGACCACAAAATCAGTCAAAAGGGTCATTTTTTCACAATTGAGATGTATACATCACATGAAAGCTGAATAAATAAGCTTTCCATTGATGTATGGTTTGTGAGGATCGGACAATATTTGACCGAGATAAAACTATTTGAAAATCTGTAATCTTAGGGGAACAAAAAAAATACAAAAATAAATATTGAGAAAATCACCTTTAAAGGGATACTCCATCCCGAAATGATAATTTTGTCATTATTCACTTACCCTCATGTCGTTATGAACCCATACAAGCTTTGTTCGTCTTCAGAACACAATTTGAGATATTTTGGATGAGAACCGGGAGGCTTGTTACTGTCCCATTGACTGCCAAGTCATTAACACTGTCAAGGTCCAGAAAAGTATGAAAAGCATCGTCAGGATACTCCATCTGCCATCAGTGGTTCAATCGTAACGTTATGAAGTGATGAGAATACTTTTTTGGGGGAAATAAAACAAAAATAACAACTTTTATGATTTTTGGCATAAAAGAGAAATCTATAATTTTGCCCCATACATCGTTTTGTTGGCTATTGCTACAAATATCCCCCAGCGACTTAAGACTGCTTTTGTGCTCCAGGGGCACATATAATCGATCACTGGAGTTATCGCTGTTGGTGTGACTGAGCCTTTAGTCTTTATTTCTCACAGTTGATTTAAATCATGTATTTTGTGGCAGGTTGTTGTTGTATTTACTCACCAAAGGCAGTTTATCCTCTGGTTCGGCGCTTGTTAACTCTGTGTGCTAGTTGTGTTAATATTGTGTCATACTTTATGTTAATTCTCTGTTTGGATCTCTGCTTGATCCATGTGTTCGGTCTCTTATCTGACGTTAGCGTTTGGTTTCTGGATGCTTTCTTTACTTACATGAATGATGGGAAAAACGCCAATGACTAAGATGACAAAACAAGCCAAAGTGAGCAAACGCTGGGTGGCATTTGTTTTAAGTTCTCTAAATATTTATACTAGCTGTGTTGGTCTCTGGCCTGAGTCGGGCGATGCCCACGTGGCACAGAAGAGCTTCTGATGGCCGTCTGCACTGCTCTCACCAGCCCACACAAACAGACAGAATATGACTCTACGTCCAGCTATGTAATGTCTGTCTTACACGAGCTGGTTATGGACTGTGAGAAGCAGAAACTCCTGTTTTAGCCGTGACTTGTTTCTGTGGAAGTGCTCTTTGGAGGGTTTTTAGGCGATTGTGGGTTGAGCTGTGTCTCCATCTGCGGGTGTGAATAAAGAACTGCACTCTGAGGATCTAAAGATGATCGCATGCATGTGAGTGGATACTAAGTATGGGTTTCCAAGATGGGTTTTCATGGACAAATGTGTGTGTGCATGGTATTTTTGTAGAAATGAATTGGTAAATGTTTGCACATTTTCAGCAGTAGTTCAACAATGTGTACAGTAAGCAAAACACAATTTAAATACATGGATACACATGTTTACATATCAAACATAACCAAAACCAGCATATCCAAGTCTCAATTCAACAGAATTTGCCATGCCATAAAAAATAGAAATGCGAAATAAATTGTAAAAAAAAAATATATATATATACAAATAGTTTTTTTGTGAATTTAGTATTTTTTCATGTCATTACATTGTTTAGACCATAAGATAAAAATAGAAAAATAACATTTTGGGAAAATTATATTGTATTCATATTTTATTCTATGTCCTCTGTAGAGGACACTAGGACTCAGTTTTTCTAAAAATAAAATGGCATGAATAGACATCAAAAAGGCAAATCCAATGGGATTTAGTTTTTAAATCACCAATCAATTTTTAGGTTTCAGGATTTTTTTTATACTGAACTTTGTTTAAGGATGATTCTCAACTGTTTTTATATCAACTATAAAATATATAACACAATTATTTGATATACCATTTTGTTTTATGCAAAATGTGTGTAAAAATTTCCATAAACTGCTTTTCCCATTAAACTCAGTGTATACACTGTATCTAATTTGCATATTAATATTTTGCTGTTGGGACAACATGTTGAAAAAATAATTGTCATAATGGGAGTAATAAGTGGCCAGATTTTCATAATGATATCTAATATTTCATAAGACAATTAATAAATAATAGATTTTCTTATTAATTCTTATCTCTCCCAAAATGCATAATAAACATGCTTTTAGTCCTGGTGTCCTCTACAGTGGACATGTATGAAATGATGTCCTGTTTCATAACAGGAAGTCATATTTGAATTTTAAAACCCCTAACATTTTCCTGAGATTTTGCTTTATGACAAACAATTTTAAATTATTCATATTTAAATGACAATTGCAAAATATAATCTCATTTCCATTAGGATGTAAGATTTTTCACTAAATTAGATGTAGCCATCTTTAAAGACCAAGGAGAGCGTGAGTTCAGGGTGAAACTTCCAAACATGTAGTATCTCTATGAAGCGCTGAGTGTGCTCTGTACAGGACATCCAGACTTCTAACTGTGACACGTGAGGTCTCAGAGAGATACACTCAAATAGAATGTACACTACAGAGACACAGACTCCACAGATGGGTCTCAGGAGGATATATATATATCATTTTTTTCTCATTATCTGGTATTTTAAAGACACTTGCTAACCTTCGCACGCAGTCGTGATGAACTGTGATGCATGATTTTATTTTATATATTTTAAATGAATAAATTCCTGAAACATTTTTTAATCAGATATATATTAGTTTTGTGTGGTGTTATCTTAGTATTATACACTATTATAGTATTTATTCATTAGCATTTTTTAGTAATGCACATTTTTATTAGCATTTAGTATTTAGTAATAATTGTAATATTAAAATAAATCATTTTTTGCTTTTATTTTCCTTTCAGTTCTCATTTTCATCATTATTTTGATGTGCTTTTGCCATTTTATTATGTTTAATGTTTCTATTTAGATTTTATTTCATTTTTAGTAATTCCACTTCAGTTTATTTCAGTTAGTTTCCAGGGCAAAATTTCTCATTTGAAGTATTTTCTCTTTTTAATCTTATTTCATCAAAATGTATATTTTAGATTTAAATTAATTTAGTTAATATTTTAACAGATGCATTTTTAAAACAATAATAACCAGTTTTGTGTCCCAAATGTGGTCAAGTATTATGCAAACAATACGCTTTCTAGAATTACTTGATTTTATTTGCTATATTAATGTTTCATTTCTGTATAGTTTCTCTAGTTTATGAAACTGTTGTTACTTGAAAGTCAGTTGATCATAACTTTACAGCATAACTGCAATGGTTTGACTGAGGATTAGTTATGAGTATTAATGATTTAAAGTATGACCCGGTGAACTCTAGTTATGGCTCTTCTGGGTGACGTAGTTTGGCATGTTTTCTAGGCTCTTTGTGCTGAGATGGAGCGGCAGCGGCAGAAGGTGTCGGAGGCAGCAGAGCAGCAGGCCTGGACCGAGCTCTCCACCACCGCCCAGGATCAGCTCAGCATGCTGCAGTGCATTCTGGGTAGCATGAAGGACACCAAGGTGAGAGCTGTGCCATCAGACTGATTGAGATGAGTGTCTTTGCATGGATGTCATGTGTTTTGATGGTGGTGTTGATGTGGATCAGGTGAAGAGTGAGGTGGTGCAGCGTTGGCTGGATGCGGTTGAGGAGCTGATGTCTCGAGACGCCAGCGGCTTCAGTCACGGCGACAAACTACAGGAAGAACTCAACCAGTGCAAGGTCAGAGGTCAACGCATTCAATAAGTCATTAATGTGGAAGAGTGCTGTGGAATAATCCAGCTGGTTAAATAAAAGCCTCAGGTGTACTCAAAGCAAGATTTTTCTTTCTTCATTTCGGGCTAAAAAAGTTTGACTATTTCTGCGGTAGACTGTTATATATGTTGCACACTTATCCTCTCAATAACAAAATAAATGCACAACAGACTTGCCAGCGGTGAGTAAATAGCAGTTAAATGAATAGTTCAGCCAAAAATGCAAATTTGCTGTTAGTTTACTCGCCCTCATGCAAGATGTAGGTGACTTGTTTTCTTGAGTAGAACAGATGATTTTTTGCTGAAACTGGTTCTTGGTGATTTATAAAGTGAAAGTCAATGGCTACTGGCAATTTGAGAGTCAAGAAAAGCATATCAGGGACCACAAAATGAATACCCGTGGCTCCTGGCCATATATTGAGGTCTTATGAAGCAAAACGATTGGTCTGTGCAAGATACTAAACATTAAATTCGACCCTGGACCACAAAACCATTCTTAAGAGTCAATTTTTACTAATTGAGATTAACACATCATCTGAAAGCTGAATAAATAATAATTAATCTTTCCATTGATGTATGGTTTATGATCGGACAATATTTGTGAGATACAACTATTTGAAAATCTGTAATCTGAGGATGCAAAAGAAAAAGATTGTATAATTTTGACCCATACAGTGTATTTTTGGCTATTACTACAAATATACCCAGCGACTTATGCTGTGTGCTCCAGGTTCACATATATAACATTATTACCTGTAATCCAGAGCCTCGGGCAACAAGGAAATCCAATTATTTTCTGTTAGTGCGTTCTTCTGGACAGTTAGTTTTAATTATCTGGTTCATGTAATCATGCAGTGTAAATATACGCAATTATATAATTAAAGCACCCAATTATTATGTTTCTAAAGCATATAATGGGAATAAACCAGTTTCCATCAGCTCACCTTTTCACGTAAACGAAGAAAAACAATCAAAACGTTGATTTGGCCACTTCATTCAAGTGCTCGGTTCATGCATGTTCATATCAGCGGCTCATTGTCTTCAGTCCGAGTCGAACTGTTTCCTCAGTTCAGTGACTGTCGGAGGAACTGGAGCACCGAATGATTCATTCATCATCGGATCAGATTCTCAGCTATTTTGGCTCATTTCGAGTCAAGTGACTGATCAGTAGCTCAATCAAAACTCAGATTCAGGCGCCTGATCAATGGATTTGATTGAGTTTTGATCTGTGCTGCTCAGATTTGATGAACTGAATCAACTAGTTCACTAACAAGAATTGGTTCAAAAGAATGATTCATTCTCGAACTGAACATCATTTCAGACCGTTTGTCTGAGGCTGTGGATTACAGGTTATAATGTTGTAAATAATGTTCAGTTTCTTGCACAGACTGGTCGTATTGCTTCATAAGATCTCAATATATCGCCAGCAGCCGTATTAATTTTGCGTTGTCTGATATGCTTTTTTTGACTCTTAAAGTGAAGGTAGCCATTGATTTGCATTTTATCAAGGACCTCCGTTTCAGCTAAAAATCTTCTTTTCTGTTCTACTGAATAAAAGGTCATCTACATCTGGGATGGCCTGAGGGAGAGTAAATTAACAGGTGAACTATCCTCTTAAGAAAGCATCTGATCATAGCAATGTGGATTTGTTTGCATGAGCATGTGATTCGAAACGCCATGTTATACAATAGATTGTTTTAACGCAAGCAACTTTACAGTATTAACCTTAAATAAGCAGCTTTCAGTTCAAATTACACTTCAATTGATAGTTTTCAGTCACATGACCAGCTCGAAGACCTGGAGGGAAAAACATCCAAAGAACTGCTGCACAAGACTGTCAATTTAACATCTGTTTCACAGCCGCAAATATTTAATCATCTCTCAAAAGAATAGAACAAAGCTATTTCTGAACAAAATGCAAGTTTTGGCCATTTGCAATTCATATTAAGCACCCACGGCAATATTTCAATCATAAACAGTGCAACAAAACATTGTAAAAACACTTAAAGTGCAGGTAATTTATTTAAAACGGTAATATTAAAAGATCAAATTCAGTAATCCCCACATTAATGATGCATAGTTTACATAGACAAGCAGATGAGGCCGGGAACGTGAACGCGGTCTGCTTAATGGTTCAGTGTTTTCCTTCTAAGGGTTTTCAATGGGTAGCCTTTTAATGTGAAACTTTGCACATTGCGTTTATATTCTGGCTTCATCCTCTTGCCTGCACAAAATATACATCATCAATAAGGTCCACTGAATCTCGCCTAGAGCTGGGCGGTATGACCAAAAATGTATATCACGGTATTTTTCAAAATTATACCGATTTCATAGTATATGACGGTATTCATTTTTCTCATGCATGACCAGGTGTTAAGCACATTTACTGACTGAGAGAGGAAAACCTGCAGTAGATTGACTTACAATGCCTTTTGTACTGCTTTACTGACGGCTCTGCTGCAGTACGGCCGGCTGAATGCACTGCTTCTTCTCTGCCGCGGCGCTCGCTGCACAGAACAGACGCCGAGAGAGAAAACACTGTTTCTACAAAATAGTTGCTAGGTTTGTCAGTTTGTATATTCTATGGAAAAAAGCCACTAATAGGGTCTGAAAGTTGTTAGCTTTAGTGCTAAAGTGGCGCTGGTGTGTGAGAGCTGCGGGAGCTGATGCAGTGGACGGTGGATATTTGTGGCGGTTGATGTGGATGACTCTCCCATCACATTCTACGAGTGCTACAGCTTCAGTTTCAGAACTTTCACGCTTAGTAACACACACAGCTGTATCCTCGCCACATGCAATAGTGAAAAGAGACCCCTCTCTAACAGTGTCGCGTAACGAACGTTATTTAAATGACACCGGTATTGCGGTACTTTACAAATTCATATCATAAGAAAAATAAACACCGGTATTCGGTATGTTCTGGTATACCACCCAGCACTAAACTCGCCTTTTAATATCTGCTTTTTACTACATTATTACTTGATGCACTCTGTGTAAAAGTAACTGGCGGTCAGTGGAGCAGTGGTTTTGCCCTCCAGGTGGGCGTTCCTATAAGACTGACGTCACGTGAGAACTATCAATCAGCTCTCCAGAGTTTGCTTTTACTTGTGGACGTCTGATGGACTGAAACACTCCAAGTGAGCTTTCTTCGACTTTGTTCACACTAGTTTGTTCTTTGATTTCACTTGAAGTATATAGGGTCCCTAAAGCTGCTATTTTTACGGTTTCTAGCTGTTTGGCGCTGGTTTAGTTAGTTTATCAGCAGATCCAGGGTTGTCTTGGTTAACTGTGGCTGAGCTGGTGGTGGACTTGTTGAGCTGGTTTGCTAAACATAGTTTCAACTGGTTGAGAAATCAGCTGAAGTTGACTGTTGAGCAATTGCCTCGCAAAACCAAAACGTTAGAGTTTCCTGAAGTTTGAGATGTGTCTTTGCAGGAGCTGGTGAGGGAGATGGAGAGCGTGGACTCGTCTCTGAAGCAGATAAAGGAGAACGTGGCGGCCGTGCAGCAGAGCTCATTACTGGGTCTGATCCGCTGGGGGCAGAAGGAGCAGGATGACAGTCAGAGACGCTGGGACACGCTCAGTAAAGAGGTGAGAAAGATAACGACTGGTGCTCTTAACATCTATTAGCTACACCGCAAGGGAAGAACTTGCACAAGGTGGTTTATTCAAGTAGAAACCGTTCAGTAAGCCACTTCCCAACCCGGCTTGATTCAAGAACATGTTCTTCTGGGAGAAGTCATGTTAGGTGGATGTTGTTTGCAGTTGTTGAGGCGCGAGGAGCGTGCGAGTGAAGGCCAGGAGAAAGTGCTGAATCTGAAGAAAGACGTGGCGGAGATGCGCGAGTGGATGATTCAGGTGGACGAGGAGTTTCTCATGAGAGACTTTGAGTACAAGAGCCCAGAGGAGCTGGAGGAGGCGCTGCAGGAGATGAAGGTGCGTACAGCTTGAACATAACAGATCTTTAATAACTTTCTTTATTAAGATTGATGCATTATATATTGTATTGCTTATTAATGTACAGCTATACTTTTTTTATTTTCCAATGCTATGTTAGTATTGTTTATATTGTTATAGCATTTATTAATTGAATTAGTTTTTTTATATTTAGTTTTTATTTCAATTTTAGTTTTAGGAATGTTGTTTATGTGCTTTTTGTAATTTATTGTTTTTTATCTCTATTTAGATCAAATTGTATTTCCCCAGTTTTAGTCATTTTAGTACTTCAACTAATTTTTTGTTAGTTGCAAATGCAACATTTTTAATGTTTACGTTTTTCATATAAATTGATATTTTAGTTCAGCTTAGTTTTTTATTAACGTATGATTTAAATATGTTCAATATGTATCAAATATGTTTTATGTTTACTTTTGATTATACATAAACAAGTTATCATTATATATTGTTTGTTAAACATTTATTAGTAACAATTCATGTAAAGTTGTACCTTTTTATGATTTAAAATAATTTCGAGCATGTCGTAAATGCCAAATAGTTTTGTATCATGTACGAATATTTGTTTTATATTATTGGTTCGTTGTGAATGTTATTTATGTTTAGTTTATTTTTCAAATCTGTATTATTTAATTTATTTTGTTATTTTTTTCTGAAGCCATGACAGTGTTAGTCAAGTGTCTTGTGCCAAAGATTTTCGTGATAGTTGTCTTTCTTGTGTCTTAACTTTTATTTATTTATTTATTATTAACATACTTACTTGCTTAAAGACTTTTATGTGCATGATCTCTCTCCTTCCGTGTTTCAGAGGGCTAAAGAGGATGTGTTACAGAAGGAAGTGCGTGTGAAGATTTTGAAGGACAGTGTTAATGTACTGATTAGTAAGACCCCCTCTGGTGGTCCTGACCTGAACCCTGAGCTCACTGATGTGCTGCAGGACTACCAGAAACTCTGTGATCGCTTCAAGAGCAAGTGCCACACGCTTGAGGTACACACACACACACACACACACACACACACACACACACACACACACTCGTGTACACACACACACACACACACACACACATACATTCACACGCATGCACACACACACACACACACATACACATACACACACAGCCCTGCTCCAGATGTGGTTTGGTTCCTCTTTGTGAGATCTGATGTGTTGTGCTGATGTTCAGGAGGTGTGGTCCTGCTGGATCGAGCTGCTGCAGTATCTGGATGTGGAGTCTGGCTGGTTGAACACGCTGGAGGAGAAAGTTCAAGCCACTGAAAACATCCCAGAAAACACAGAGTCTGTCAGCGAGGCTCTGGAGGTAACTGCTTTCATGCTGAAGGTGTGGTTAAGCACGCTAGACACATTTTTGCAGCCAAAATCCAGTCATTTCAGTATCAATCCATGTCATATGGGAATTTCAAGTGAAGGTGAATAGGGTTGGGAATCGAAAATCTAGATTATGATTCTTAAGGTCATGAATCTTATACTTCGATTCCACCTTTCGATTTCTGTTTTTCTATCTAATCTAAATTCTTCAATGTTTGGCTTCGATCGGAAGCCGTACCAGCTATGTATAATATCTGTGATGAGCTAAACATGTTGCACGAGAGGTGTCACCATCAACATGTCAAAGCATTTTAATTTAACAGATCGTTAAATGATCACAAACAACAGCACAGCGTCATTATTTCTGTTACAAACAGTCACAAATAATAAATAATCACAGAAGTACAGGGATAGAAGTTTATAGTTTGGAAATAAACACTAAACCATAGCGGTCAAATTTGAAAACAAAAAATCACCTTTTAAAAGTAATTTGACACTTCAAATAAATATTTCTTGATTATGTTGTTATGCCAGCAGGTGGCTAAAAGTGGCTGTTAAAATGTATTTTTTTCTTTGAATCATTAATTCAAGAGATTCATTTAAACTCTGATTAATCAGTAATGAAACAAGCCACTGAATCATTCATTCAAAATTACATGTGATTTTGTTTAGCTGTCTAATGTTTTTTCTTCAGGATCACCACTAACTCCATAAAAACAAATAAATAAATCATCCAGAACCACGCAGCTCTATGTTGCACATGACCAGCTCTTAAACAAGTCCAGTTTTTAATGTTTCCAGCTGAATTTTGTTCTTGGTATTCAGCAGCAACTATATGTTTTGCAAGAAGAGACGCATTTTTACAATTTTGAGATTTGAAAAATCATCTGAAAGCTGAACAAATTAGCTTCCCATTGATGTATGGTTTGTTATGATAGGACAATATTTTGCTGAGATTATAATTATTTGAAAATCGGTAATCTGAGGGTGCAAAAAAATGAAAACTTACTTAGAAAATCATCTTTAAAGTTGTCCGAATGAAGTACTTAGCAATGCATATTACTAATCAAAATTAAGTTTTGATATATTTACAGTAGGACATTTACAAAATATCTTCATGGAACATGATCTTTATTTAATATCCTAATGATTTTTGGAATAAAAGAAAAATTGCTAATTTTGACCCATAACATTTATTGTTAGCTATTGCTACAAATATACCCCAGCGACTTAAGACTGCTTTTGTGCTCCAGGGTCACATATATGTATAATATCTAATTGTTTGACTTACCACATTGGAATCAAAACTTGGAATCGTTAATAATTGGTTGATCAAATTCAAATAAGACCCAACTCTATTCCTCAACAAGTTCAAGCTGCTCACACAGATTTGCTGCACCGATCAACAGAAAGCGGCTTGGTTTGAAAGTGATGCAGTGCTACATTATTGACAGTAGATTGTTTTTCCCACAAAATGACCACACTTTAACCGTTACACATACAGTGTGACCACATCTTTTGATTATGTATGATTGTGGTTTGAGTGATCGGATCACGTTTTGGACACAGACTCGGATGTTAAAAGTATATCCGTGGTATAAATGGGAGTCCTGATGTGTCTCTCTTTCAGTCTCTGGAGTTGGTTCTGCGTCATCCGGGTGATAACAGGACTCAGATCCGAGAGCTGGCCCAGACTCTCATAGACGGAGGCATTCTGGATGAACTCATCAGCGAGAAACTGGAGAGCTTCAACTCACGCTACGAAGAACTGACTCAGCTGGTGTGTTCGTTTTGAACAAATCAAACGATTCACCAGAACTGATTCAGATTCATATGTGCAGTGTTACATTCATGTGTGTGTGTTGTAGGCTGCTGCACGTCAGATGTCTCTGGAGCAGAAGTTGGGGACTCTGAGAGAGAACGAGACGGCTTTACACACACTACAGACGTCCCTGACGCAGCTGGACCAAACGCTCACCTCGTACCTCACCGACCGCATCGACGCCTTCCAGCTGCCTCAGGAAGCTCAGGTATGAGCTCCTCGTTCACCAAACATGCCACAAACCACACACTACTGACACGTTGACATACTCACGATTTCCAATAACCAACGACAGATGTATCATTATATTAATTGTATAATACTCTTTGACTCTTGTGCCTTTAACATGAAGTGCCAGTTTTACTAAACAAGGCAGATTAGCGCGAGAGCGCAATTACAAAACCGCATCGATGGGCGTGGAGATTTCTGCCGGTGATTTACTAACAACCGTGCAAATAAAATAACTAGGGGTGGGCATAGATTAATTTTTTTAATCTAGATTAATCTAGATTAATTTTGAAATTAATCTAGATTAATCTAGATTAAAATGGCTCATTTGAATTCTGCGAAGGCATTCAGAATATGTGTGCTACCCAAATAATGACTAAAAGTAAGTCTTTGAGAACGGGTTTCTCAAGCCAGGTGGCGATAGACCAGGGCTCATCTCCTGTTTCCAAAATGCATCACAAACTGCTTTAGAAATCTGTTCTACTATGATAATTGGTGATGAAAATAAACTATGTTCAATAAGATGTACTTGTGTTTACTAACTGTTTATTCAGTTAAACATGAATTTTGAACTGTAGGCCTACATAAGAGGTCGTGATGAACTGTTTACAGTTTCCATTGGGAAGCTTCTTAAAATAAATTTTCCCTGAAGCAAACCCCGGCTTCATAGCTGCATCCATGTTAGCGTCACGTCTGATGTGGTAATTTCACAATAACGTTAGGCATACACACAGGTTGAAGCAGAGGGTGACACGGGGTGAATTCTCAAGTTCACATGAGACCTAAAGCGCATCCTGTTTGCTTAAAAGCGCAACGTTTCGTTGTTATTCTGAGTGCACACAATAAA